>JAQPCC010000085.1:0-600000 GCA_028392965.1 Lindernia subracemosa | reverse complement strand
ATACATCGTTAGATTGGTAAGAAAGTAATCAAATCTTCATGCGAGAACATATAATGTAGGAGAAAAAGCTCACCTTTGATTTTGCTAACTACCCATTTAGCCCCGCCTTCGATAGTGGTCGATAGCGACTGATCGAATAGCGCAGATTCGGAAGAAATCAGCAGAAGGGCGGGAAAAAAAAAGGTAAATGTAGAAAGCAAATTCTGGAACAAAAGATAAACGATGCGACGATCCCACACGGCGAGGCGTGGCTATATGATCGATCACAGCATAGAGAACGAACAAAGGAAAGCGAGCCTATCGAAGATCTTACATTGACGTCGTTGGCGACGGAGGTTAGTTCCTTGCCGGCCTTCTGGCCCATCCAGTAAGAACCCACCTTGCCGAATACTGAATCCATTGGGACGGTAGCTGTGATTGTTTCGTACGCTATTTGAGGCGTCCGATCGATGGCAAACGTCGAAATCGATGCCATTTCTTTGTACTTTTCCTCTCTCGCAATTGTTTATAGCTCTTTTCGAACAAGAGATGATTCTTTTTGTATATTCTCATGAGCCGAGGCGAATGGATATATGTAATAAGCCAAGACGTGGTGGCATGCATGTTTTGAGAATAAATATTTCAATCTATTATATTGAATGTTTCGTAATTTAATAAAATATTAGTTTTTTTATGGGACCCTTAATTATTTATTTTGTGAAAATTCTCATAAAAAGAAAAGGTTAAAGGGACTAGTAAACAAGCTGGAGGGGCCCTTTGAATCTTTCTTATATAACATGCAACAATTATTATTTCTTAAAAAATAAATTAAACCAAGCATCATTTCTACCTCAAGCAATACCTCTCTCTGCATAATGCCAGTTTACTAGTGGTATTTTATTATATTGTTTTTCATTCGCCAGTGATAGTAACGTTCTAATATTATGTTAAAACTCTCGACATATATATTATAAAAAAACTTCATTAAAAAATACACTAGTTTGTTAAACTAAGCTAACAACGAGCACTTGACCAAACAAAGCTTCACCAATTAACACTATTGACGGAAAGTGGATTTGAAAAAAAAAATATATATGATAAAAGATAAAAGAAACTACACTACCTTATATTGTTGTGTGATAGTTAGAGCCGTCAAAAACGGACTGGCCCGTAGCCCGCCATTTAGTGGGGCGGGACGGGCCGAGGCACACGCCCGCCCCGCTAAATGGCGGGCTGACCCGCCCATTGTGGATAAAAAAATAAATTGAATATTAATCAAAATTATTAGTCTATTACAAAAAAGTAAAGCACCAAATTATTAGTCCAACAAAATAATTAATTATAGATCCATTAGTACCAAAAATAAAATAAAACTTAAAGCACCAAATAATATTCAATTAATATAATATAATAAAATATTTAATATATATTAATAATAGGCGGGCCAGCCTGCGGGCTAGCCCACTCCGCGCCGCCAAAGCCTGCAGCCCGCTCCCTGGCGGGCCTACAAAATTGACGTCCAACCCGCGGGCCGCGGGCCTATTTGACGCCTCTAGTGATAGCTTATGCGTAATATGTAAAAGTCATTTTGTTTTCTTTTTTTTTTTTTTTTGTAAAAATTTAAATGATTTCCAACCTAAAAACCAATTGGCGATAAATGTAGCCGTCAATTCGTTTATAGTAATGTCTAACCAATGTGAAATGTGTTCTTTTCGGTAATTCAACATCAACACACCCCTCTCGAGCCCGAAGGGGTTGGATCAATATATTATTTTAACATGGACTTTCTGCTCAATTCAACTCAAACTTTAACTTGAACATTCTGTCCTATCGAACAAATAGAATATATCGCTGGGACAGTCAAACCGAATTCAATTTTTCAAATCATAACCCGAACATTCCATCGGGCAGGTCAAATTCAATTTTTCATATACAAACAGACCACTAGTCGGTCACTTTGAAACACGCCCTAGATATGAACTGTTTTGATACTCTGCATAAATTTAAATGGGCTTCCGACCCAAAACTAATTAATGATACGTGGAGTTATAAATTTGACTTATTAATCAATTATTTTATGGTTTTCTCTTCTTTTCAATAATTCAACATGTGGTCTATAAATAAGTTAAATACAAGATTAATGTTATAAAATATTATAACTATTAAGTATTTTACTAACGATGGTTATATAAGTATTAGAGAGATAACTAGAGAGATAAATAACTTCTTTTATTCAATACTTTCAATATATTTTTACACATCCCAAATCACCTATTTATACACAAATCTTTCAAATTACATCCACAAAATAAAATATTACATCAACCACACAAAAATCACATCTATCATTCTACTCAATAAAATAATCAAATCTAACTTTCTCAACCACCATTCTTAACTTAACAACCAATCCTTTTACTTAACCACCATTCTAAATAATATACATCCACATCTTTATTTTTAATATTTTTAATATTTCATAATACTCCCCCTTGGATGTATATTAAGGAATATGCCTCGTTAAAACCTTGCTAGGAAAAATCCAGTGGGATAAAAACCTAGTTAAGGAAAAAGAGTACATAATTTCCTTGATACGCTTTTCTTGTTGCCTCATTAAAAACCTTACTGGGAAAATCTCATGGGAAAAACCACAGTGAAGGGAAAAAGAGTGCAACGCATATTTACTCCCCCTGATGATAATATCACTTTAGATCTCGAAGTCTTCGAACTCCAATTGAATACTCCTATTATTTTCTAAAAATAATAGGAGGAAGTGCTTTTGTAAATAAATCTGCAAGATTTTTGCTTGATCGCACTTGTTGTACATCAATATCACCATTTTCCTCCAAATCATGTGTAAAGAAAAATTTCGGTGAAATGTGTTTTGTTCTATCCCCTTTAATATATCCTTCCTTTAATTGGGCAATACATGCCACATTATCTTCATATAAAATTGTTGGAAGTAGTTTCTCAGATACTAGCCCACAAGTTTGTTGTATATGCTGAATTATTGATCGCAACCAAATACATTCTCTACTAGCTTCATGAATAGCTAGAATTTCCGCATGATTAGATGACGTGGCGGTTAAACTTTGTTTAACTGACCGCCATGAAATAGCAGTTCCGCCATATGTAAATAAATAACTCGTTTGCGATCGAGCATTATGTGAGTCAGATAGAAATTCAGCATCTGCATACCCAATTAAATTTATTTTCGATTCATTTGAATAGAACAAACCCATATCAGTTGTTCCTTGAAGGTATCGAAATATTCGTTTAACCCAGTTCCAATGTCTACGAGTCGGTGACGAACTATATCTCGCCAATAAATTTACAGTGGACGCAATATCAGGTCGCGTATGACTCGTAAGATACATTAGTGCTCCAATAGCACTGAGATATGGTACTTCAGGACCAAGTAGTTCCTCATCATTTTCACGAGGTCTAAATGGATCTTTATTCACGTCTAAAGATCGCACAATCATCGGTGTATCCAATGGATGAGCTTGATCCATGTAAAATATTTTCAATACCCTTTTCGTATATGTCTCTTGATGTACAAATATTCCATTCTTCAAATATTCAATTTGAAGTCCAAGACAAAATTTTGTCTTTCCAAGATCTTTCATTTCAAACTTCTTTTTCAAACAATTAACAGCATTTGATAACTCTTCAGGAGTTCCAATTATGTTGATATCATCAACATAAACTGCAATGATAACAAATTCACTTCCTGACATTTTCATAAATATGCACGGGCAAGTTTGATCATTTTTATACCCCTCTTTCAATAAATATTCACTTAGGCGATTATACCACATACGCCCAGATTGCTTTAATCCATAAAGCGATTTGTTTAACTTGATTGAGTACTCATTTCGGGGCCCTGAATTTTCGGGTAACTTAAATCCCTCGAGAAGTATCATATATATGTCACTATCAAGACTACGAGTCTTTCATATAACTTAAATCCCTCGAGAATCCATATAAATAAGCAGTGACAACATCCATAAGATGCATATCGAGTCTTTCACGTACTGCCAGACTAATTATATAACGAAAAGTAGTTGCATCCACCACAGGAGAATACGTCTCCTCATAATCAATACCAGGTCGTTGTGAAAGCCTTGTGCAACAAGCCATGCTTTATATCTCACAATTTCACCGTTTTCATTTCTCTTTCTAATGAAAACCCATTAATATCCAACTGGCTTTACATTTTTTGCTATGTGGACTACAGGTCCGAAAACTTTTCGTTTCTCAAGTGATTTTAGTTCTGCCTCGATTGCATCTTTCTATTTTGGCCAATCATTTCTTTGTCTGCATTCTTGTACAGACATTGGTTCATGATCCTCATTCTCATTCATTTCATGTAGCGCTACATTAAATGAGAATTTATCGTCAACCTTGACTTTGTCTCGGTTCCATCTGATTCCATTTTGGGCATAGTTTATCGAGATCTCTTCATTTTCATTATTTTCAATATTTTCAGGTACCTGAATTTCATTTTCATAATTTTTTATGCCCGCTGACTCTTCGGGAGTCGATAAATCCTCGAGTGGACCATTCTTAGTATTTGCTCATTTTCTTTTTCGAGTATTTTTATCTTTGAAACCCGAGGGCCTACCACGCTTTAATTGTGGCTTAGGCTCAATCCTTGTATGTTCTGCAGGAACATCAATTTTATAGGAGCATTAACAGCTGGTATATATGACTTAATCACTCTTTTAAGGTCAGTAAAACTATCTGGCAGTTGATTCGCTAAACTTTGTAAATGAATTATCTTTTGAACTTCAAGTTCACATTCTTTCGTTCGAGGATCATAATGATTTAGCGATAATTCATTCCAACTAATATTTTTCTCCAGCTGTTTCTTTTCTCCCCCTAATGTCGGAAAATTCGATTCATCGAAATGACAGTCGGCAAATCTAGCCGTAAACAAATCTCCAGTTAAAGGTTCTAAATATTTTATTATCGATGGGGATTCAAATCCGACATATATTCCCAACCTCCTTTGAGGTCCCATCTTAGTTCGTTGTGGTGGAGCAATTGGAACATATACTGCACATCCAAATATTCTTAGATGAGAAATATCTGGTTCCTGACCATAAACCATTTGTATCGGGGAGACATCATGATAACTTGTTGGCCTGATGCGGATTAGTGCCGCTGCATGTAATATATCATGTCCCCAACCGGACGAGGGAAGTTTCGACTTCATTTATAATGGTCTTGCAATTAACTGTAATCGTTTTATCAATGATTCTGCTAGACCATTTTGCGTATGAACACGTGGCACTGGATGCTCAACATCAATTCCAATAGACATACAATATGGATCAATATTTTTATACTTCGGGGGCACTGGCACTGGATGATCTTTATATTGCTCAATATTTTTATTTTTATTTTTTTCGCTCACTCATTAATTTTCCACTTCGGGGGAAATAATAACCACAGTAAATATAATTTCCATGACCACTTTTATTATTTGCGAATGCATTCACTTCAGGGAATGCAATATGATCATTCGGTCGAAATTTATGCCTTTTTCTTGATTTTCAAGATATATCATAATATCTTTCGCTTCTTCTTTTTCACGGCATTTGGTTGTATGGATGAAACATGACGACTCATATAACATATGAACAATTCTCAAGCCAGTGTATCAAAAATCTCGATAGCCACAAATTTTAGTTTTTCTATACTCAAATATTAATATCATAAAATATAAAAACATGTTATAACAATTAAAACTTTAAAACATATTAGGAAAAAAAAACTTATAATTAATCTTCTTTGATATCTTCTTTTGAAAAAGTTCTTATGAAAAATGATATCCACATCCAGATAAGTGTCGCCGTAATAATAATCATAAGCAATAGATCAAACATCGGACAAAGCGTCATCCTTCAAAATAAAATATATATAAGTAATTATAATATTAAAGAAATATTACAATTAATAATTATATTTTAAAAACATTGGTAAAAATACTATTCACATAGCGATAAGAATCACCGTAAATAGAGTAAGAATAAGGAGATCCAATTTTGTATAAAATGACATGTTTCTATAAAATCAAAAGTCGTAATATATTAATTTAGAAAAATAATATATTATGAAATATATATAATACTATAAATAAAAATTATTTTAATATCTTTTTCGTAAATCTCGTAAAAAGAAATTTTCACACGCCACCACCGGGAATCGAAATATGGACATCTCGTCACTTATAATGAACGATATTCCGCGAAACCACTCGGGCTAAGGCGTTTAGTTATACGCTTATAATATATATATATATATATATTAACTTAAACGAAACTTGGTACGATTAGTATAGATATAAAGTAAAAATTACCGAACCTCAACTAAACCTGTATAAGATCTTCGACGGAGGTTGAAATTGATGACGGAGAGCGCTCGTGCTGATAACGTGTTATAAAATATTATAACTATTAAGTATTTTACTAACGATGGTTATATAAGTATTAGAGAGATAACTAGAGAGATAAATAACTTCTTTTATTCAATACTTTCAATATATTTTTACACATCCCAAATAACCTATTTATACACAAATCTTTCAAATTACATCCACAAAATAAAATATTACATCAACCACACAAAAATCACATCTATCATTCTACTCAATAAAATAATCAAATCTAACTTTCTCAACCACCATTCTTAACTTAACAACCAATCCTTTTACTTAACCACCATTCTAAATAATATACATCCACATCTTTATTTTTAATATTTTTAATATTTCATAATAATTAATATATTATCATGAATATATAACTATGTTATGTGGTTACATTATTAAATATACATAAGTAAAAGTCGTCGGGTCGATGACGTAATCAAGCCACTGAATGGTTAAACTATTACAATGAGATCATCTTGTCGATATACTTGATCTATTGCATCTATAAATATATAAAAATTTATATCTAAAAACTGAATGAATTAATTATCATTTCGATTATTTATAATGCTAACCCCACAATTGAAGTGCCAACTCCACCTCAGTACCCACCACCACCATTTCTGTCGTTTCTATCTTTCTAAAGGCCGACGCTTTTTTTTTTTTTCCTTATCTCTCTGCATGATATTATTTTAAATATTATATTATATTCTATCATTTTTTTCAATTTAATTTTACGTTGGGAATAATGCAATCGTTGGTCATATATTTGCGGTGGTTGAGATCAGAGGTAGCTGTCCAAATTTGATGTATCGGCCAATCAGAAACCAACCCATCTTTTTCTTGTTCTTTCTTACCGACAATTATTAAGGACAACACTTAATTCAACAGCTATTGAATGAAATGAATATCCTTAATTATTATTCTTCTCATTGTTTTTATTTCTAATTATAAATCATATAATGAGCCATCGACCATATATTTGACTCTTGCAGCTACTTGCATAGCAACCTATTTGTTAATTAATTATATTGTTATTTATTATGATGATTATTATCTTTAGGGTTAAATATATTTTTAGTCTCGTATCTTTGGGAGGGTGGCGTTTTAAGGACACTTAAGTTAGGTGTGACAATTTTAATCCTGTAAGTATCAAAATTGAAGCAATTTAAGGACATTTATGTTAAGGGTGAAATTTTAGTCATGTAAGTATTTTTTTTCTCGGTCCCGAGGGGAGGTATCCCCACTCGATCTGGCCATGAGCTATCTCCTAAATTCGATGTGGGCTTTGGCCACACAGACATGGCGGAGGCTTAATTGCGCCATATACTCCAGTGGTGGGACTACTCATCGGAAGTCAGATGAATACGTTCCAAACCCACCTGACAACGATAGTCATGAGAAATAAATCCCATGAGGACTACTCAAAGAATTGTGGAAGAGGGGATTCGATCCCACGACATAACCCACAAATCCTTAAGGCATCCTCCTTGACCACTAGGTCAAGGCCTCATTGGCAGTCTTGTAAGTATTGAAATTGAAGTAATTTTCAGACAGTTAAACCCAGAAATTTCTGTACTTACAGGATTAAAATTGCTTATTTTTACAGGACTAAAGTTGCAACCTTAACTTAAGTGTCCTTAAATTACTTCAATTTTTACACTTAGATGACTAAAATTGTCACACATAATTTTAGTGTCCTTAAAATGCCACCATCCCAAAATTACATGACTAAAAATATATTTAATCCTTATTTTTATAAAAATAAACTAAGCAATAAGCATATTAAAGTTGGTTCTTACGTCTTTTTCCCTTCATTTCTCTCTCTCTTTCGGTTGGTTGCTTTCCTAATTCTCTCTTCCTTCTTTGCTTTGCTTTCTCACGGCGAAGAAGGGAAGAGGGGATAGCTAAAATCGGTTACGTATCTCTGCGGAGTAATTCTTTCTTAAAGCTGTCGTGTCGTGTCTTTGTTGTTTGTGGCTGTTTTTTCGAGGTGACCAAAGGAGGAAGAAAGGATGTTGGTCGCAAATAGCTTTGATTTGTGGCAAAAAGATGCTTTCTTTTCTGCTGCCGAGGAGGTTCAACAATCTGCTGATATGTGAGTCTCGCCCTCTGTGTTTGCCGACGTTGTGTTTGTGGCTGTTTTGCGAGAGATTAGATTTATATTTCGTCTATTTGATCTGGGCGGGGCTTGATTGTTAGGGTTTTGGTCTCTTGATGCTTTCCTTTTTTTTTTTTTCGCAATCTGAAATTTTTGGGTGGGTTATGACGAATTTCTTCTGGAGAAATTTGTGGTAATTCATGATTAAGGTTGCTGAAATGTATTTGATTCTTATTCTGTAGTTTCTGTTGAATAATCTAATATTATTTGTTTCTCGTTATTCTTTATCAGCTCATTGTTGAAGATAGACCAGGAAAAGTATTGCTGAAAAACCTTATATTGTTTTGTATATTTTTTCTTGCAGAATGGAGTCGGCTTACAGATCATGGCGTAAAGCGAGAAAAGAAGGTTTGAAAACTCTATATTTGGATGAACTAAGTAGGGAGCTGCAAATGGCTTTAGGCACTGCGAAATGGCAGGTAAGATATGGACTGTCTTTCTGCAAATATGTGCTTCTCGTTTATTTTCAGCGGATAACTGCAATGGACATGGTGGTTAGTTTTAGTTATTCGTTCAAGTTTCGTCGTGTTTTGTCTGATTCAGTTTTTTCTTTTCTGGGCATTTGGGTTGTGTTGTAATGTGTAGCTTGAAGAGTTTGAAAAGGCAGTTACTGTGAGTTACAGAAATAGCGGCGACGAAGTTGCAAGAAGCAGATATCAGCAGTTTGTGTCCGCTATAGAGGACCAAATCTCGCGAGTCGAGACCTCGCTGAAGGACTCTTTAGATGCGGAAGGTAAGAAACCCTTTCGATGGATTCATTTGGACAAGGAAGAATGTGATGACTTGGCTCATTTTCTTTCGGGGAGTCCTTCTCAAGCTGCCAAAGATGAAGACACGGACCTGAGCTCGATATTAAGTACAAAGGATAACAATACAAGTGATTACAGCAGCTCTGATTCAAAAGCTAGCTCCAAAATGAAGAGTTTGAAAGTTTTTACGAGAGATGAGCCACGTCTGAGTTGTTTTGCAAGTCTAGAACAGAGCCAGCTTGAAATCACAGAAGATGATGGTACGTATGAGGCAGGTCGATTCGCTGGTAATGACAGTACTCTTGAGATCGTCATAGATAAGGATGATAAGCAGGAAAACATTATCGCTGAATCCACGCCAAAAGGAAAAGAATCGAAACCCTTAATGTGGGCATCAATCAGCCATCATCACTGCTCAAGATCAAGAGCATTGCTTAGCCGCGTCCATTTCAATATCATCAATTGGATGAATCTGGTAAAGCCTCAAACATGGATTGGCCTCTTTGTTTTTTTTTTTCTCAAATGCAAAATCTTGTTAAGACACTTCACCTCGACATGCAATCAGTTGAGAGTTGGCGGTCATAGAAGTCAGAGACTACAGCAGCAGGTCTCAGCAGCACTGCCAGTCAATTCCATACGCCTCGTTCTCATTTTGATGCTAACTGTTTTTCTAGTCGGTATATGTTCTTCCTCTGATTTACAGGTTCTTACATACAAGATTTACTGGTAAGTTCTGAAAGTTCTTACTCTAAAATGTTTTTTTGCAGTGCCATTCATGGTTTACACCACTTGAGAGCGTCCATCATCGAGAGTCAGCTAAAAAAGGTATGTCCTCGACTCTCATGATGGATCATTGGTGACTAATTGCCTCAAGTTTGATAATGAGTCAAATGTGGTCTGCAAATTTTGTGTCTATCTTCTCTAGTAGTGGCTCGTTTTCATTGAACGAAACGAACCAGCCTGATTAAGCTTAATATTGTCTGCTCAATATCATTTTCTTTTTCTTTTTCTTTTCGTTCTGCAGATTGTGAATTAAGAAGCACTTGGTAATGTCAGAATCGCGCGAACCAAACCATTCCGACAAAGTGTGCATACATGAAGGAAACATGTGCTTTTCCAAGATATAGATAGTCTAGTATTCAGAATTCATGTACAAAACTCTATCAAAACGATTACACACGAGTCGTCTTCAAATTATTATACCCTTTCACAGTATGTAAAAGATCCATTTCTTTCCATCCTTTATTATGGTAATAACTTCGATGTACACTCGAACGCAAGTCGTCTTCTTCCAACGATTTACGATGGCTTTGTTGAAGTTTCTTTTCTTGCTTATCTCCTTCACTAGGTATTAGCATATGCATAGAAGTTGGTAACCCTTTCGATTTACTATGGCTTTATCGAAAAAAAGATTCGACCTTTTCACGACGGGCATTGTTGTTGAGAGCATATTCGCCGTCTTCAGGTCCCTCAATGTTGGGAACCTTTTCGACGAAACGTTGGCTAAAACTAACGAACTGAGCCATCGACGGACATTTAAAAACAGTCTAAATACTACAATAAAATAGTCTTTTTGTCGTCTCTATTCAACTTCATGAATCAAACAGTAGCACTCAGTCATAATTTCATTACACTCAGTCATTCAGCTGTATAATAATCATTGTTATTATTACCACACATCACGGAGATATCTTCCATTCATTTGCAGGTTCTTCACCATGCTCTCTGTTTGTGAACTGTTGAGAGATCCCTGAGATAGATATGACCATAACGTTGTTGATAAATCAGCAAAGGACAAGCAAATATAATGACGCTTTTGATCTTTAAAACAACGTTTTTTAGCTAATATGAAATAACTGAATCATGTAATATATAGGTAGGTAGGTTAGGTGGCTATGGCCCACCAATTCAGATAGGTGATGTGTCATAGCCATCACTACACAAAAGTTCCATTACAAAGAGTGGACACAGAAGCTACAAGGCAACCTAGTCCAGTCCAGACCCAACACGTGGCAAACCACCCACCAGCAAATGAGAGAGAGAGAGAGAGAGAACAGACCTGTTCTTGAACAATGGTGTGGAGAGTTCTATGGACGTCGCGAGCCATGCTTTTTGCATCGCCGCAGACGTAAATGTAGCCTCCGCCGGAGATGATATTCCAGACATCGGAAGCCTGGAAATTTTCGGAAAGAATTGTTTTTCGTAAGAGATTTTTGAGAAGAAAAGAATTTCGTGTTAAGTATTGATTGAATGTTCATTGATTTCGGATGAAGAGAAAAGGGGTACCTTCTGTGTCATCTTGTGCTGGACGTACTCTTTGGTCGGCCCCTCGCGTGAGAAGGCGAGGACAAGCTCGGAGATTACTCCAGCTTCGACAAAGCTGTTCAGCTCCTCTTCGTAGATAAAATCCTGCAAATTTATTTGAAAGTCTTCTTGTGTATATGCTTCGGAAGGAATGAAATATTAGCACAATCACGATCAGAAATCAACGAACTAACCATTTTACGGTTTCTGCAACCAAAGAATAACATGGCCGTACCAAGTTCTGCTCCAGATTCTTTCAGGGCCAACCTTTCCTGGAACATAATATATATATATATATATATATATATATGAAATGGAAATCATCATCTATATCCAACATAAGAATAAAGAGTGAGGAATTTGTCGAAAACTTACGAGTTATTTTTCACACGTACCTGTAGGAAACCCCTGAATGGAGCCAAACCAGTGCCAGGGCCGATCATTATAATCGGTACTTTAGGATCAGATGGAAGTCTGAAATTTGAAGTCCTCACAAATATTGGAGCCGAACTACAGTGGGAGCTTTCCTCCAAAGGCACAGCGTTCTAAGAAGAATCACGACAGCCATTCAAATTATCATAGAAATATATGTTTTTACGGTTCATAAAATGCAAACTAGGATTGTTATAAACACCTTCATCCATGTAGAGCAGATGCCTTTGTGGATTCTTCCAGTCGGCGTCTTTTCATAAACCAAAGCACATGTCACGTGTATTCTGGTTGGTGCAATCCTGGACCAAAATAATTCAAGCATTTACGTTCTAGTAGAAAGAAACATTTTTATGAATAATACAAAAGTAATTGTGTTTATAGCACATTCCGTCTGAAAAAAAAAATTTATCGAAATAACAGGACTGACTTTGGAGACGATGAAATAGAATAGAATCTGGGCTGCAGGCGAGGGGCGAGTGCAGCAAAGAAGACGCCCAATGGAGGCTTGGACGATGGGAAATCAGCCATGACCTCAAGTAAGCTTCTTTGACTTGCAACCACGTACTGTGCATACTCCTCCTGATGACAACACACACACACACACACACACACACACACACAAAAACAAAAATATATAAATAGACACATTTATATCGTAAGAAAGATGTTCTTTAATCGGATTTGCATGTAAAATATCTCGGACATAGACAAACCTTTCCTTCGGGAGATGCCAGATGTTTGAGCCGATCAGCTTCATTTGGGTCGGAAGCATAAGCAGCTAAGGCGATTAAAGCAGACTGCATAAAATTGTGAGAGGAAGGTAGATTATATCTTCATGGTACATGAAATAAACAAGTGGAATGAATATGAACATAATGATACCTTTTTGGGAGCACTTAAAAGATCGGCATATCGAGTAAGAGCTGTTCTCAAAGAACAAGGAGGGAACGGAGGTGGCAAGGAGCTTCCGAGTGGTGTGCCATCCTCTTTATCGGTGTGAAGCGAAAAGTAAGTTTGTGGAGGTATGTCTAAAAATCTCTCAGCTTCTTCAACAGTTTCGCTCAAATTTTCACAGTACACACCACAATGGTCTCCTGTTTCATACCTGAAAGTAACGAAGATTAATGTCAGCACATAATATTCAGAAATCCCAGATTCAGCAAGAAGCCAGTTAATACAACCTTATGGAGTTTAACACGTATAAAACTAATTACACAAATTTATTTTCTTACGATAGCCCAGTGCCAGATATGTCAAATTCCAAGTGAGTGCAAGAGCGGTCAGATGCAGGAGTGTGAAGCTCTCTTTTCACTGCCACGTTTACTCTACATACAAAAAGAAAGATATCGTTTTGGCATTTTCTGATTTAAGTTGCATAGAATGAACACCAAAGGAAAATTAAAAGCAAACTCATACTTGCATGGATGCTGAGAATCATAAACTGCATTGCCATTTGTGTAACCATTTGCAGATCCATTCTCATGAACTGATTCGTCTATCTTGTCATGGAACACAACACGGTACTCCAAAACTGCTGCGGTATATGGGGTAGCAACAGTTGTATCATCATCATCACGAAGAACTTTATCCAACTCGGGCCACAATGTCTCACGCCTGCATCAGCAAAGGGATCAATGAATTCAGCGTGTACCAGAGACAACAAAGAAAAGAAGTAGCCAGACGTTTCACTGACTATCATTTATCTGTTACCATGCTGTGAAGTCATCTTCAATGCATTGGTCGTCGTCACCAAGACCAACATTGACAAGTCTCTTACCACCTATGTTTAGACATATTCAAAGTAAGAAATGGGTAGTGATTTACCAACAAAAATTATTGGTTCAGATAAATTCCCCAAATGTTCTAAAGTTGGATGATAAACCAAAAACCTCACCAGATTGGAGGCAAAAACAAGTCTTTCTAAAACGTTTGAGAGTAACAACTAATAACGAGATACAGATCGAGATAATTTATGATATTTCGCTATGATTTATTGCTATTTTGTAGGATAATCGAGAATGGATTCTGATATTTAGCCAATGTCTACGCAATGACACTCGGCTAACTTAAAAACAGGAGAAAGTCAAACTACCTTGTTCAGCAAGAAGCTCGTCGACTACGTTCGCAATCTGTTATTCAAGCAATCAATAAAAAAACAAATACAAGTACAAAAGGAGCATCCCATAATTTATAATATGCATTACTAAATCATAGAAAACATACCTTGTTAAAATGCTCGTACTGCCGGTTGCCGAGACCAAATACAGCAAACTGAAGATTCGTAAGCCATTCTCCCCTTTCATTTCCCTGCCCATGAAAATAGAGTAAACTCCAAAGCTCAATCATTAGTAAGAAAATCAACAAACCATTTATTTTGCTATTGTAAATTCACCTCAGTAAACCACTTGTAGAACCGTGCGGCATTATCAGTGGGCTCACCATCCCCATATCTGCAACCAAGCAACCCTCAACAAACTCAATATATTACATGGTACTCTATAACAATAAATTCTATGAATGATATCATGGAAATGAAGTACACATTTATGAGAGGGAAGGCATTAACAAACTAGGAAACCTACGTGGCCAGGAAGAATAGAGCAAACGACTCCTTCTTTAACTTCTCCTCATATTCTTCGTCTTCCTCAGCGTAATCATCCTATCATCATAAAAAAATGATCACAATTTAATTATAATTTTCACTGAGTCATTGTCCAACTTTGTTGAAATATAAAAACGATCACTGTCCGTAAACCATAAAGCTTACCAAGTCAACTATTTTGAAGTTTGCTTGTGGATATCTAGCTTTCGCTTCCTCCGCGAGTGCCTAAACAGCACCAAAAATCAACAATTTACAAGTGAAAAACTACATAAGTAGAATCAGACCGCCTAATGAATCAGCAACTCATTAGGCAAATCCAAACAAATCGAACCCGGCCCTATTCGATTCACTAGCAACTATTCCTGCCTCCCAAGACACCCATAAGCTTGAGCTTAGAACTCAACCCTCAGATCCAAAGACTTCGTAATACATGCACAGTACCCCCCAGACCCACCTCTCAAATTACAATTCAACTCATAACTAACCTCAGCAAAACCAATCAGAAAAGAAAAGACAAATGTTTATCTAATCTTATCCAAACATTTTCACCTTCGCAAACCCCTCAGCTGTCCCCGTCTGCGTCCCAAAATAGATGGTAACTTTCTTCTTCCCATCGTCAACTTCCTCCTCCAACGCCTTAGGCTTGGCCACCACGGCCTTCGGCGGCTCCACCGCCTTCTTCCCTGCAGATCCAGAGACCCTCCTCCAAAACAGCACCACCGCGCAGCCAATCAGCACCGCCACAGACGTAGTGAGAACCATCACCAAGTCCCTCTTCTCCAGAAGCATCGTCACAAGAGCAGACTGATCCGAAGAACCGTCTAAACCCTCAATTTTCGAGCCCTTCAAGATCGCCGCGATCAAATCGAAAGGCGAGAGCTTTTCTGCTGTGGGCTCCATGAGATGTCGGCTGGGTCTGCTCTTTCAGAGATAATTTAAGGAGAAAGGTTGGTGGGGGCACTACTCCGTGATTGATCGGAGGGCTTCGAATTTTTCTGCAGCGTAGGTGAGCTGAATTTAGAGGGCCTGCTTGAATATGCTGAGAATTTCAATGGGAAATTAAGAGAAAGATATACATACACATACATATATTTACCTCTCTCTCTCTCGGAGAGAGAGCCTACCGAACTAGATGAGTCAATCCCACCTAACAGGGGTTAGCTAACATTGGTTAGACGTTGCCGAAATAATTAATAAACTATTACAACTATTTTAATTATTTTATTTTATTTATTTTTAATGTTTTAAGCTAAATAAAATGAAGATCCAATCACGCATATTACGGTTTGTATTAAGTCAACTACGTTATCTCATATGGAACACTACACGCCTTTCTTGATATTTAAGGTATTTTTAAAAATGTAATATTTATTGGGATTACAATATTGACCACAATAATACTAATGTGTCTGGTATTTTTTGTATATGTATATTTTTCAAATAATTTATTCATACAAAAAAGTGATTATCATCATCATTCATCATCATCAAAGTCGATGTATTCATACAGAAAATTGATCTTCAACGGTACGGACAAGAA
Organism: Lindernia subracemosa; assembly: GCA_028392965.1. Classification (NCBI taxonomy): domain Eukaryota; kingdom Viridiplantae; phylum Streptophyta; class Magnoliopsida; order Lamiales; family Linderniaceae; genus Vandellia; species Vandellia subracemosa. Next base: position 583,794 of record JAQPCC010000085.1, on the reverse strand, counting down.
GTCATACTAGAAAGAGTTTTCTTGAAGTTTACATTCTACATAGTAAAGCATTTATCTTAACACATTAAACACATAAATATACTAATAATGAATTGTCTTAATTTCACCCACACAAAAGGTTGACTTGGAAGATATACTGTTATGACACGAAGTGATTCATTCAATTAAAACCACGTATATTCTTACTAGCAAAATGTGTGGTCACTTGTGTTTTTCCGTTTACTGCCTTTTAATTTCTTTGTTTGTTTTATTTTTATATTTATCTCTTTGAGCAATGTCATGGCATTAAACTTTATTTTAGAGGATATCAATTTGATTTTACGAAAATTTTAAGCCTCACGTTGACTTCCAAGATTGGAGAATTTGCTTCCGTTTTCATTATATTATATCTAACCTCCTTTATAGATCACAGACATCCACTTTTCTCTTACAACACAGTCCGACATTTATTGACTCCAAACACATTTTTAACAGCACGTTGTAGACACTTATTCATATATAGCATGTGCTTTGCTTTGTCTGATCAATACGGCACAATCACACCATGGTACTTTATTGCAGCCTCGATGGAATCGATCGGACCAATGTGCTCTTTCAGGTACTTCCCGCCGTACCTTCTACTCGCCTCCTCGGCATCGATCGTTGGAACCTCTTTTGGGCGATATGCCAGATGCTCTTCTTCTATCGGCATTCTATGCACGTGCCTAGGGTTTTCTACCGCAAACTCGTTATCGTAGGGGCCCTTTTTCTTAGTTGGATGATCGTGATCGCGGGTTGTAATACGACCCTCTTCGCGGTAATAACCGTACATACCATGACCGTAACCATCACCACGACGATCATGAGTATTATTATGATAGTGATGATAATCACTTGGAGGAATTCTTGGTGAAGACTCTATGGATCTTTTGTCTATTTGATCGTCTTGAAGTGAGCCGAAGTGATATTTTCTTGGAGGGCTAGGGTTTTCGTATAAGCGGTCGAGGTTATAAAGGGCCATGATTAATGTATTTTATGATCACTTGGAATGTTTTGTGACAAGATTGTAATATCAAATGCTACTTATATAGGGGAAGATATGATAGACATGGAGTTGAGTGATGAGCTAACGTGTGATCAATTATTAGTTTGTGATGGAATCTTATTCTTTGGAGAATATTAGTGGATAAATATAATTTAGTGGTGTTTTCTGATGATTCATGTTGCATATGTGATATTTATATTATTCTATTTTATATTAAAGAGATCTTAAAGAATCAAATTCTAGCAATATAAGTCGTGAGTGGTAGGTACATGTACACTATCAAACGTTCCACATAATTTTTATGCCGTTGCGAGGTGTCACTTGTAAGTAGTAAGATTGAATATTTCGTACTTTAATGAAAAGATATAGACAAAGGATGGTGATACATCCTCAAAGAATAGGTCAGGTCATATGATATTTTCCGAGGTTATAGGATTCTGCTTGAACTCATTGATTTTTATTATCTTGTGGACTTAAAATGGTACACAGGTTAGAATATGTCAAGTGGTCGAGTACATGATATTTCTATATGGTTGTCATAAATTCGATCGCACTTGAACTCCTTGACTTTCGTTGCATGTATGGACTTGAGACGATACACATGGGTAAGAAGGATTAGTCCCGCTCGAAGTGGAGTCGTCGCACAGTCGGAGTGCCGAGATTACAGTGACGTTGTGTGGGGATACGGTGACGGAAAAAAAAATAAAAATAGTGGGTGATAGGATTTTGATTTAACAATGTGTAATAATAGGAAATCTTTGGAGGAAAAAATGCAATATTGGGTAAGTTGATACTCGGTAACCACACATATAATGGGCTGCTTTCTTCTTTAAGTTGGGCATTCTTCTTTTCAATTGGGCTTGATGCTGATGAACCAACCGAATTTCTTGTTTATTACAGTATACAGTTTTAGTAACTTCATCTAAATTTCTGAGATCTAAAAGGTCTTATCCCAGTCCCAGACATAAACATAAAGAGTAACTTGATTTGATGCATAATTCTGATAATTTTGGGCATACAACAACAAAGTGAAATATAAGAAATGGGATGAGAACCTACCCTTGAGACAAGAGGACTATGGCTACTTGGTGGAGGAGCAATGGTTCTTTCTTAGGTATGTACTATCGCTTACGGAACTATATTGCGGACGCATATGCACGTATATACGTCTCTGTATGCTTGATAGCACATTGACACAAACCCGTCTGTGCAATTAAGAATATACTATATTGCGGGCAATAGTAATATGGCTACTTGGTGGAGCAATGTTTCCTTCTTAGGTATTTCTATCACTTTACAAAACTATGTTGCGGGCGCATATGCACATCTGTACATTTGAATACTTGATCGCGCATTGACGCAGACGCTTCTGCACAGTTAAGAATACAACATTCATTATTTGTCTGTTAGAGTTAGACAAACTATCACTTTTCATAGGGTTTTCATAATATATATTTGCTTCTTTTGTATTTTTCCGTTAAAACTCGAGTCTTATGTTTTTCTTATTATTATATCTTAGCTTTCTTATACAATATTCGAGATCAGTTACATATATGTCGTATTTTTAGTCTAATATTATTACTAATAATTCATTGAACTTTATCGTTTGAGTATATCCAGAGATTGAATATTAATGACGGAAGATCAAGCGATTGCATGTTTTTTGGTATAAGATCGAAGGAAAGACTCCGATCGTTACATCAAAGTTGTTCGTTGTTCGGAGTGTGAAGACTCATTAGATGCAATATTTTTAGGGTTTTCTGCACTGATGTCGAAATGAAATCTATTTATTACAATCGATAGAATGGTTTTCATGCATCAAAAGGGTTTCTTAAGAGGACTCGCAATAGATTTTGTTATAACACACTTATATTTGCTGCACGATATACCTATTTCGTTAATAACAAAAAATCATGATTTATAATACGATAGTAGCAGCGATTAGCATTGTCGAATCTCTAAATTATTTTCATCTCAACGTTGCATACTTTAATGATACTACCGAACAATGACGACTAAATGTCGTAATCTCTAAGGATTTACGACTTAACATTCTGTCGATAACATCAATTTAGTAGTTTAAGAGTTTCTATTATTTTCATCAGTCACAAAATCCCAATTAATTAAAGAGCAAAATAAAAGCCATGTTCATATTTTCGGACACTAAATATCTATATTATTTATCTTCTATTATTTAATTGGAGAGGGGTTTATAGTAATCTCCTTCAAACCCTCCCTCAATTGATTAATTGATTGGTATCTCAAGTGTAAATTACCAATTTTTCCTTTTGTTTTTTTTTTTAATTTATTCAAATTATACCCTCACATATATTAATTTTTTTATTTATATACTTTAAATAATACAAAATTAAAATTAAGGTTATAAATACATATATCAAATATTTTGAATTATAAATAACTTAAAATATAAAGTAATATTATATATATATATATATTGGAGCACACACATCGCGTGTGCATCAAATACTAGTATTATATAATCAGAGAGAACATAATAATAATAATAACTGTCAAATTTAATGGTACACCAATTTTATCCTATGTAATTACAATTTGGTCCTGCAATTTTTTATTTATTCTAATCATATCCTCATAAATTAATTTATTTTCTTGTATATACTTTAAGACAATCCTTAATTAAAATTGAATTATCATATCATGTATTAAACATTTTAAGTTAAAAATAACTTTTAAACTATAAAATAAAAGCATATATATTTATATAATAGAGCACACGAGTGTGCTTAAAATACTAGTATTATATTAATAGTGAGCACCATCGATTAACTACCCTTCAATTAATTTTGTATGTCAGGTGTAATTATAATTTTATCCTTTAATTTTTTCGATTTATTCTGATTATATCATCATTATTTTTTTCTTTTATATACTTACAAATAATGTCCATTTAAAATTGAATTATAATATCATATATATTAACATTTTAAATTAATAACTCTTAAAATATAAAATAATATATATATACACACACTAGTATGTATAATTGTTTTAAAAACTCTGATTATATAAGCTCGTCGTTATCCAAGAACTAAATGATGACTGAGGAAAGAAATTACTAAAGAGAAGATTTTCTCATTTATTTCATTTTACTAAATATTGACTGAGGAAAGAAAAATACTAATGAGAAGATTTTCTTTTCATTAATTTCATTTAATTAATATGCCAAAAAGAAGATTTTCTATTAAATATCTTTAATTATTATGCCAAAAAGAAGATTTTCTATTAAATATCTTTAATTATTATGCCAAAAAAGGTCAGATTTTTTACCTCATCACTCACTTTCAGACACACGTACCGATTATATATATATATGTCTTGTGTGTTGTTTACTGCATTCTGCCCTAAGTTTCAATCTCTTTGTCTCTCTCGCTCTATCGATCTCTCTCTTACACACAAAATTTCTTGACGCAGAAATAATTAGCTTACACACTCAAAGGTAAGTGCGGTTTCTTTTCTTTCTTTTTTTTTCCCCTTTGAGCATTAGAAGAATGTTGGATTCAATTCATTGTTTAGATTTGAACTTTTTCTTAAATGATGCAGTGATGGCTATGGAGTTTTCTTCTATGGATTTTACTTCTTTGCAAGGTAAAAAAAAAAAAACTGAGCCGTTTTATCTCTTCTTTACGTGAAGAATAAGATGATGTTCATATGTGTGCGTATATATAAATAAATATGGAACTTGTAATGGATCTGTTTAACTATCGACTAAATTTTAATCTGTTTACGTGAAGATGATGTTCAATTTTGGCATTTTCTGTTGAAGATAAAAAAAAGATAGTCATCTTTTTTTTTTTTTCTTCATGTGATCAAGATTTCATGAGCAACCAAGCTCGGCGCGCTAACTTTAGCTCTGAGCAAACTCGGGATTTAGTTTACGCAACATATTCAAAGCGTCCACATAGCGCTGCGCTTCTATTGTGCTTATGGAAAAGCCGAGAGATCTGGCAGGTTATTTGCACTGAGGTAGGCCAGGAAATAAATTTCAGTGGCAAATTAAAAGCCAAGTGGATCAAACAACTTGTTGAGCTTCTTCAACAGAGACGTTCAAACGAGCTTCTCAAAGCAAATGCTCCTCAAGAGATGGACAACGTTAACATCTCTGATATGGCGCATTATGATGGACTTGCTCAAAATCATCCAGGGCTAGAACTGAACTTGCCTATCATACAAGTACTGAGTGAATTCATCGACGCTGACAACAAAGGCTTTGATCATTACATCAAAGTTGTACGTTGGCTTGAACGTGAAGGCTTGTTAGAGCAATCATTTAGAGTCAAATTCTTCACTTGGTATTAATTGAGGGCTACTCCTCAAGGTATACAAGCGGCGAATGCGATCATCGATGCGATGATCAATGATCCAATTTCGCTTTCTGAGCAGCTTGTTGATACCTTTTCTGATGTTATCTTTGGAGAGGGAGATCTATGATACATGAGGGTGTGTAAATGGAAATCTATTGTAAGGCAATAAATAAAATTTCGATACTTGCAACAGATGTTTCATTATATTTTTCTAGCGATAATATACCAATTAACGACTAATAAATGTCGGCTATATATAAACATTTTTTCATCTCAAACATGCATTTCTTGAATGATATTAGCACAAACAACTACCAACAGTCGTAATCTCCAAGAATGCACGATTATATTTTCCACCGTGGTGGAAATGAAATCTAATTCGATCGATTAATAAGGTGTCTTAAGAGGACTCACAATAGATTTAAGTAAAATACTTGGATTTACTGTACGATTATACGTATTTCACTGAAAAAAAAATACAACAGTAGTACCGATTAACGACTAATAATTTTCGAATCTCTAAACGTCATTTAACTTCTAAGATGCACATTTTAATGATAGTACCGAGCAATGATGACTAATAGCGGAAATCTCTAAGGATTCACGAATAAACATTTCGACGATTCGGCAGTTTATAGTATAATTTCTATTATTTTAGTTGGTCACAAAATCTCAGGACATTAAAGAGAAAAATAAGAACCATGTATTATTTAGCAGACAGTAAAAATAAATAGTGTTGTCTATCTAAAACTGTGATTATATGTGCTACTCGTAATCCAAGTAGTAAATGTTGACAGAGTAAACAAATTACTAAGAGAAGACTTTCTCATTTATTTCTCTGCACTAAATATTGGCTGAGGAAACAAAATAAAATACGTTTTAATTTATTTCTTTTTTATGTAATATGCCAATAAGAAGGTTTTCTATTAAATTGCTTTAGCTATTTTGCCAAAAGGCTCAGATCTTTGACATCATCACTCACTTTCACAAATCACAGGCACACACACGGATTATATGTATATGTCATGTTGTGAGTTGTTTACTGCATTCTGCCCTAAGTCTCTCTCTCTCTCTCTCTCTCTCTCTCTCTCTCTCTCTCACACACACACACACATACACACAAACAAATTTTCTTCACAGATTAATAATTAGCTAACAAAGGTATATATGTGAAGTTTTTGACTCAATTCAGACTTACCAAAATTTATTTTCTAGTTTTATAATTTTTCTTAATTGATGCAGTGATGGCTATAGAGTTTTCTTCTATGGATTTTACTTCTTTACAAGATAATTGAACCGTTTTATTTCCTCTTTACGTGAAGATTAAGATGATTTTCATATGCATGTATATAAATTAACATGGAATTGGTAATGGACCTATTTAGCTATTGACTACGCTTTAATCAGTTACAGATCATTTTCGTGTTGATGTAAATCATCAAGAAGAGCAATTGAAAGATTGCTGAAACTATGATCGAATGAGAAGCGATTTCTGATTGCAAAAGTCGTGTGCAAGCTGAAGAGAAAAACGCTGAAAAGAACAAAGGAACTTGTTGGATTTAAATATCTAGCAATTTGGTTTTGATAAACACAAAACTTATTATTTTGTTACTAACATATTTAATCAAGTGTGCAGATGAGCTCGGGTCGAAAAACGGATATCAAATATGAGTTCAGCACGAAAAAATGGTCCGGTCAGCTATTGGCCAAATACTGATCGGTCTGGACTGATACTGGTCGGTCTGGACTGGAATGGTATCGGTACTGGTCTGAACTGGTACTGATCGGTCTGGACTGATACTGGTCGGTCTGGACTGGTACCGCTACTGGTCTGGACTGATACTGGTCGGTCTGGACTGGATTGGTCGGTCTGGACTGGTATCGATACTGGTCTGGACTGGTCAACTCGGTCTGGACTGATCAACCAAATACTGGACTGATGTACAAGCCTCTTACAGCACAAGGTACAAGCCAGTTAAGCTGGCAGCTTTGACCAGAGTTGACCAGAACCATCCAAAAGCTTCCAACGGCTCTTTTAATGTGTCTAACGGCTACATCAAAGCGGGAAAGCTCTAAATAAAGGTCAAGAACAGCAGAATAGAAAAACGATCCCAGAGACAACAAGAACACATTCAAAGAGAGATCCAAGAGAGAAGAATAAGAGCAAAGAACACAAAATCAAGAGAGTTCTTCTCAAGTGTGTGGGATACAAAAGATAGAGTGAGCAACAATGTTCAAGCCCACACGCCTCACTCACACAATAGAGACATGAGTGAAATAGATTAGTTGAGTGAGAGTCTTAACATAAAGATGTTAAATTATGTGTTTGTAGTCTTCGCACAAAGAAGTAAAATAAGTGCTTATCCCACAACCTAACCCACAAGTGCCTCCATCATGACTACTAGATCAAGGCCTCATTGGCATATTATTATTTTCTTTCCCAGATCCAAGAGAGAAGAATAAGAGCAAAGAACACAAAATCAAGAGAGTTCTTCTCAAGTGTGTGGGATACAAAAGATAGAGTGAGCAACAATGTTCAAGCCCACACACCTCACTCACACAATAGAGACATGAGTGAAATAGATTAGTTGAGTGAGAGTCTTAACACAAAGACGTTAAATTATGTGTTTGTAGTCTTTGCACAAAGACGTAAAACAAGTGCTTAGAGTCTTAGCATAGAGACTCTAAAGATATGAGCTGATTGTGAGGTTGCGGCCTACAATCATAGATCGGTTAGCCTTGCGGGGTAACCGTGGTTATGCTAGGAGTTTAGTTAGCGGGAGTCTAGCTATAGAGGGTTGTACTTAAGTGTACATGTGACCGAATCTTCTAGTGGAACCTTCCTTGCGGGGAAGAAGGGGTGACGTAGGAGATTAAGCTCCGAACTTCCATAAACAAATCCCGTGTTCACCTCATTGCATTCATAATTATAGCATGCATACTTATAAAATGCTTCAACCAAACCGGTTTTTAACTTGCATAGTTTTGAAACGTTTTTCAAAGACCCAGAAAACCGATTTTAAGAGGATTAGGCCGAGTATTTTCCACTTGGTTTAAAACCCAAACTTGCTTAATCTCTCGGTGCTCGCATATTTTCAAGAACCCGAGTTATTACAACTCAAATATCTTTAAAGTGTTTTAAAACATAAGAAATTTTCGAAAACTCATTTTAAAACACCGGTCCAACGATCATAACAAGTGGTATCAGAGCAGGTTGTTCTTGAAAATGCATTTAAATCGTTTTGGGTTCGAAAAATCATTTTTAAAATCACGTTTAACACATATATGCAAAGTTGAAATTTCTGGCAGATTGCAGCAGTTTTGGGAGAAATCGAATAACGTTGAGCTCTGATATCCAAATTCTAGTCTGCAAGTTTTGCTGCAAACTAGACTCATAGACGGTCGCAACGATATAAGATTCGCGGTCTAGTTCTGCCTGGAGAAAAGCAGGTTATTTGCCGAAGTTCAGCTCGTCTGTTAGGCCCGTTCTTAACAATCTAAGGATGATTAACACTCAATAAGGATGAATTACCTTGATGGATTTGAGAAATTAGGGTTAAAAGTAATTAAGAGAGAAAGTGGAGTGTTCTTCAAGCTAAATAAAATCAAGTGTGTATCATTGAGCTTGGGAAATGAACGCATGTGGACCTAAGTAAGCTACACTAGCTATATATACCATTCTTGTGGTATATTTACAAATAGGTCCCTAATCTATAATAAAATTACACGCTTGGCCCAATACTAAAGATAGCTTACAATTTAGAACACAATTTAAAATGTCTTCTACAATCTCCCCCTTTGTGTTCTCCGTTGAAGTGTATGGCTATCTTCGTCGGGCGAAGAAGGATTTCCTGAAGCCGAGTGCTACTTCATAGCCTCTGATTGAATTTCGCAAGTCGAGCCTTGCCTGTATTAAGCTTGCCGCTTTCTCGGTCAGGATCCTTGTGTCATTGATTATTTCAGCGACGTTATCATCTTCGGCTTGTCCTGCATTTAGTATCTCGTCGAGGACCTTCTTCAGCTTGTCACGGATAATTTTGAGAGTTCCATCAGAGAACTTTTCAATTTCTGATAGGAACATCACCCGTTTCGAGCCTTTGAAGTTCAGGTACATGAGGCATAGCTCTGGTTCTGCGAAGATGTAGCTCTCTGGGTATGATTCCAGATCCAGATCTGTGCCCACTATGTTTGGCCTGACGAGATTTACCTTCCTTGCGTTGCTCTCCAAAGCGATTTGAAGATCTTGAGCAGTGTAGAACTTGATCTGCCTCAACATGTATCTCTTGATTGTCTCGAATCCCAGTCGGTATTTGAACTCCTTCAGGATGAACTTTCTGTAAACCCCGAACATCTGTAGGATATCACCGGGTTCGACGTCGGCAAGATCAGCTTCTGACAGCCGTTCTGTTGAGCAGTCTTTACGAGCGATCGTGTAGATATGATAGTTCGTCTTCCTGACATTATAGTGCTCGACTTCTATAATGTCTGCGATCGGATCCTTTGATCGTTGAACTCTCATATTATATCCATCTCGGGGAGGCCCTATTTTGGTGTGTGCCAGCATGTAGAGATGCTCGGCTGCCGCTGTCCCCGTCAGATGCGTGAGTCCTCTGAGATCTAGCTCGTTCAACTGCTTGATGTTCTTCTCACTCCGCCATATATTCCTCCTGATTTCCTCTTGAAACGGAGCTAAGATCCTTAAGTTGTCCCATGGCGCGTCTTTCTTGGAAGTTCCACGAGTCAGATTTTCAGGTTCTCTGACTCGCATCTCTATTGCCTCTGGGAGTCCTGCTGGTTCTTTGTCGTATCTTTCTCCTTCTTTCAATTCGGCGGCCGTGAATCTGGACATCTGCATGGAAGCTCGCCTTAGCTGTCTTCTAGCGTTGTAGATTCTGTGGAAGGCGGCTTCTTCTTCTTCATCTAGCTGAATCCAATTCCTCAAGATGTATTCATCGATGTAGTCCTTGGGATTAGATGCGGTCGGAAGTGATGGTGGTGGTGGTGGTAGAGATGATGATGATGGTGGAGGTAGTGGTAGAGATGATGATGATGGTGGTGGTAGTGATGATGACGATGGTGGTGGTGTTGATGATGACGATGGTGGTGGTTGTGATGATGACGATGGTGGTGGTTGAGGTAGTGATGGTGTGGTCTTTGACGGTGGCGGTTGAGATGATGAGGAAGGTCGAGACGACGGGGTGGTTGCTGATGATCGTCCTCGTCTCGACCTTGTGGTTGGTGGGGTCGGTTGTGGTGTGTTGCTTTTGAGCTGGGGGGTCGTCACGGCAACCGGTCTGTTGGTGGGTCATCAGGTGGAGAAGCTCCTGCATCTCTGGAGTGAGAGTTTCTGTCTCGGAAAGAAGTTGAGACAGAAATAGGTCACGGAGCTCTCCGAGGGGCATTGTGTATGGGTTGGGTGGTGTTTGGGTAGGTTGTGTAATTTGGGATGGGGGGAGGGGTAACACAGGTTCTTCGACCAGCGGGGCTTTCCCTTTGTCCCTTGTAGCAGCCAGAATGGCGCTTTGAACCTTTTTCGAAATGGTTTCGTCTAGTTTTTCGGAAAATTTGGAAAAAGGCGGACTCCAGGCACTGGTGAAGATAATCCTGCGTTACAAAGGGTAACCTGACAGAGCGACTAAGGCTTCTATCGTCACAACATCGGAAAAGATGTCCGATGTGTGGCCAACCTTCACCGAAGTGACTGCAGGACTTGTAAAGACGGGGCAACGAAGACTTCCCGTTGACATTCGCCGTGAGACAAGCTCAGGCAAATGGCCCGATGGCACGGTTGTTGTGATGTTGGCCGTGTCGGGGCTTCCTTCCGATTCTCGCGGCACATAAACAGTGGATGTGGCTACGGAAGTTCTGACTTGGTCACGAATACCAAGTGTAGACAGTGTAAAAGGGTTCTGTGTCCTAGAAAAATCAGAAAATGTTGGGATGGTGGACACTAGACTCAATGTGATTGAAGGAATGGTGATGGATGGGGGCTGCGTTCCACCTTCTTCAATATCTGCTGCTTCAGAAGGAAGCAGAGATAGAGTACTTGGCTCCCCGTGAGTATCTGAGACGATCGTCTGTTGGGAGGCGACCGAATGGTCAAGGTCGGGTTGTGCTTGCGCCGTTGCCCCAGATGCGGCGACTTTTACTCGGAGGCTGAACGTATCAACCTCTGTTCCTACGGGGGTTGGGGACGGAATGTTTTGTGAGGATGGAGTGGTGACCACGGCCGCTGGTATTTGAGTCACCAACTCGTCAGACTGTGTATGTTCTGAAGAGGGTGTTGAAGAATGCGGGGCTGGGTCTATTGCTCTCTCAGGACCCTCACTCACTCTCAGGCTTGTCCCGGGGTTGGTTTCTGGTGGGTTGTCCAGAAACGTAAGGAGTTGTCTCTGGTGTGCGGCGCAGTAAACCAGAATGGATTCCCTAGTGGCCAGCCGAAGAAGCTCGTCAAGAATTGGCATTGGGCGGCCCATCCATTTTGGTTCAGCTTTGGCTTTTTGGATGAACTTCATTTTTGGCGGGATATAGTCTTCATCGCTCGATCGGGTAGGTATCTCTGGATTTGCCGCCATGAAGTGCTTGATCAGGAGTGGAAACCACCGTAGGTAGGGGACGCATTTGGTACGTTTTGCTTGGCCCCTAGTATTTACTTGGTCTTCAAGATCGCTCCAAAGTAGTTGTGTGAAGTTGAAGTGTTTGGAGAAGACCAATCCGTGGAAGATGCGTAAGATCATTAGGTTTCCTTTATCAAAGCCGGTGTGTTTTGGAGACAAACACTTATTGACCAGCCCAAAAAGGGTCTTCCATGGATGAGGGGTTTTTCCGAGTTGAAAGGCGGATAGGCTGGCAAGTGGAGGTGTATGTCCCATCAGCAGCATATCTTTGAGAAGCTCTTGTTCGGTGGGAACCTCCTGATATTCGTCATAGATGGGGAGTTGCAGCACACGCTTAAAGAGGTCCTGTGTTAGTGCCACTTTTGTGTTGGCAAGTTGTGCTTCAAATAAGATTGAGTTGTCTCTGGCAATTCTTCGTTTCAAAGTGGCCCAGAATTGTTGTAGGTACACCATAGGTATATGCGTCGTCATGTGGAATGCCGGCCATAAGGGATGCCCTCTTAGAATGGATATGATGATGGGATCGGGACATTTGAGTGTGTCGGGATCTAGTTGAAAATTGTTGTCCCGAACATCTAGCCACTTGTGTGTAGGATATATATCTTCGATGGAAGCCATTTGATTCTGAAAAATGATTAAACATATTAGAAACAATTTGAAGGAAAAAATATGCAATTTGAAGGGAAAAAATTTATACGAAGTTGTATTCGTTCGAAAACTGTCACGGAAAAAATTTGCTTAACTGCGAAAACTTCGGAAAATTTGCCCTAGAATTTTTTTTTTTATTCGATAAGATATGTACTAAAATATTGTCGTTCGACAATGTTAACTGTGTTTTTGTTGGGAAATAGGTATAAATATGACTTTTGAAAACAGTCGAAGTATTATATTTAAAAAGTTCGTCTGTGTTTCGTGCGAAAAAAAATTGTTTTACGTATGTGAGTCGAAATTTTTTTGAAGTGTTGGAGTTCGAAAAATTTTCAAGTAGGAAAACTGTAGCATTCGAGAGTATTTGTTGAAAAAATTTCTAAGTGTATTCGTTCGAAAAATATTTCTAAGTATAGATACTGTGTCATTCGAAGATCAGTTTTCGTTCGAAAATCAGATATAAATTTGTATAAAGGTACTGTGGCGTTCGACATATGTTTACGGTTCGAGAAAAAAATGTTTCGTTCGAAAAACTATAGGTAAATGTTTTCGTATCCGATACTAGCGTTCGAGAAAATATTTTCGTTCGAAAATCGCTTTGTAAATTTTGTCGTATAGACATACTATAGCGTGCGAAAATATTTTTCATACGAAAATCTCTAACCGTAGTTACTGTGGCGTTCGAGAAACGTTATTCGTGCGAAAAACACGACGTAAACTTTTTCGTATAGGTTACTGTTGCGTTCGAAAAACTCCTTTTCATTCGAAAACTTATTTATAAACTTTTTCGTATGCACTGTTTCATTCGAAAACTTAAAAAATATACGACAAAATATTAAAATATTCATACGAAAAGTATGGAACATTTTCGTACGACAGTCGTTTGTCGTGTGTTGACTTTGCGTACGAAATCGCTCCGTCAAAGTCTCGTACGAAATCTTTGAGGAAAGGTATTGTCGTACTCAAAACAGAGCAATTTGTGACACGAAAACAGAGTATTTTTATAAAAAAACAGAATACGACGATGTAGACGAAAAATTATAAGGTGTCCATACGAAAACTTCATACGAAAAACTTTGCGAAGAACAGTTGATACGAAAACAAATATTTGAACTAAAAAATGTCGATTAAGTTGTAAACGAGATCTAAGATGATGATGTTTTCGCAAAATCAACGCATTTTAGATGAATTCGCTCCTATTAAAACACGTATGGAAAGCATTTAGAGTCAAATCAACAATTTGCGATTTTGAAATCGGATTTTAGGTTTAAAACTGTTTTGAGACTAAAATCAAAGTTTGAAATCGAATGACATATTGAGGCGAAATCTGTTGCCTTACCAATCGATGATGTTTCGAGGATGTTCTGAGGTCTGGGTTCGATCGATAACAATGAATCGTGCGAAAAACTATAGAGACGTGCAAAAAAGATCGAGTGCGAGAAAGACTGTAGGGAGAGAAAAAGATTTGGGATTTTTCGTATCGATGCGAAAACAAAACCTTTATACTCCTTTTCGAATGCACAGTGAAGTATGTAAACTACATAATAAGCACCGAAATGGAAATATTCTCTTTTTGACCTTTATTCATATTTTCATTTAGCAAATAGGTACAAAAACATATAATTTTGTTAAGTTTTCTCCCCCTCAATTTAAGCATTATTTTTCTTAAAAAATATTTTCTCCCCCTTAATTCGTTATGCATATTTATATAAGAGACTATAGAAGTTCTCCTCCTCAATTAATGCATAGTTTTTAGAAAACACATAAATGATATTTAATTTGAAAAAAAAAATCATGAAGGCAATTTAACTGAGATTTAGCATGCCGATTTTAGAGACAAAGAATTAGAAGCGTTTTTCATCCAAAGCCTTGGTAAATAAATCGGCAAGCTGCAGCTCAGTTTTCACAAAATACATGTCAATTATTCCTTTTTCAACACAATCTTTAATAAAATGATAGCGTATATCTATGTGTTTCGTACGTGAGTGGTGCACATGATTGCATGTAATGGCTATAGCACTTTTAGAATCACTATAAATGGGAATATTATTTAAATCAAACCCATAGTCGCGAAGTTGAGTCCGCATCCATAAGATTTGTGAGCAACAGCTAGCAGCAGCGACGTATTCGGCCTCAGCTGTAGATGTTGACACGCAGTTTTGCTTTTTGGATGACCAACAGACCAATTTGTCGCCTAAGTATTGAGCGCTTTCAGAAGTGCTTTTCCTGTCTAATTTGCATCCTCAGAGTCAGTGTATCCAATTAAATCAAAATTAGAATTTTTAGGATACCACAGTCCTAGATTTTGTGTTCCTTTAAGATATCGAAGGATACGTTTTACTGCAAGCAAGTGTGACTCCTTTGGTTTGGCCTGAAAACGAGCGCAAAGACACGTGGAGAAGACTATGTCCGGTCGACTTGAGGTAAGATATAGAAGTGACCCTATGATGCCTCTATATTCTGTTTCGTTTACTGATTTTCCCAAGAGATCAGCATCGAGTTTACAGCTTGGAGACATCGGAGTTGGCATTGACGAGCTCGAGTCCATTCCGTATCGTTTGAGAATATCTTGAATGTACTTTGACTGACTGATGAATTTTCCGTCTTGCATTTGTTGACTTGTAGTCCTAGGAAGAAAGACATTTCTCCCATCATGCTCATTTCAAATTTTGTTGTCATGAGCTTGCCAAACTTTTTGCATAGTCGTTCGTCTGTCGATCCGAATATTATATAGACTACGTAGATTTGGACGACTAATATTTCTTGTCCATGTCTTTTAACGAAGAGAGTTGTGTCAATGGTTCCTTTTGTAAATCCTGATTTTATTAGGAATTCGGTGAGTACGTCGTACCATGCTCGTGGGGCTTGCTTTAGTCCGTAGAGTGCCTTCTCGAGTTGGTAGACGTGATCAGGGAATTTACTATTTTGAAATCCATCAGGTTGAGCGACAAAAACTTCTTCTTTCAAAATGCCGTTGAGGAAGGCAGTTTTGACGTCCATTTGATATACTAGGAAGTTTTGGTGAGCTGCGTAGGCTAGAAATATTTAATGGCCTCTATGCGTGCAACAGGAGCGAACGTTTCATCGTAGTCGATTCCTTCCTGTTGATTATAGCCTTCTGCAACTAGTCGCGCTTTATTCCTGATTATAATTCCATTCTCATCTCATTTGTTTTTTAAGATCCATTTGGTGCCAATTATGGTTTTGTGATCTGGTCGTGGCACCAGACGCCATACTTGAAGTCTTTCAAATTGGTTGAGTTCATCTTGCATAGCGTTTATCCAATCAGGATCTTGTAATGCTTCTGAAATTGTTCTTGGTTCGCTCTGACTTATGAAGCACGAGTATAGACACTCATTAGCTTTAGATGATCGAGTGCGTACTCCGGTTGAAATATCACCTATGATAAGTTCTGTTGGATGAGCACGGGTCCATTTTCTTGTATGGGGTATCGGTGCTTCAGGTGATTCTGAAGTAGGAGGATTTTGTTGTACGTCCTCGATTGGATTAGTTTGGGGATGTTCAGCACTTTGTGGAGATTCTTCACCAGCATTTGAAGAGTTATTTATTTGAGATGACGAAGGGTCACTTATTGGTATGTCGTCTGTCGGATCATTGTTAATTATGGGTGAAGTCTCAGTGCTTTGAGTTTCTTCTGAGATTTGCGGAATATCTTCTGTATTTTCTTGGACTATTTGAGGATCTTCGAGTCTGGGTTATATTGTTTGTAAAAATTGTTCCTCAAATAAGAAATCCCAATCCATTGTTGTAGTGGGAGGACTCTTGAAATCTTCTTCTTGTACGGGTTCAGAACTTATGTGGCCAGAAGTCGTTTCTGGTGTATGTGCGAGTCTTGATCTGTTGTGATCAGAAGTCAAACGTGTAAGCACGGGTCTTGCACTGTTGTGTACAAAAGCCAATGTTGACTCATCGAACGTGATATTGATGCTTTCTTGTCCGCGGCGTTCTGTTTTGATGTATACCCGATATGCTTTGGAGACGGAGGAGTATCCGATGAAAATTGCCTCAATTTCTTTTGGTGCGAATTTTCCGCGATCAACCCTATCGTTGATGATGAAGCATTTACATCCAAATATTCGAAGGAACTTGATGTTTGGTACTCGTTTGTTGATCAGCTCGTAAGGTGTTTTGTCAAACCGTTTGTTAATTGTCACGCCCCGACCCGCGTCGAAGGCGCGACAGCCGCCGCGTTTCACAATAAACGCAAGGCTCGATATCAACTGACAGACATGAAATCAAAGCGCACGAAATAACGGTACTCGATAAAGGAAAATACATATAGGTATCAAATGAGGTTTTACAATACAAAGTGTCTCGATAGATCAGTCAACGAAGGAATAATATACAACAAAACCTCCTTCCAAAATATTCCCGCCAATGGATCCAATATAATAGGATAATACTGTACCCAAAATGATAGAAACAACAGCAGAAATGAAGATCGAGAATGGCAAACCTCCGAACAAAAGAGTGTAGGTCACAGTTTTAACATCCAATCAATAAAACTTGAGCATAGATTGATCGAATTACCTTGATAATAAACGCGCGGAAGACTTTGGGTATAAACTCAATCAACCTCCATTAATCACAAGCTTCTCTCTACAATAAGTTCCTTTCTCTCTCTACAATTAAGCCCTCATTATGATAATGATGAGAGAGTGTTTCTAGTGAGAGAAAGCTAAAACTCAAGTTGTGTGTATTTTACACACACTTGCCCTATATATACCAAAGCATACTTTGGTATATTTACACTTTAGTCCCTATATTTACATAAAATACAATTAAGTCTCTAGACAAAGATAACATGATTATTGAACACTAGAAAATATTCCTAACAATCTCCCCCTTAGTATTCAATTGTCATTGAAGCGCCGGTTATCTTTGTCTTTGATAATCTTCAGTCTTCATCATCATTTGAACACAACAGAAAGATTCCTAACAATCTCCCCCTTTGCAGCAGAAAAGATTCCTAACAATCTTCCCCTTTTAAAATCTCTGCCTTTGTGTTCAACTTTGAATTTGACACGGTCTTCTGTTGCTGTTTGAAGAAAATAGCTGAGAGCATCTGGAGAATCTTCAGTCTCCCCCTATTTACTTGCACCCTTTTTTTCTTCTTTGCAACTTGAATATTCGTCACCTTCTTGCATATATCAGAGTCGCGCGGATCGTCAACATTGACTTGTCGTGTACGCTCGAACCATGGAGAGAGGTCTTGTTTGTTGTGGTTCAACACGTGCATTGAAAGCTTGGCTTCTTTAATGAGTTCACGTGCTTGGCCTCCTTGATATACTTCTCCCCCTCATGGCGATTCATTTGTATCGTCATGCTGTGTGATCAAGGTGATCCTGTGTACGTTGAACGTGTTGGCGTTGAATTCCGGATGAAGTACCTGAAAACGGGACAGACGACCGATCATCGTGAGACATCCCTTGATGTCACTCTTGGTCGTTGATGCGAGTCACACAGACTTGCATTTGAAGGGACTACGGGGCCACATAGGCATCCCGTTGTCATCGTTCTAGAGTCGTGCTCCAGAAGATGGCCTGCTACCGTTGTTGTTTTTATTTTGCAACGGCAGGACTTCCTTCTGATCATAGAAGCACATCATTTAATGATGCGTCTACAGAAGTTCTGGCATGGTCACGTAGACCTGCAATATGTGTGTAAAAGAATGTATGTGTCCTAGAAAATGTAAAAAAAAATTTAGGCTATGAGGACACACTAGACATTTACGTGTTCAAGAATGTCGTGGTGTGGGGCTGTGGACCACTTTGTTCAATATCTCCCGCTTCCAAATGAAACGGTGATAGCATATGCGGTTCCCCGTGAGATATTGAAACATCTGTCTTTAGGGAGACAAATGAGTAACTAGGAAGGGTCGTGCATGCGCCTTTGGACCAGATGAAGCGTCTTCTACCCGGGATCTGATAAATCAGTCCTGTACCTATATGGTTATGACCCGGATAGTTTGTGGTTGAGTTGTAAGGATGTCATCGTGATACGCTCAATACCCTCACATACACTCGGGGTTTGTTCCTGGGTTAGGATCAGTTGGGTCTACTAATCCTTTGGAACAGGTATGTGAACAACTCTTTTGTGTCCATGCGCTTGTTGGCATTTAGGTAGCACTCCCTCTTCAAAGCATGAAGGTTGTCTTCAAGGCATTCCCTTTTAAGCTCTAGCGCTGTTTTTAGGTAACACTCCCCCTAAATACTTGCGCTAATTCTAATGTGATGCCCGTGCTCCCCCTAAATAGATGCGTTTTTTGAAAAATTGCATATTACGAAGAAATCAAGCGCCTTTTGTATTTGAAGTGACACTCCCCAATAAATGTGCCTTTTGCACTTATAAGTCTCACTCCCCCTAAAACATATGCGCTTTTTACATTAGAACTATGGTAATACGCTCTTTTGAAGTTCATGCGCCTTGTCTATCTATCTATCCACTCCCCCAAAATAAAAACAATATAGAATATGAAGACCGACTATTCTATAAAATTAAGCGCTATTTATAATAAGTCAAACTCCCTATGATAGTCACTGAAAATATAGAGATTGACTCCACAGAAATTCAAGCGCTTTTTGAATTTTGAAATCGGCTCGGCCTTCTTTAAACATTGTAGCTTAAAAGTTTTACTCACTTTTTTTTTGTTTTGTTTTGTTTTTTTATTGCCCTTTTTTTTTTTTTTTTAAACGAAAAAAAATAAAAATAAAAACAATGTTAAATCAAGAGCTTTGGAATAGTCTTGATTTGGAGTGTCTGCTCACGTCACATACCGATCACGTGTGTGGAGCAAACCGAATACCACACGTGTCGGGTTCTTGTGCGACTGCTCATCGTCGCATACCGACCATACATGTGGAGCAATCGTCGTCTATTTACCATGTATGATCGGGAAACTGCAAAACAAATTATCGGGACTTTGGTACCCATTTTTGGACGGGTCCTCCCTGGTTAGCAGTGAAACAATTATGCATTTAAGGTTCAAATTTGGAAGCAAAATTATCACATAAAGCAGTCATAGGAATCTGCATTTGTCGAGGACTACTTATTTCCATTTGTAGCTTAGGTTTCCAAATTTGTTGTACCTTTTTGAAATTTAACTTTTCAGCATCGGTGAATGAATGTGTGTCTTTTTGTAGAAGAGAAAATTTTCTCTTTCGCCAGTCGCTTAAGATGTAATTCGGATTTGACTTTGACCGGGTACTTGAGAGAGGAATACGAGCTTATAGAATCAATAGCATTAAGTATAGAAGTGTCGTATTTCCTACCTTCTAGACTCACATCATTCACTTTGTAATGTGTACTAAATGAGTTACTTTTGTTTAGACAATTATTACTTTTGGACGTTTCAGTTTTAATAGCGAATGTGTAATTATTGTCTACTTTAGTTTTAGTAGCTTCTTTCTTTAATTTTGATTTTAGAATGACTTTGGGTATTTTTGGATTAGGAATAGAGGTAGAACCAAATTTAGTCGAGGCAATAGAAGATAATTTGCCTTCCTCTATTCTTTCTTTATTGATATCTTTAGTCATTCTTGCGCCTTTTTGAGAGGAATTTTTGAGAATTAAATTCTCCTTTAAAAGCTTATCTATTTGAGCTCGAAACCCGTCTGGAGTGTAGCAATCCTTAGGTTCGGGTTTTATTGATAGTATAGAATGTTCCCTATTTGGCACTGACTCAATTGTTTGAGTCGACTTATTTAGAGACAAATTTTTCTCAAGTTGATCTTTCTTTACCAGAAGAAGCTCTAGTTCTTTAATTTTAGAGTGTAATCTTGTGCATTCTTCAGAAAGATCTTTATTTTGAGCTTGATAATCTTTATTTTCCTTTAGTTCTGTTGTTTCAGAATTTGATTTAGCAAGATCATTGTTAAGTTTAGCTATTTTCTCATTAGCTAATTGAAGCTTTATTCCTAGATTGGCTTCTTCTAATAGATGTTTTCTTAGGACAACTTCATTATTGGCTAATCTTGCTTCTATTTTTTTGACCATTTCGTTTTCATTATTTGTGGATGAGATTTTTTGCAACATTGACTTGTTTGCTTCATCACAGGCAGACAGACTTATTTTCAACTCACATATTTTTGATTCATGTTCTGTGGTCTTAGTCTTCAACCTTATAATCTCATCCTTTGCATTGGTCAATTGACATTCAAGACTAGCTTCAATTTCTAGATGTTTTCTTAAGACACGCTCGTTATTAGCTAGTCTTGCTTCTAGTGTCTTGATCATTTGTTCGTGAAATAAATCCATTTTAATCTTTTCAGTTCAAATATAGAATTTTGAAAATTTAAGTTCAAATAATGTTGGTAATTAAATTCTATATAGAATGTTGGATTTTAATTTTGATCAAATAAAATTGTTGGATGTATATTGATCGTTGACGTGTTTTAGAATTGATTTAATTTGTGATCAGTATTTTCGATTCTGTTTAAAAATTAACTTTTGATATTAACCGCAAACTTTTAGTTTCAGTTCAGTTCGTAAACTTTTTAGCACAGCAAAGTTTAGATACCAAATGTTAATTATCGGCTGGGATTGTATCTTAGACTTTGTGTATTATTAAAAGAATGTAAGGTTTACGGTTCTGATTTGACACAATATTAGTTTACGAATGAAAGACAAGCTGTAAACAGTGCTTTTTAGTTTACGAGTAAAGAATGTTTACGAATGAGAATCGTTCGTAAACTTTTAAGAACTGTAAACAGTAACTTTGTAAAGTAAGGTTTACGAGTGAAAAGCTATTCGTAAACAGTTCCTTCGTAAAGTAAAGTTTACGAATGAAATATATTCGTAAACCTCTAACGCGCGCAATTTTTTTTTTTTTTTTTTTTTTTTACGAATGAACAGTAACGTGCGCAAATTAATGTTTACGGAAATGTTTACGGGTCTTTTAGGTTTACGGGCAGTATTTGACCGTAAACTTTTGTGATTCGTAAACCTTTATAGTTTACGAATGAAGATGATTCGTAAACTTTTGTGATTCGTAAACTTTTAGTGCTCGTTTGGTACGTAGGTTTATATTTAGGAGGGTTTAAATTAATAAGGTTTATATAAAACTAATTAGTGGGTATAAAATAAAATGTGTGTTTGGTTAGTGGGTTTAAATATAATATACTTGTTTGGTTAGATATGGGTTTAATAAATGGGTATTTGATGAAAATACAATTATGCCCTTAATGTTCATAAATACTTTCTACTTAATAATCACGCTTGATGTACCTATCCTCACTGCGATTATTAATATCATTGTGGAATTCTGGTATGAATGCTATTCCTTTGCATTGAACTAAAAATCACCAAGCCATTACATTAAATTTAATGTAATATGAATAAATATAAATAATGTATATATATTATATGTACGTATATACATGTACATGAAATTTATGGTTGAATATTTTCTTAATGACTCTTTCTCAGTTACACGGACAAGCCTTCTCAGTTCCCACAAACCTAGCAATTTATTTGTTCTCTCTCGTCAAAGCAATAAGCTTCGTTGATAATTAATCGATATATTATTTCGCACTCACATTTTATTTAAGTATAAGATGAAGGTTAATATTGTAAAAACAAAAGTGGGTTTTCCATAACCCATATAAAGGGTGTGTTATCCTAAACCTATAGGTAAGGGTTTAAAGTTATTTTATATAAACCTATGTATTATATAAACATATGAACCAAACATACCAATATATAGTAAACCCATATTTAAAATCCTTAAACATGTGAACCAAACGAGCACTTATAGATTCGTAAACAGTGCCTTGAGATAGTTTACGAATGAAGATGATTCGTAAACAGTAACTTTACGAATGGAAACTGAATGGATCGTAAACTTAAGTGTTTGACCGTAAACTTTTACACACTGTAAAGGTTTGACCGTAAACTTTAACCGCGTAGACAAGGTTTACGAATGGAAAGCGTTCGTAAACCTTTCGTTGATCGTAAAGTTTTCGTTCGCAAAGCTAATCGACAGACTATTGCAAAGTTAATATTCGTAAACCTTCCATTCGTAAACTTTGCAATAAAAGTAAAACTCGATCATAAACACTTAAATTCTCAAATTAAGCTCAGATAATCGATCGAAATCAGCAATTAAACATGTAAAAACACTCGATTAAACCAGATCAAAAGCAAAACATAAACAATTTTCGAGATTTTCACATGAACAATTTGAAGATCAAATGAACAGTTCGATCAAAAATCAAACAATTTGGTCCAAATTCAGCAATAGTCAGCTCAATTAATCAGCTATTAATCATCGCAAACAGTATCAAACACATCATCGCAAACATCTAAGCAAGCAGGACATATAAGAAAGCGATGAACAGTGTAAATCGCGATGAACAGTGCGATGAATAGTAGCTATCGTAAACATCAATTCATCAATCGAACACCATCGTAAACATCAAATTAAGCTTAAAAATCAATTCAGTGGCACACGCATGCTCTGATACCACTTGTAGGTCACAGTTTTAACATCCAATCAATAAAACTTGAGCATAGATTGATCGAATTACCTTGATAATAAACGCGCGGAAGACTTTGGGTATAAACCCAATCAACCTCCATTAATCACAAGCTTCTCTCTACAATAAGTTCCTTTCTCTCTCTACAATAAAGCCCTAATTATGATAATGATGAGAGAGTGTTTCTAGTGAGAGAAAGCTAAAACTCAAGTTGTGTGTATTTTACACACACTTGTCCTATATATACCAAAGCATACTTTGGTATATTTACACTTTAGTCCCTATATTTACATAAAATACAATTAAGTTCCTAGACAAAGATAACATGATTATTGAACACTAGAAAATATTCCTAACAATCTCCCCCTTAGTGTTCAATTGTCATTGAAGCGCCGGTTATCTTTGTCTTTGATAATCTTCAGTCTTCATCATCATTTGAACACAACAGAAAGATTCCTAACAATCTCCCCCTTTGCAGCAGAAAAGATTCCTAACAATCTTCCCCTTTTAAAATCTCTTTTAATTTTTAAACAGAATCGAAAATATTGATCACAAATTAAATCAATTCTAAAACACGTCAACGATCAATATACATCCAACAATTTTATTTGATCAAAATTAAAATCCAACATTCTATATAGAATTTAATTACCAACATTATTTGAACTTAAATTCTCAAATTAAGCTCAGATAATCGATCGAAATCAGTAATTAAACATGTAAAAACACTCGATTAAACCAGATCAAAAGCAAAACATAAACAATTTTCGAGATTTTCACATGAACAATTTGAAGATCAAATGAACAGTTCGATCAAAAATCAAACAATTTGGTCTAAATTCAGCAATAGTCAGCTCAATTAATCAGCTATTAATCATCGCAAACAATATCAAACACATCATCGCAAACATCTATGCAAGCAGGACATATAAGAAAGCGATGAACAGTGTAAATCGCGATGAACAGTGCGATGAACAGTAGCTATCGTAAACATCAATTCATCAATCGAACACCATCGTAAACATCAAATTAAGCTTAAAAATCAATTCAGTGGCACACGCATGCTCTGATACCACTTGTAGGTCACAGTTTTAACATCCAATCAATAAAACTTGAGCATAGATTGATCAAATTACCTTGATAATAAACGCGCGGAAGACTTTGGGTATAAACTCAATCAACCTCCATTAATCACAAGCTTCTCTCTACAATAAGTTCATTTCTCTCTCTACAATTAAGCCCTCATTATGATAATGATGAGAGAGTGTTTCTAGTGAGAGAAAGCTAAAACTCAAGTTGTGTGTATTTTACACACACTTGCCCTATATATACCAAAGCATACTTTGGTATATTTACACTTTAGTCCCTATATTTACATAAAATACAATTAAGTCCCTAGACAAAGATAACATGATTATTGAACACTAGAAAATATTCCTAACAAAGAGATATCAACAACCTGGATAGAAAGAAGTATATATATATATGGGGTGAGCAAACCACTAGCTCAGTGAGGAGATAATACAGACACACCTTCTATTCACAGAAGGTGTACCCTCAACGATGAACACCATCACAACTATCCAAATCACAACAACATCACAAAGATATCAAAGGAATCAAATAGCACAAATAGACGCGTGGGTAGCCATACCTCCCTCGAACTGAGCTCCCCGTCGAGAGTCAGACGAGTCCGTCACCGTACTCTAGACCATGGACCGTAAACTAACGTATCAACCACTATAACATGCATGTCCCACACACAGTGACGTTGGCCAAAATAATCTCCCCAACGACCACCCTTCAACGATAATCAATAGCAACAAATGGCACTGGAAGGGTGCACTCGTTGGGCCTCACTCACCCGGGTTTGCCAAGCCACGGGCTACTACTCGATATGCCACTCTCACTCACCCGAACGTGGCCATTCGGGCTACTACATCTCGGAACCGAGTATATGCAACATCAACAAATCATCGGCATCACAGCCATAACTCCACAAATCAAATCAACAACGTGGAATAGTGACATGCCGTCACGTCACATATCCCTGAAATCATGAATGCAATTCACCAAAGCATATAGACGTTCAAATACTTATTCACACCATTCACGAAGCAACATAAACGCCCAAGTTCGCATCAACATAAGGATATAAACACCCTATAGCCGACAAGGCTCACTAGTGCATAATCCAACAATAACATATAATCTAGTGAAAACGACATAAAATAACCCATCGCGAGGTTCACACGTCCCGCGAAGGGAAGGTGTCCCCGTACTATCAACTCACAGTAAAGTCCTAGCTTTCTCCGACGTCTGAAGCTGCCCTCAAGTCCCTTGCCGAAGTTCCTTTGCCTAAATAAGAAGATAACCATGAGTGATTTCAAAATAATCCAACTATTTGCTGAAAATTTCCTGTTTTGCGGCAGAAGCTTCAAAATTCCATAACAAATCATAGAATGCTCGGATTGAGCTGTTTCTGGTGCCTATAGAAAGACAAGGATCTAAGATTTCAAGAAAGATTAATTTCAAAACAATTGGAACAGAATAGGCAGGGTAAAACTGAATAATACAGAAGTACCAGAACCAGGATTTTTCTGTCTAGACGCCAAACATTCAAAAATTCACTAAAACTCGTACAAGTGTGGGATTTAGATGCTTCAAGTGGCTCTGGAAACCTGAGAAACGTAGCTTTCAACAGAAACAAATTTCGCAAAGATCGGAGAACACTAGCTAGGTCAAAACTGGATTATACAGAAGCTGCGCAGACTGATTTTTATTAAAGAGCATGAACGAATTTAAACAAGATAATATCAATGTTTGAGATCTACATATTAGAATACCTTAAAGTAACTTAGTTCCAAAACAAAGCTGAATCAAAGCTCAAGGACTCACTTTCTTCTTCTTCTTCTTCTTTTTTTTCTTTTGCTTGGTGTCACACACGTTCCTTAGGATGGAAGGATATGAATGAGATAAATATGAGGGTAAAAGCTAGAAACATCATTTGAGTTGGGCTGTGTAATTTTATTTTAAGTTGGGCTATTATGATTTGGGTTGTATCATTTGTTTTGAATTGGACATAGATTAATTTAGATGTTATAAGATATCTCCCCCTTCAAAACGTTTCGTCCCCGAAACGTAAACCGTAGCCGTACCTAGCGAATCGAATAGATGCGGACATTGACGACGCATCAGTGCTTCTGGTTCCCATGTTTCCTCTTCCACCTTGTCGCTACGCCAAAGCACTTTCACCATCGGAATGGACTTGTTACGGAGCTTCTTCTCTTGTCGATCCATGATTTGAACCGGTTGAACTTCGTAGGAAAGATCTTCCTTTAACTCGAGTGGGGGAAACTCGAGTATATGCGAAGGGTCAGGTTCGTATTTCCAAAGCATAGAAACGTGAAAGACATTGTGGATTTGCGACAACTCTAATGGTAGCTCTAACCTATACGCAACACGGCCAATCCTTTCTGTAATGGTAAATGGACCGATATACCTAGGGTTGAGCTTTCCACGATGCTGAAACCGGAACACGCCCTTCCACGGAGAAATCTTTAGAAAAACTTTGTCTCCTTCATTGAATTCCAGCTCACGTCTTCTATTATCCGCATAGCTTTTCTGTCGATCCTGAGCCGCTTTGAGTCTATCCCGAATAAGTTTAACTTTTTCAGTCGCGTCTTCAACGAGCTCTACCTGTTCAATTTTTCTCTCGCCAACTTCATCCCAAAAGAGAGGTGTTCGACACTTTCGGCCATAGAGAGCTTCATACGGGGCCATACCTATACTGGAGTGATAGCTATTGTTGTACGCAAACTCCATTAGCGCTACATATTTGTCCCAGCTGCCGCTTAGATTCAAGATAACTGCGCGTAACATGTCTTCTAGTGTTTGAATCGTCCTTTCTGACTGCCCATCGGTCTGGGGATGATAAGCCGTACTGAATAACAATTTTGTTCCTAATGCCTTTTGAAGGCTTGGCCAGAAGCGGGAAGTAAATCGTGGGTCTCGATCTTCCTTAGATTTGTAGGATTCTTTCTACTTTGATTTGAAGATCGAAAAACTTGAGGAATTTCACACGCAAAGGTGTTAGGTATGGGACTAATGTTCCCTCGAGCCGGTCAAATCCGCGACTCTTAAACCCACCTCTTTAGTAGCAATGCTGAGGAATCCCACACCGGTGAGGCATGAAAAACCATTCCTGAATCCACTCACAGTACGGTGTGGTCCGAGGACGAACCAGGCGGAAGCTGGTGGGCACGTGACACCCGGGACCGATGAGGGCGGGGAGTGATCGCCGGTGCAAAGGTGCACGGAAAATGAGCGGCTCCTGGCAGGCTTCTAGGTCGGGGCCGATGAGGGCGGGGAGTGATCGCCGGTGCCAAGGTGCACGGACAATGAGCGGCTCATGGCAGGCTTCTAGGTGGAGGGGTACATGAATGAATCGGTTCCATACACGAATGAGAGTGGTTAAAGGAATGGTATAAGAGACTTGATAAGTGCTACTCATACCACCAAGGTGCACCTTCCTTTTCGGGAGCCCATCCATAAGAACTTCAAAGTTAAGCGTGCTTGACTTGAAGTAGCACTGGGATGGGTGACCCCTTGGGAAGTTTGCTCAGGTGTGTGCGAGTGAGGACAAAGCACACTGGGAAGGCTAGTGGTGGTACAGTGAGGATAGACTATCAGTCTGTATGCGATGGGACCAATCCCACAGGTTCCGGTACACGATCCTACAAAAGGTTTAGTTAAAACAAGTATAGAGTTATTGTAAATGTCTTTGTGTGTGAAAAGGTGTCACAATACCTTTTTTTTTTTTTAAAAAAAAGTGTTTGTGAGAAATTGTTGCGCTGGGGAAAAAAAAATTTTCTCGTACTGAAGATAGTTTTTGTTTTTCGTATAAGAAATATTAAAGTATACGAAAATGCAGTTGTATCAAATGATTTTCGTGTCAAGAGTATTTTCGTATCTGCACCGATTTTCGTACGAGAAATGTAATTAATTTTCGTATGACAAGTATATATGAAAACTTTTGGTTAGCTATAAAATTTTCGTACTGAGAAAACTTCCGTGCGAGAAAATAGTTAATTTTCGTATCACAAGTATTTTTCGTACCTAGGTAAAGTTTTTCCTATAAAATATGTTTTTCGTATATAGTTACTATTTTCGTGCGAAACAAAATTTCTTTTATTTAAAACTTTTCGTATCGAGAAATATTTCTAGTGAAAATATTGTCGTAGCAAAACTGTTTTCGTACGAAAGTCAAAGCTAAAAGTTTTCGTATTGACTCTTTTTCGTTCGAGAAAAAAAATTATTTTTCGTATCACAATTGTTTGTCGTACGAAAAAATATTTTGGTATACACAAACCTTTCGTATGGAAATCAAAAGTTTTTTTTTTAATAAAAGATTTCGTATGTAAACTTTTTCGTACAAACCATTTTGTAAGAGAATAAAATTGTATTACGTATCAAAGATTTTTTTGTTTTTCGAACGAATAGAGTGTGCAAAAAAGAACTTTTTTCAGATGAGTAGATGCGAAAAAAAAAACTTTTTCGTGTAAGAAGTATGCGAAAACTTTTTCGGGTCAATAATATGCGAAAAACAATGTTTTTCATACGTAATAGAAACTTTTCGCACAGATACGAAGAAAGCACTATTTTATCGATTGCTACAGTATACGAAAAATTCGTAGTCAATGCGAAAATACTTGTGACTGTGAGGGATACGAAAAATCTTGGTCAATACGAGAAAAACTTGGTACGTAAAAAATCTTTCACGCACGGTACGAAAACATCAAACTGTCGAAAATCAATTATGCAGATAGCTTCAATTAACATATAGATCACGGATATTCAATCGAAATATACTGGGTAATCATGCAAAAACACTCGATTAACAAATAACGAGCAAATCAAGTAGCAATTTTCGAGATTTTGCAAGAACATTTTGACGATTGAAAAATATATCGAAGCTCGATTTTGACAGACAATCTCAGATTTGAATCAATTGATCGAAAACAGCTAACAATTAGCATGCGAAAATGATATTCGAACACCTTAAGATCAACATCAAACATGAATTTCAACACAAAAACAGAGAATTGTTCGATGCGAAAACTAATCGATTGGTGCGAAAACTTTTTCGCGCGCAATCAAAATCGAATTCTCAACATTTTCGATCCACAAATCGAGCAGAATTGGCTCTGATACCAATTGTTAGGCCCGTTCTTAACAATCTAAGGATGATTAACACTCAATAAGGATGAATTACCTTGATGGATTTGAGAAATTAGGGTTAAAGGTAAGTGAGATAGAAAGTGAAGTGTTCTTCAAGCTAAATAAAATCAAGTGTGTATCATTGAGCTTGGGAAATGAACGCATGTGGACCTAAGTAAGCCAGCTATATATACCATTTTTATGGTATATTTACAAATAGGTCCCTAATCTATAATAAAATTACACACTTGGTGTAATACCCGTAAAAATTTAATACGGGGATTTCGCAAAACTTCGAAATTGGTAAAAATAAGGTTGGGCAGGCTTGAAATTGAGCCCAAATAATAATTGGGCCCAAGCCCGATAAAGAAGGAAGACTTTGAGGACTGAAAAATAATTAGGCCCCAAAAAGGATTGAATGGCCTAATGGAAATCGTTTGCGATGAAGAAAGATACAAAAGAAGGAAAATTACAAAAAAGACCATTTCTTAGCTTAAGAGGAAAAACACGTCCATGCTTCATCACCTGCTGAACAAAAGCAGTAAAAACCATCATTAGAGATAAATAAGAACAGCAAGTGAGGAAGGAGAGGAAGGCGAGAGAGAGAAAAAAAGGAAGAGACAAAGGAAAATTTGGCAAAAGGCTCTTTCCAATCTTCATCAACGATCTGCTTAAAAACACTGCTTAGGACGTGAGGTAGGTGAAACCTACAAACCCAAAACTGATATTTTAAGCTGTTATATTTATGGTGAAAGGATCACCTTCGTTTTTTGTATGATTTAATGCTGTGTGTGATGTTTGATGTTTAACAACCCAAAATATGGGTTTTAATTATGTTATGAGTTTCTGAAATTTGTTGAAGATATGAAGATTTGAAGAACACTGTGTTTTTCGTATACTGTTCTGTGTTTTCGTATGATTTCTTGTTTCGGGTCGAAAACCATTTTCGCGGGCCATTTTAAGTTTTCGCGGGCCAGTTACTTTGCGAATTGTGAGGAAGAAAAAGGTTTTCGCGGGCCTAAGGTTTTCGGTATGTGAGAGGAAAAAGTTTTTCGCGGGCCAATAATAAGGTTTTCGAACCAAAGCTTTTCGCCACTTAGTGTTCGCGAAGTGAGCTTTTCGCTAGTCACTGTTCAAAATAAAAAGGTTTTTTGCGAATCAAGCTTTTCGCTACTTTTGGTAGGTTTTCGCGAACCAAGCTTTTCGCCAATTTTTGTAAGGTTTCGCGAACCAAGATTTTCGCCAACTTTTGTAAGGTTTTCGCGAATCAAGCTTTTCGCCACTTTTGTAAGGTTTTCGCGAATCCAGCTTTTCGCCACTTTGTAAAGTTTCGCGAACCAGAACTTTTCGCCACTTAGAAAACTTTTCGCCAGGTCAAATTTTAGTGGGCTTTTCACGGGCCTGGTGGGAATACTTTGAGTCTTAGTTCAAATTTCAACCCAAATCTTTTAATATAAAGTATTTTCGAGATTTTGGGGATATGATTTAAATGTAGGATTTAATAATTTTGGTGTTGTTCATATATACGAAATATGGCTTAGGATTTGTTGTTCATGCATCCACGGCATGTCATGACGAGAGTATTGATCGCATTTGTGCGATGGGAGAGTGTATGCCTTTCTTTGGCAGAGATTTGTGGGGTTAAGACTCGTAGGTGCACCTGACGGGAGACAGACGTGATCGATCTGTGTCTACTCAGGCTTGAGCAACCTGAGGTGCCCACCGTCGTAGAATGGCTCGACTTGACGGGAGATAGACGTGATCGTTCTATCTACCCGGGTACAGCGTGGGAGCGCGACTCGGGGTGCCTACCGTCATGAGATGAGATTAGGCGGGAGATAGACGTGACCGATCTATCTACCCGAGTACAGCGTGAAAACGCGACTCGGGGTGCCCACCGCCATGAAATGTGATTTTCGAGTCTGTGTGACCGGAGGATTGATGTGATGTTGCGCGCGAGGTGCCGAGTCTAACCTAGGGCCCTGAGTATTGAGATATGAGAAAAATGAGCGTGCATTTGTCATGTGAGGTATTGGGAATTGGGGACATGTGCACGCATGCATCGCATTACTTTGATGTTCACCTACTGGGCAATTTTGCTCAGGGTTACATGTTTTATAGGTACGGGTGAGTAGCGGTTGGTGGCGGTGACTCCACGGGCTTTTGGGGGCGGATGCAGTACATGGGACGCGACCTGTGGAGGCGTAGGATTGTTTTGATATTTTGGGGCTTCGGCCCGTTGTACAGACTAGCACGGCTTTTGTAAAACGACTCTTTTAAATAGTGTATAATATACTATGTATTTTGTTTTTGTAAAATGGGCTTTCCGCGGCTTTCGTTGCGAAAACCCGCCAACTATCTATATTTAAAAAGTGGGGTCGCCACAAGGTGGTATCAGAGCGTAGGCTTTAGATTCTGAAGACTGTCCATGTACTGCTGCCCAAAAGCCGGGAGAACCAGCCGCGCCTGTAAGTTTTAATTTTTAACAATAGTATGTGGTACATGACTATGTGCTTGTATGTATCTGTGAATGAAGAATAGTTACAAAATGCCGAGAGGGGGACGTAAACCCGTTGGGGAGTCGAGCCGAAGAGGCGAGCCCGAACCTCCAACGCACGAACATAATACCATCGATAGACTGACCGAACTAATTCAGCATCAGTCGGAACAAATTAGTGACCTTATACACCATCGGAGCTCGTCGGAGCATCGTCCTTCCCCACAGCCCGATCATATACAAATAATTGGGGAGCGCTTCCGAAAATTGAATCCTCCCATCTTTACCGAGGCCGTCAACCCTGCGGTAGCTGAGGACTGGATAGGCACTATAGAGGACATGTTCGTCTATAGCAGAGTGCCTGATAATGAGAAGGTACTTTGCGCCGTTTCCCTCCTACGGGAGAATGCACGCTATTGGTGGAACACAGTAAAAGTATTGGAAGACCCAATCACCATGATGTGGGACAGGTTCAAGGAGCTGTTCTTCACCAAATATTTCACCGCTCACGAACAGGAGCAGCGTATGCTCCAATTCATGAATTTACGACAAGGAAGCATGCCGGTGACGGAATACATCCGTCGTTTTGAAGAATTGTCCCGTTTTGCCCCGTTTCTTGTGGCAACCAACACCCTGAAGGTAACTCGATTCATTCAGGGACTCAAGCCCGAAATCTATCGGGATTTGAGCATAGCCGGCGCGCGACAGCTGGAGTTCATGCAAGTTACCGAACGCGCCTTAATTGCCGAGCAAGCAGAGCGAGTAGTTGTGGAAGCCCAGGAAGCGAGGAAAAGGAGAGAAAATCAACAAGGCGGAGGGGGAAACAAGAAGCGCCAATTCTTTGGCAAAGGGCGGTCTAGCCAAGGAAACCGACCAGGCCAACAAAACTGGCGCCCAAAGCCGAATCAAGGGCCGACAAATATTGCTAATCGACCTCAGAATGTTACGCCCCAATGCCAGCAATGCGGACGTTATCACTTTGGGGTCTGCTATGGAGTAAGGCAACCTCCGCAGTGCTACCAGTGTGGAAAGGTGGGGCATTACGCCAGGGCATGCACGAAGAGACAATCCCTGATGCAGAATCAGCCCCAACCGTTGATCCGACCTCCACCTGTACCAGCACGGGTCTTTACATTAACAAAAGAGGAGGCGGAGACAAACCCCGATGTGGTGACGGGTACGTTGAATATTTACCATGTCCCGACTTCTATTTTAATTGACTCGGGAGCCACACATTCTTTTGTGTCGGCTGATTTTGTGACAAGGGTCGGAATATATCCTACCCATTCTAAGAAGGATTATTTAGTTAGTTTGCCACATGGGAACCCGACCCGAACCAATTTAGTGATAGAAAAGTACCCAGTAAATATGGAGGGTAGGGAATTGTTAGTCGATCTAATTGTAATCCCGATGAATGATTATGACATCATATTCGGGATGGATTGGCTTTCGAAATACGGAGCCATGATTGACTGTTCTAAGAAAATCGTGAGGTTTCAATCAACCGAGGGAGGAGAGTTCGTCTTTTTGGGAAAGGCAAGCAAGGATAGAATTCCCCAAATATCTGCCCTAAAGGCCCGACGACTTGTTAACTCGGGTTGCGAATTTTATCTTTGTTTTGCAATGAAGGCCGATGAATCTCCTCTTTTGAGACTTGAGGAGGTTCCGATTGCGAATGAATACCCCGACGTATTTCCCGACGACCTTCCAGGTTTACCTCCTGATAGTGAGATCGAATTCAAAATCGATCTTGTGTCTGGAGCTGCCCCGATATCGAAAGCTCCATATCGATTAGCGCCGAATGAGCTACGGGAACTGAAAGAACAGTTGGAAGAATTGTTGCAGAAGGGATTCATCCAACCGAGCTTCTCTCCATGGGGAGCACCGGTTCTTTTCGTTCGAAAGAAAGACGGGTCGATGAGATTGTGCATCGATTCTCGTGAGCTAAATAAGATCACGATAAAGAATAAGTATCCGTTGCCGAGGATTGATGACTTGTTTGACCAATTGCAAGGAGCAACGGTATTCTCTAAGATCGACCTGCGCTCTGGATATCATCAGTTAAAGATCCGTGAGGCAGACGTTCCCAAAACCGCATTCAGCACAAGGTACGGCCATTACGAGTTTCTGGTCATGCCTTTCGGGTTAACAAATGCACCAGCTGCTTTCATGGATCTGATGAATCGAGTATTCAAGAATTTCTTAGACTGCTTCGTGATCGTCTTTATAGATGATATCCTTATTTATTCAAAGACGAAAGACGAGCATGAAGAACATCTAAAAACAATTCTAGGAATTTTACGGGAGAAGCAGTTATTCGCAAAATTCAAGAAATGCGAATTTTGGTTGACAGAAGTGACCTTCTGGGACACATTATTTCTGGAGACGGGATTTCGGTGGATCCTAGTAAGATTGAAGCAATTAAGAGTTGGCCACGACCAACCACTCCCACAGAGATTAGAAGTTTTCTCGGGCTTGCTGGATATTATCGAAAGTTCATCAAAGATTTTTCCAGCATTGCCTCAACACTCACCAATTTGACGAAGAAGAATGTTCCGTTTAAATGGATGGAATCGTGTGAGCAAAGCTTCCAAGAACTGAAAAAGAGACTAACGACCGCTCCGGTTTTAGCAATACCGTCAGGAACTGAAGGATTTTCGGTGTATACGGATGCCTCGAAGAATGGCTTGGGATGCGTGCTAATGCAGAACGGGAAGGTAATTGCCTATGCCTATCGACAACTAAAGGAGTACGAGAAAAACTACCCCACGCACGATCTGGAACTAGCAGCCGTGGTATTCGCCCTGAAGATCTGGCGACATTACCTCTACGGAGAAAGATGCGAAATTTTTACGGATCACAAGAGCTTGAAGTACTTCTTCACCCAAAAGGAGTTGAATATGAGGCAACGACGATGGCTTGAGTTGGTGAACGATTACGAATGCGTGATCAATTATCATCCGGGTAAAGCCAACGTAGTCGCAGATGCTTTGAGTCGTAAAGCCGTGAGTGCGGAGCTGTGCCAAATTGGAGTAGAGGTAATTAATTTCGGTGAAATCGAAGCGAGAATGGAAGCACTAACACTCAAACCAACATTGTTGGAACAAATCACTAAGGCCCAAAAGGAAGATGATATGTATGTGAAGATTAAAGGGGAACCAAACAAAAGCTCTACGGCGGATTTTGAAATCCGAGGAGATGGGAGTTTGCGATATAATGGCCGTCTATATGTGCCAAATAAGGAAGAACTCCGATGTAAAGTATTAACGGAGGCACATACTACACCATACTCTGTCCATCCTGGTACGACGAAAATGTATCAGGATTTACGAGTTAACTATTGGTGGCCGGGGATAAAGAAAGATGTTGCCGCCTATGTAAATCAATGCCTGACTTGCCAACAGATTAAGGCGGAACACCAAAGGCCGGCAGGAATGTTACAACCGTTAACGATTCCTGAATGGAAGTGGGACCATATAACAATGGATTTCGTCGTTGGACTGCCAAAGACTGTGAAAGGCCATGACGCAATTTGGGTAATTGTCGATAGATTAACGAAATCTGCCCATTTCCTGCCAATCAATAAAACATATTCCATGGAAAAGTATGCGGAATTATATATTCAAAAGATTGTTCGACTCCATGGAATCCCAATTTCGATCATTTCAGATCGGGACTCGAGGTTTCTGTCTAACTTCTGGGGAAGTTTACAAAAGGCTATGGGGACTAAGTTGTCTTTCAGTTCAGCTTATCATCCCCAGACAGACGGACAATCTGAACGGACGATCCAAACACTGGAAGATATGTTACGAGCATGCGTGCTAGATTTTAAAGGAAATTGGAGCAAATACCTTCCGCTGATAGAATTCTCGTACAACAACAGCTTTCAGGCTACGATCGGAATGGCGCCGTATGAAGCTTTGTACGGGCGTAAATGTCGATCCCCAGTTCATTGGGACGAGATCGGTGAACGAGCGCTACTAGGTCCCGAAATAGTTCGAGAAATGACGGAAGCTATTGCAAAGATTCGAGAGAGAATGCAAACAGCCCAAAGTCGTCAGAAAAGCTACGCTGATAAACGACGAAGGCCGTTAGAATTCGCGGAGGATGATTGGGTATTCTTGAAGATATCCCCAATGAAAGGCGTGAAGCGGTTCGGACGCAAAGGGAAGTTGAGTCCGAGGTATATAGGCCCTTTCAGAATCCTGAAACGAATCGGCGAGGTCGCTTATCAACTTGAATTACCGGCATCTTTAGATCAGGTTCACGACGTTTTTCACGTATCAACCTTGCGAAAATACGTCGCCGACCCAAGCCATGTGCTACAAAATGAAACCCTTCATCAACAGTTGAAACCGGACTTAAGTTACGAGGAGAAGCCGGTAGAAATTTTGATGTATGAAGTAAGGCAACTTCGGAATAAAAATATTCCGTTGGTCAAAGTTTTGTGGCGTAATCAGGCAATTGAGGAAGCAACGTGGGAACGAGAAGACGAAATGCGGCAGAAGTACCCCGAATTATTTCCGACTGCTTAAATTTCGAGGACGAAATTTCTTGAAGGGGGGGAGGATGTAATACCCGTAAAAATTTAATACGGGGATTTCGCAAAACTTCGAAATTGGTAAAAATAAGGTTGGGCAGGCTTGAAATTGAGCCCAAATAATAATTGGGCCCAAGCCCGATAAAGAAGGAAGACTTTGAGGACTGAAAAATAATTAGGCCCCAAAAAGGATTGAATGGCCTAATGGAAATCGTTTGCGATGAAGAAAGATACAAAAGAAGGAAAATTACAAAAAAGACCATTTCTTAGCTTAAGAGGAAAAACACGTCCATGCTTCATCACCTGCTGAACAAAAGCAGTAAAAACCATCATTAGAGATAAATAAGAACAGCAAGTAAGGAAGGAGAGGAAGGCGAGAGAGAAAAAAAAAGGAAGAGACAAAGGAAAATTTGGCAAAAGGCTCTTTCCAATCTTCATCAACGATCTGCTTAAAAACACTGCTTAGGACGTGAGGTAGGTAAAACCTACAAACCCAAAACTGATATTTTAAGCTGTTATATTTATGGTGAAAGGATCACCTTCGTTTTTTGTATGATTTAATGTTGTGTGTGATGTTTGATGTTTAACAACCCAAAATATGGGTTTTAATTATGTTATGAGTTTCTGAAATTTGTTGAAGATATGAAGATTTGAAGAACACTGTGTTTTTCGTATACTGTTCTGTGTTTTCGTATGATTTCTTGTTTCGGGCCGAAAACCATTTTCGCGGGCCATTTTAAGTTTTCGCGGGCCAGTTACGTTGCGAATTGTGAGGAAGAAAAAGGTTTTCGCGGGCCGAAAATCAGTTTTTCGCGAGCCTAAGGTTTTCGGTATGTGAGAGGAAAAAGTTTTTCGCGGGCCAATAATAAGGTTTTCGAACCAAAGCTTTTCGCCACTTAGTGTTCGCGAAGTGAGCTTTTCGCTAGTCACTGTTCAAAATAAAAAGGTTTTTCGCGAATCAAGCTTTTCGCCACTTTTGGTAGGTTGTCGCGAACCAAGCTTTTCGCCAATTTTTGTAAGGTTTCGCGAACCAAGCTGTTCGCCAACTTTTGGTAGGTTTTCGCGAACCAAGCTTTTCGCCAATTTTTGTAAGGTTTCGCGAACCAAGCTTTTCGCCAACTTTTGTAAGGTTTTCGCGAATCAAGCTTTTCGCCACTTTTGTAAGGTTTTCGCGAATCCAGCTTTTCGCCACTTTGTAAAGTTTCGCGAACCAGAACTTTTCGCCACTTAGAAAACTTTTCGCCAGGTCAAATTTTAGTGGGCTTTTCACGGGCCTGGTGGGAATACTTTGAGTCTTAGTTCAAATTTCAACCCAAATCTTTTAATATAAAGTATTTTCGAGATTTTGGGGATATGATTTAAATGTAGGATTTAATAATTTTGGTGTTGTTCATATATACGAAATATGGCTTAGGATTTGTTGTTCATGCATCCACGGCATGTCATGACGAGAGTATTGATCGCATTTGTGCGATGGGAGAGTGTATGCCTTTCTTTGGCAGAGATTTGTGGGGTTAAGACTCGTAGGTGCACCTGACGGGAGACAGACGTGATCGATTTGTCTACTCAGGCTTGAGCAACCTGAGGTGCCCACCGTCGTAGAATGGCTCGACTTGACGGGAGATAGACGTGATCGTTCTATCTACCCGGGTACAGCGTGGGAGCGCGACTCGGGGTGCCTACCGTCATGAGATGAGATTAGGCGGGAGATAGACGTGACCGATCTATCTACCCGAGTACAGCGTGAAAACGCGACTCGGGGTGCCCACCGCCATGAAATGTGATTTCCGAGTCTGTGTGACCGGAGGATTGATGTGATGTTGCGCGCGAGGTGCCGAGTCTAACCTAGGGCCCTGAGTATTGAGATATGAGAAAAATGAGCGTGCATTTGTCATGTGAGGTATTGGGAATTGGGGACATGTGCACGCATGCATCGCATTACTTTGATGTTCACCTACTGGGCAATTTTGCTCAGGGTTACATGTTTTATAGGTACGGGTGAGTAGCGGTTGGTGGCGGTGACTCCACGGGCTTTTGGGGGCGGATGCAGTACATGGGACGCGACCTGTGGAGGCGTAGGATTGTTTTGATATTTTGGGGCTTCGGCCCGTTGTACAGACTAGCACGGCTTTTGTAAAACGACTCTTTTAAATAGTGTATAATATACTATGTATTTTGTTTTTGTAAAATGGGCTTTCCGCGGCTTTCGTTGCGAAAACCCGCCAACTATCTATATTTAAAACGTGGGGTCGCCACACTTGGCCCAATACTAAAGATAGCTTACAATTTAGAACACAATTTAAAATGTCTTCTACAACGTCGTCGATTGCAGCAACTTCACGAGAAATGGAATAAATTTGTGCTCAGATGTCCAAATTCCAGTCTGTTAATTTTGCTGGAAACTAGACTCGTAGACGATCGCAACGGTATAAATTTTGCTGTCTAGTATTTTCCAGAAGAAAGCAGTTTATTCATTGAAGCTTAGACTACTGCGCTGCCCCGGTTTGAAACCTAAAACTTATGCATGTGTTGAAGATTTTCTTGCATGATTAAACTAACTTATCCCCATATTTTTATATATCATTGATAAATTTAGGGGGAGCTTTAGTTGTTTTTGAAAGGGGGAGAAATATGTTAGTTTATCTATGCTCTTACGATTGAAGTTTTGTGTTAATAAAAAAGGGGGAGATTGTTGGATTTAAATATCTAGCAATTTGGTTTTGATGAACACAAAACTTATTATTTTGTTACTAACATATTTAATCAAGTGTGCAGATGAGCTCGGGTCGAAAAACGGATATCAAATATGAGTTCAGCACGAAAAACTGGTCAGGTCAGCTATTGGCCAAATACTGGTCGGTCTGGACTAGACTGGACCGGTCTCGACTGATACTGGTCGGTCTGGACTATACTGGACCGGTCTGGACTGATACTGATCGGTCTGGACTTGACTGGTATCGGTACTGGTCTGAACTGGTACTGGTCGGTCTGGTACCGGTACTGGTCTGGACTGGTACTGGTCAGTCTGGACTGATACTGGTCGGTCTGGACTGGACTGGTTGGTCTGAACTGGTATCGATACTGGTCTGGACTGGTCAACTCGGTCTGGACTAGTCAACCAAATACTAGACTGATGTACAAGCCTCTTACAGCACAAGGTACAAGCCAGTTAAGGTGGCAGCTTTGACCAGAGTTGACCAGAACCATTCAAAAGCTTCCAACGGCTCTTTTAATGTGTCTAACGGCTATATCTAAGTGGGGAAGC
Organism: Lindernia subracemosa; assembly: GCA_028392965.1. Classification (NCBI taxonomy): domain Eukaryota; kingdom Viridiplantae; phylum Streptophyta; class Magnoliopsida; order Lamiales; family Linderniaceae; genus Vandellia; species Vandellia subracemosa. The sequence continues at coordinate 544,145 of JAQPCC010000085.1, read as the reverse complement.
TATAAATAAAGGTCAAGAACAACAGAATAGAAAAAGGATCCCAGAGACAACAAGAACACATTCAAAGAGAGATCCAAGAGAGAAGAACAAGAGCAAAGAACACAAAATCAAGAGAGTTCTTCTCAAGTGTGTGGGATACAAAAGATAGAGTGAGCAACAATGTTCATGCCCACACACCTCACTCACACAATAGAGACATGAGCGAAATAGATTAGTTGAGTGAGAGTCTTAACACAAAGACGTTAAACTATGTGTTTGTAGTCTTCGCACAAAGACGTAAACCAAGTGCTTAAAGTCTTTAGCATAGAGACTCTAAAGATATGAGCTGATTGTGAGGTTGCGGCCTACAATCATAGATCGGTTAGCCTTGCGGGGTAACCGTGGTTATGGTAGGAGTTTAGTTAGCGGGAGTCTAGATATAGAGGGTTGTACTTAAGTGTACATGTGACCGAATCTTCTAGTGAAACCTTCCTTGCGGGGAAGAAGGGGAGACGTAGGAGATTAAGCTCCGAACTTCCATAAACAAATCCCGTGTTCACCTCATTGCATTCATAATTATAGCATGCATACTTGAAGCATTTTAAGTGTTTGATAAAATGCTTCAACCAAACCGGTTTTTAACTTGCATAGTTTTGAAACGTTTTTCAAAGACCCACAAAACCGATTTTAAGAGGATTAGGTCGAGTATTTTCCGCTTGGTTTAAAACTCAAACTTGCTTAATCTCTCGGTGCTCGCATATTTTCAAGAACCCGAGTTATTACAACTCAAATATCTTTAAAGTGTTTTAAAACATAAGAAATCTTCGAAAACTCATTTTAAAACACCGGTCCAACGATCCTAACAGAACTAATAAAGTTGCAGATAACAGAAACTTTGGCCATTACTTGTCATAACCGTATTTCATGAGGGGCCTGCACAGTTATCATTATCCTATTCCATCTTCGTACAGTTTTTCTCTTAAATATTGATCGTAAAAGAAAGCTTGTATTCGCTGTAATCTTGTTTGAGTGTAGAAAGAGTAAAGAAAAGCTATGTAACATATGGTGTGATCAATAAAGAGAAAAGAGTTATCTCCCGTGGACATATGATTCAAACGAATCCGAATCACGTAAATATCATTGTCTTTCGATTGTCTACACATTTTATATTATCGGTCGTAAATATCTTGGGTCGATCTGAACTGAGTCGTTTGATTAATTCCCAACAATTCGATTTTGGCCTTTTTTGTTAGTGTTAAATCTCATGCACTAAATATTTTATTCTTACTACAGCAATCTCAATATCTTTTCTACTGATCCTTTTCTTCATGTTTTTTTTACCTAATACGATCAAAATTTCATTAGCAATCGGCTCGCTAACTTTAGCTCGGAGCAAAACCGGGATTTAATTTACGAAACATACCCAAAGTGTCCACAAAGCGTTGTGCTTCTGTTGTGTTTATGGAAAAGCAGAGAGATTTGGCAGGTTATTTGCACAGAACTAGGCCGAGAAATAAATTTCAATGGCAAAGAAAAAGCTAAGTGGATCAATCAACTTGTTGAGCTTTTCAATAGATGAACTACGATAGCATCTCTAATATGGCGCATTATCATGGACTTGGCTCTAGACTTGCGCAAAATAATCCAGGACTAGAATTGAACTTGTATATCGCTCCGAACGCATATAATAGGATCATAGAAGTACCATGTGAATTCATCAAATACTGAAAACAAAGATTTCGATCATTACATCAAAGTTGTTCGTTGGCTTGAATGCCAAGGCTTATTAGATCCATCATTTAGAGTCAAATTATTCACTTGGTATTCGTTGAGAGCAACTCCTCAAAGTATACAAGAGGCAAATGCGATGAACAACGATCCAAATGCGCTTTCTGAGCAGCTTGTTGATACCTTCTCAGATGTTATCTTTGAGAGGTAGATATATAAAACATTAGAATAGGTGTGTGAATGAAAATCTATTGTAAGGCAGTAAATAAAATTTCTATTCTTGAACAAAAGTTTCTGAATACCGCTCGGCGTGGGATTTTTTTAACAGACGCAAATATTTGATTTGCATTATTTCATAATATAATTCAAGCGATAATATATCCCAATTAACGACTAATAAATGTCGACTATATAAACACTTTTTCATCTCAAACATGCATTTCTTGTATGATAGCACAAGCGACTACTAACAGTCGTAATCTCCAAGGATGCACGATTAAATATTCTGTCAGGTTTATATTTAAAAGTGTCTATTATTTTCATCAAGAGCAAATTAAGAACCATATTGTCTTTTATAAAATGTGATTATGTATCTAATGACTCCACGAACTAAATAGTGACTCAGGAAGAAGACAAGTACTGAAGAAGATTCTGTCATTTATTTTGAAATAAGCAAAAAAGGACAAAAGCTTATTGACTCAACTAACTTCTTTCACGGACAAAGTGAGTGTGTGTAGGTCTGTCCATTATTACATCAGACCTAAAATTTTCGTTCAAACCCACTATTCTCTCTCTCTCTCTCTCTCTCTCTCTCTCTCTCCTTGCTCCGCCACCCACACAGACACACGCAAAACACATTTTGGAGACACAAAGCAAAGGTAAGGAAGCCTCTATGGATCTTTTTCCGTATGTCAGGTAGGAAAATGTATGTGTCTCGGATGTGCCAAAGACTAAGGGGAAAATCATGTGGGGGTTTTAGTTAACGATTTATGAACATGAATTTGGGCCATTTTTCATGGCTATGGAGTTTTCTTAGATTCTACGAATTTTAATTCTTTGAAGGGGAAGTGCACCATTCTTATTTTCTGGTTGACATAAAAAAAAAAAGTGAATTCCTGTTAATTTAACTCTTTTTGGTTAATATTTTCAAAATGAGAGTCTTGCACGTTTAGCTCAGACAGATTTACATCAGAGTTGTGATTAAATTTCATTTGTTCCTTAAATTTGAGATTTTATTAATTCCTTATTAACCTGCGTGAATTAACTTCAGTTTTTATTATTCATTAGTCCAAAAGGAGATGAATTGTGTCTGTTGTTTTAATGCTGGCTGCCCATCTCTAATCTTCCTATATATATTTGTTCTTATTTTGTTTCATTGCGAAATCTTAACCCAGTGGGAATATAAGGGTTTTAGTTTCTTCTTTCTTTATTAATTTTTGATTATGGTATTAATTTTTGGATGTCTTGTTAACAACACCTTACAAATTACATTTTATTTTCCTGTATTAACCGAACCCCTAAAAGTTTTATGTTGTTTTAGCCCGGCCAAAACCCTATAACGATATGTTTATTCCATTTTGCATTAAGAAAGCCCAAACATCATATGAATTAATAAATTAATATTGAGAAAGTTCTTAATAATATGATTATTATTGACGGCTCATAGGTTTAAAGAATTAACTAAAGGTGTTGTTAGATTGATACAATTATATGGGTCTTGCAGTGCTGTGTGGTAATAGATTTGCATTACCTTAGGGTTACTTTTGAAAACCCTTACGCCATATGAATTTAGTAAATTGACATTATAAGATGTTCGAAATCAGAAATTAAATAATTCGGGTTAGTAATAATTTTGGTGCTTGATAAAAACAAAACTTAAAGATGAGACCGATAACGGATTAAATGACGACAAGACAAGCTAAAACCGATACTCAGAATAAGAGCAGAAAACTGATTCAATATTCAGTTGCCGGTCAGTGAAATAGGATCGCTACACAGCTCAATTAAATTCTAATTAACTAATGATGAGAGACTTTTTTATTTATTTAATGAATCTCATAGTTGATTTTGTCAACTTAAATTATTGATGTGCATTTTGTTATTGCTCTAACGGTCAGTGTTAGGAATATTAACAAAATAAATAGTCAAAATGGTCATAATTATTTGCTATTTCCATACTATAATTTTTTTTAATAGAGTTTGAGAGGAAGTTAGTATGTAACGCAGTGGATGATAATTACATATGTATTAAGTTAATATTGGTTTTGAAATATATAATTATCCCACTATTAAGAATAGGTTTTTTACTAATTGGCTCTATAGTTATGTTAGAATCGTGCATTTTAATTTCATCTGAGTTCTACATCGTAGTCACGGTGGGTGAATTATTGCTTTTTTTTTTCTCTTTTCTTTTTTTTTTTTTGTAACAAGTAAAATGAAAGCATACTTCTTTTATAAGGCAATACTTTGGTTCAGTTTTTAACATCTTCATCCCAAATAGGAGTTTTGAGAGAGATGAAAATTTTGGATTTACCCAAGGACATCCTTGTTGAGGTGTTCGCGCGAGTTGCTACAAATTCATTCAGTGACTTCTTCAATGTTAAATTAAGGTTCGAATCGAATTATTTTACATATTATGATTTCATGATGATCTTGTGTTTAACAAGTATTTCAGTAGGTATTGTTTCTGCTTCTATGCGAACAAATCATGTTAAGGGCATATAGCTAAATATACACACACATTTATAATGCTACTTCGTCGAGCACAAATCATGATTTTCTTTTTGGGCGTAGCTGTAAAAGGTTTTACAGGTATGTTGAAGACAAACATGTATACAAACATGTTTCCCTTGATAAGTTTCCCGTTATCGAATGGAGGCAGCCCAGTCAAGAGCTACAGATTTTCTTAGATAAGTGCGAAGAGTGTAACAATCCAGAAATTTTCTACAGATGCGCTATTGTAAGTAATAATTGATTTAATTCATTCCTCGTTATATCAATGTATATAGGGGGCATAACAAATTTTTCTTTCAAAATTTAAACTTCCAGCGCAATTATTTCACTGGAAAAGATATTGAGCTTGGAAGCGCATGTCTCGCAAAAGCCATGGAGTTGGGTCACGAAGGGGCTTTGTACGCAGACTATATTGTGCATATATTCAGCGGGAACGTTGAGTTGAAGGAAAGCGCGATAAAGTCCCTAATTTTCATGAAGCAGAAAGATCGATGCTCGAGGATTCGATTGGCCATGCATCGTGATAAATTAATCGGGGTATTAAGGTGCATATGGGTTAGTAATTTGGTTTTAAAAGACAGACCACAGAGGTTTTGCACCGATCAAGATTGCCTGAAAAGGACACCGAATGGTTGGGCTGATACATGTGACGAAGTTGATGACATAGAGTGTGAGGCATGCAGTGTAGATCTTGAGATTAAGATGTTTTCGCGCGTGTTTCCTCGCATTTGAGTGCAAGACTTACAAAGGTTTTTGGCGCTCTCTTTTATATTATTACAGAAGTTCTCATTTTTCCAGGTTCTCTTGTGTATAATATATGTGATTGGGTGAAATTGAACTTAGTTGAGATTTTTCTAGTTCTGTAATGTATGAGACTTTTAAAAAATTATAAGCTCGTGCACGTCATTTTTTTTGTTTTTATTATTTTCAAATATTTGAATTTTAAGCAGCCAAATAAAAATGAAAAAATATGATGTGTCTTGACTACAATTCGTTGGTGTATATATGCGCATCTACGCGCTTAATATACTATAACATCCACATCTTTTGGAAAACTGAAATTTAGTTATGCAATATATTCGAAGTGTCGAGGAGTACTGCACTTCTCCTATGTTTATGGAGAAGCAGAGATATTTTGCAGGTTATTTGCGTTGAGGTAGGTCGAGAAACGAACTTCCATGGAAACTTAAAAGCGAAGTGGATCAAAGAACTCGTTGAACTTCAAGACAGATCTAATGAGCTTCCTGAAGATACATCTATAATTGCGCATGATCATGTACTTGGCTCGGGGCGCGCTCAAAATCGTTCAAGTCTAGACTTATACTTGCCTATCAATCCAACTCATCCCTCCCAAGATTGATAGCAATAACAGATCAAATGAATGCATATTGTTTGGGGTCGGTTTGCGAAAACCAGCTACAAATGATGGCTTTCTTTACCAAGTGAATTTCTTTACCCTTTGAACAAAAACATTGATCATTACATCAAAGGTGTTCGTCGGCTTGAATGTGAAGGTTCGTCAGAGCCATCATTTAGGGTTAAATTCTTCACTTGGTACTCTTTGAGAGCAAACAAGCGGCCAACGCAATCATCGACCCTATAATTGACGATCCAAATGCGCTTTGCCAGCAGCACTTTGACACCTTTTCAGATGTTATCCTTTTAGAGGGTTACGAAAGGAAAATAATAAAAAATTAAGAAAATTGTTACTTGAAATAATAGTTTCTAACTAGAACTTAGAATGAAATATGTCTAAAAACAAGTATTATCGATACTAGTAGGTTTATTATTTCTAATTTAAACGATAATTCACCGATCATCTAAACGTATTTTCATCTCAAACATACAATTTTAAATGATTACACGAACAAAAACTAATCTCGGAATTTAAAAGTATGCACGTATAAGGATTTCTATTATTTTCATCAATCGCAAATTTGGAACCATGTAGTAATTTGCAGCAAAAACAACATTAAGGATGTAATATAGTTGTGGAATCTCAAACATCTTCTGCATTTTTGAATGATAATAACGATATATGATTTATTGTCGAATCTATAAGAATGAAAATTTTATATTTGACGATTAATCAATTTTAATAGTTTGAGTGTTTCTATTAATTTCATTAGCTACGAGTTCCTATTTCGTTGAGGAGCAAAATAAGAAATAGAGATGCGTTTCAACCTACAATTTGCCATAGATTTTAAATCGTTCATGGTTAAAATTGTATTATAAATATATCAAATTATTTCCAATATTGATATTTACCATCGGATTTTCACAACGTATGTTGATTTTCATAAATAATTTTTTTCCTTGGGATTTTCAAAACATAAATAAGACTTAATTCCTCAGGATTTTCTTTCTAGGGTTATGGCCATATAAAATCTCTAGGGCTTCACAAACATAAGTTTTGGAGGTACCTGATTACTTTTTTTCTCCGGAAACATTGATCAAAAGGTGTGAAAAATTCGAGCTCGCTTGTGTGGATTTTTTTGCCTCTTTCTCTTCCAGGTACCTCTGATTACTCTTGATCTCTAATTCTTTTTTCTTTTCGTTATCGAATGCTTTATCTTGATTTCTATTTATTTTTCATAGCACGATGAAGGCATGATTTGATTTTTGTTGTATTTCTTTGTTGCTTTGAGCGAATTTATGGAGTCAAATGGTGTCTTCATCATCCATGATGTTTGATTTGTTTCTTCCTTATTGCTAAGAGTTCTATTTTTGTCAGATCTGAAAATAGTTTGTGAATTAATGTATGTTGTGGTATAAAAATAATATGTTTATGCATAAGGAATATATGGTCTTTATATTACAGTAAAATATATTGATTGAAGGATACTGAAGGTTATTTATGCCTATGAATCTATCATTCTTTCAAATGAACATTAGGGTCAGAAACCTTTTACTAATTAACATAATTGTTGTGCACTTCATTGATTGTTGTGAGTCAACTTTTATCATTTCCTATAGTTCCAGACTTAGTTCCATTGTTTTTTGTTTTTCAGTAATCTCAAATTGTTCTTGCAGGCTAGCCGTTTCTCCCTTTACGGTAAACTTGATCTGAAACGAGAGTATAAAGATTTCATTAAAGATAAATGGAGTATAACTGGGAAACCTCAGATGGCTCAAATTATCCTAGGATATCGCTATCAATTATGTTTCGTCTTCTTGGACACCAACCTGTGGCGCGTAATCCTACCAATGAACGAGATATATAGAGGGTGATCTTAGGGGTGGGGAAACATGTAATGATGCGAGGATTGGAGAGTTGACGAATCAATAACGCACTAAAGAAACGCCCCACGAAAAGGACCCTCACCGCTCGACGGCTATCAAGTTTGCGGCGTTATGAGGCCATACTTGGACAGGTTGATTCGCTGATACAGTGGCTAATCCATGATCCTTTTCACCGTCCGTATCATTGATAGTGATACCATCTATGGAAGAATCAGCTGTACTGGAGGTTTCAGTAATGAGGACAGGTCAATATCCAACTGAAGCCAAAAATATAAAAAAAAAAGTCACTAAAAAGAGTGGAAGAGAAATCCTCGATGGCGCTAAGTTGTAATAATTTATTTTGGGCACATAAAAAGATCTATCAGGTTAGATTATGGCACCTAAATCGCGTCTTTGCGCAAATCTTGTCATATAATTTTTTTTAACGTTATCGGACGTTGTTTGATCATTGATGTTTATGTTCTTGAATATCATGATAAGGTTTTCCAAAATCACCCAGTTCTTAGATTCTTAGATCTTCGGGATATAAAAATATCGGAATAGATTCGTATTGCGAAAAAATGGCGGCAGTATATTCATAATTTGAACCGAGGGCGTATCTAATATCGCGAGATCTCAAATCAGTTGCACACAAGCGAACAAATCTGTGGTGACTTTGATTTCCTTCATGAGTTATTCAATTGTATTTATTATGAATTGCCATAATTAGCAAAATTTGGTTGGCTGGCTCATTACTGTCATAATTTCCATTATACTCTCAAATCATATTCACACAATTTTTCCACATATAATCATATTTTAAACATCTGTACTATCAATTGGCAAACAATAAATTAATATTTTGTAGATTTTGGAATAAAGAAATAGAGATGCGTTTCAACCTATAATTTGCCATAGATTTTAAATCATTCATGGTTAAAATTTTATTATCAATATATTAAATTATTTCCAATATTGATATTTACTATTGGATTTTCAGAACGCATGTTGAAACTTTTCATAAATAATTTAATTCCTTGGGATTTTCAAAACACAAATAAGACTTAATTCCTCAAGATTTTCTTTCTAGCAATGTATATCCACACCCAATGTATACAATAGCAATAAATGGTAACCTAGAAGGGAGCTCGGGGTCTGCGACAAGGTGACCCTATGTCACCTTTATTATTTGTTCTCGTAATGGAATATCTTACCCTAACGCTACAACTAGCTGCAACCAAAGATGGATTTTATTTGCTTCCATCCTATGTGCAAACAACTAAAGTTGGTGAGCTTATGTTTTGCTGATGATCTAATGGTGGTATGTAAGGCAAAAGAATGCTCGGCGCAATTATTGAAAGAGGGTTTAAGATCATTTTCGGGAAACTGCTGGCCTTGACTGCGAATCAGTTGAAATCTAACAGTTATCTTGCTGCTGGGGTTAATCACCATGCGAAAATAAATTTGCTGCAGATTCTTGGATTTAGGGAAGGCGCCTAACCAATGCGTTAAATGGAATGTAGCATGCCTTGGTAAGCAGATATATGGGACATAGCTAGGAAAGCAGATAACTTGTGGATCAAATGGATTGATAGTATATACCTTAAAAGGTGGAGACTTCTGGTCATATAATACTCCGACAGATTGTGGTTGGCATTGGAGGAAACTGAATCGAAATTAAAGACCGGCTAAGGGGTGGCTTTGATGCAACGACAGTTTCTCCTAGTGTGTGTTTATAGCTCGAGTGATGAGTCTGTAGTATAGAAATATGAAATAACTTGGCCAGGCTTGTAACTAGAAGAACTAAGAATGAAATATTTTTAAAAACAAGTATTTATCGATAATAATACGTTTATTACTTGTAATTTAAACGATAATTCACCGATCATCTAAACGATAACACAAACATGTAGACTAAACTCGGAATTTAAAAGTATGCACGTTTAAGGGTTTCTATTATTTTCATCAATCGCAAATTAGGAACCATGTATTAATTAATTTACAGTGAAAACATCATTAACGATGTAATATAGTTGTGGCATGCATTTTTAATGATAATAACGATATATGATTCATAGTCGAATCTATAAGGATGCAAAATTTTATATTTGACGATTAATCAATTTTAATAGTTTGAGTGTTTCTATTAATTTCATAAGCCACGAGTTCCTATTTCGTTGAGGAGCAAAATAAGCTATTTATTATTCACATTTTCTGACACTATAGACCGTATTATAGTTGTCCATAAAAAAAGTGATTTTTGCAAATATACTCCAAAGACGATTTTGACTGAGGAATATGTGCTACTCGTAATTCAAGTCTATAAGCCAATATATATTACTCGTAATAAATGCAAAATATTGACTGAGGAAACAAAATACTAGAAAGAAGATTTTCTCATTTAATTCTTTAACCAATATGTGAAAAGAAGGAAGATTTTGTAATTAATATCTTTAATTAAAATGCCAAAAAGATTAAATCATAAGGTTTGACCTCAACAAATATTATATATGTATTTATATGCTGTGTTTGTGTTGTTTATTGCAGTCTGCCGTAAAAAATTCCATCGAAACCAATTTCTCTCTACACAAAAACGTTGTCCACAGATAGATAATTAGCTCAGACACTCAAAGGTAAATGATGTTTTCTTTTTAATTTGTCTAGAATAATGTTTGATTTAGTTCAGATTTACCACAGATTAAAAAAATAATAATCAATAAGATTTTTTTCTGATTGTGTTACAATTACAATTTACATTAACATTGAATTAACAATTTTTCTTACTGATGCAGTGATGGCTGTGGAGTTTTCTTCTATGGATTTAACTTCTTTGAAAGGTAAATGAGCCATTTTATTTCCTCTTTACGTGTTGGCCATTTTGTTAATATTTTTTTTTATAAATATTACTATTCCTTTTTATTTAGTTGTCTGTTTTTTTTTTTTTTTTTTTTTATAACTTGTGAATTATGCACGAGTCTATCAGCTGTTGTCCATTTATTGCCCTTCATTCTTAATGGTGATTTTTAATAGTGTAATCTGTGAGACTTTTATAAAACATAAGCTTGTGTACTTCAGTTTTGTTGTTTTTATTATTTTCAAATATTTGACATTCAAGTGGCCAAATAAAAATGAAAAAAATATGATGGGGTCTTGACTGGGGTGTATATAAATGCGCATCGACGCGCTTAATATACTACAATATCGGCGTACTTCTCGGCACGTGTAAAATTATGCCGCGCTACGTGCACACGTGCGTCTGCGCAGTTGAAAATTCTACATTTGTTATTTCTTTGCTATGTCAATATTAACTTTTCATACTTTTTTTCTTACATGATCAAGATATCATGAGTGACCGATCTCGGCGGGCTAGCTTTACGTCGGAGCAAAACCGAGATTTAGTCTATGCCATATATTCAAAGTGTCCAGAGACTACTGCACTTCTGCTATATTTTTGGAAAAGCCGGGAGATTTGGCAGGTCATATGCGCTGAGCTAGGTCGAGAAACAAACTTCTATGCAAAATTAAAAGCAAAGTGGATCGACGAACTCATTGAGCTCCTTCGACAGAGACGATTGAATGAGCTTCAAGAAGCAAATGAGCCTAAAGAGTTGTCTCTAATGGCGCATGATCATGGAATTGGGTCAGGGCTTGCTCAAAATCTTCCAAGTCCAGAATTAAACTTGGCTATCGCTCCGAACGCATCTCACCCGAACTTGATTGACAATGATGGTCTTCAAATCAGAGATGTACCAAGCGAATTTCTCCACCCTGAGAACAAAGACTTTGATCATTACATCAAAGTCGTTCGTTGGCTTGAACGTGAAGGTCTGTTAGAGCCATCGTTTAGGGTCAAGTTCTTCACTTGGTACTCTTTGAGAGCTACTCCTCGAGGTAAACAAGCGGCAAACGCAATCATCGATGCGATGATTGGCGATCCAAATGCGCTTTGCGAGCAGCTTGTCGACACCTTTTCAGATGTTATCTTTTCAGAGGGCTAAGAGATGTAGATAATATCTATTTTCCGACGATCAATAAAATTGTTACTTCAAATAAAACTTTCTAAATAGCACTCAGAAGGGGATGTGTTTAAAACCAAGTACTAATTGCACAATATAATTGTACAATTTATGATTTGTAGTTTAAATGAAAATTAATCGATTAACGACTAACAAATGTCAGCTAAATGCATTTTTCGTCTCAAAAATGCATTTTTAAACGATGAAACGAACACGAAATAATCGTCGGAATCTCTAAGCAGGCACATTAAATATTTTCTCACTTTCATATTTAAGGCTTACTATTATTTTCATCGAGAGCAAATTAGGAACCATGTAATAATATACAGCGATAACAGCAATTTGCAAAATGTCCAACAGGAATAACTCATTTTCTCTGCAAAAAATTAAGGTTCAAATAAACATATATTCAAACTATTTCACATATTTGATTTATGGAGGCAAATCGTGTCTTCATTCATCCATGATGTTTGATATGTTTCTTCCTTTTTGTTAAGAGTTCTATTTTTGCCAGATCAAAAAATAATTTGGGAATTTATGTATGTTGTGGTATAAAAATAGTTTGTTTATGCATAAGGAATTTATGGTCTTTATATTACAGCAAAATTGATTGATTGGAGATATAGATACTGAAGTTTATTTATGCCTATCACTCTGTCTTTCTGTCTAATGAACATCAGGGTTGGAAAAAATTACTAATTAACATAATTGTTGTGCAATTCATTAATTGCTGTGAGTCAACTTTTATCATTTCCTATAGTTACAGACTTAGATCCATTGTTTTTTTTTTCTCTCTATAATCTCAAATTGTTCTTGCAGTCTAATCGATTTCTCCCTTTACGGAAAACTTGACTTGATCTGAAACGAGAGTATAGAGATTTCATTACAGATAATGGAGAATAACTGGGAAACCTCAGATGGCTCAAATGAAGCGAGGATATCCCTATCAATCGTGCCTAATAATAATTTGGGCAACGTTGAGTAGAAGTGATTGAAAATATAGACCAACCTGCAGGGCATAATACTACCAATGAACGAGAGCAACAGAATGCAATTCTTTCGGGGGACGAGGATTCATCTGAGGGTGTTCTTAGGGGTGGGGAAACATTTGCCGGAACTAGTGAAGGTCAACAGTACGAAACAAGGACGACCAATGATCTTCACAAAGATGATGATGATGATGATGATGGTGATGATGAGGCTGTGCAAGAGACAGCAGCTGAGGCAAGAAAAAGTACGCTAGAGACTTAAACGAGGTCAAACGCATTAAGAAAACGGCTGTGGATATGGAAAATTCAATTAATGAAAGGGCGATGCAGCTTATGTCGATTATGAATAGGTTTGAAGAATTTGGAAAAAATGTCGACGAGAACTTAACTCTGAGCAACGGTGTGGGTGCTAGATCCTTTGTGCAAGCTGACATGATCATCAACAGCATTAAAGTTGAACAAGGCCCGTATGTTCCAGACGATGACGTTGAAATCCTAGACGATGCTGCTGTTGAACAAGGTCCATTTGTGCCTGCAATGGCCGACCATATTCACGTGCGTTGTTATTGTTGGAAGTTATAATTTGCAACATTGTCCACCGTATCACACAAGAAGAACAAGAGTCAAGTGACCAATCATATTCTTTGATGGTCAATTATCTATTCTAATATTCAGTAATATTTAATATTTTTAGTAGTTCTAAGTTACAAGCATCTATATATATTTCTAGATGTAATCGTGTGCTATCAAGCAAGTGAAATAATAAAAAAGCAAATGCAGGAGTTGTAGCACTGCAATTTCTATACCTTCGGTTCTTTTATTTCGAGTGTTGAATCTCCAACAAATTGGTATCAGAGCTTCGGTTGAACTCATTCACTCGAAAAAAATGGCAGCAAACCAAGTCACTACGATGTTTGCTTACACTGCAAATCAAGTTCCCATCTTTGATGGTGAAAATTTCGATTATTGGCATAGTCAAATGGAAACGCTGTTCATATCACAAGATCTATGGGAGGTCGTTGAACAAGAGTATGCTGAGCCACCACCTCAAGAAGAAGGAGAAGAGACTGGAGAACCTGAGTGGACCGATGCTCAACAAAAGGAGTACCACAAAAATCGAAAAAAAGATGCAAGTGCTCTAAGGTTCATTCAACAAGGATTAAGCCGATCGATTTATCCCAGAATACACGGCATCAAAAGGTCCAGAGAAGCATGGAATATTCTTAAAGAAGGTTTTCAAGGAAATGAGAAGGTGACGTCTATCAAGCTCCAATATCTTTGGAGAGAATTTGACAACTTGGCGAAGAAAGACAACGAAACTATGCAAGTCTATCTTACACGAGTTGCTGAAATCACCAATCAAATTCGAAGCCTTGGAGACACCATTGAAGAGAAGAAAATCGTTCAAAAGGTTCTGAGAAGTCTTCCCTCAAAATACGACTATATTGTTGCCGCAATAGAAGAATCTAAGGACTTGACCAAGTTCACTTTTCGTGAATTAACAAGCTCGCTACAAGTCCATGAAGAACGGTTAAGCAGGTCCTCAAACCAACCTCTCGAGCAAGCATTCGACTCCAAAGTAAATGTAGCTGGAAACAAAAACATTTCCGGGAATCAAAAGGAAGAGGTGGTTCATCAAATAAAAGAGGAAGAGGACGCGGCCATTCAAACCAATCAAGGCCGAATGAGGGAAACTCATACCAACAAGAAGGTTCGAACAGCAGCTGCCGAATTTGTAAAAGGACAAATCACGACACCAAAGATTGCCGTTACAAGTGCAAGAAGTGCCGAAATGCCAGTCATTCTCAGCGTGACTGCTGGTATCAACAGAAACCGGAGAAAGACGAAGCAAACTTCAGCAAAGATGCAGGAGAGCAACTCTTCTCGTGCATGTCGGTTCAGCAGCAAACGCCTAATACATGGTATTTGGACAGCGGATGTAGCAGTCATATGACGGGAAACAGAAATCTGTTCGTGGACCTGGATCATGGCTTCTCGTCGGAAGTGAAACTGGGAGACGGAAAACTTCACAAGGCTGAAGGAAAGGGAACAATAGCTGTTCAAACAAAAGGAGGTAACAAAAAGCTGATTCAAGGAGTTCTTTACGTGCCTAATCTCACGAGTAACCTTCTTAGTGTGGGACAATTATTGGAGAAGGGATATTCTGTATTTTTTTATGATAGCAAATGCAGAATTATCGAAAAGAAAAGTAATATCACCATCGCTTCTGTCCCGATGAGTTCAAACAAGGTATTCACAATGATCATCCCCCTTCAAGAGAAAGTGGCGTTCAAGGGAGAAAGCCTCGATCAATCACAACTTTGGCATTTGAGATACGGACATCTCAATAGTAAAGGGCTGCAGCTGCTCAACCAAAAGAATTTGGTGATTGGCCTACCAAACATTGAACCAAGAGCAAAAATTTGTGAAGGATGTGTGTACGGGAAAATGCATCGTCTCCCTTTCCCAAAGACGACATGGAGAGCAAAAGAGCCATTGGAACTGATCCATGCGGACATCTGGGGTCCGACAAGATCTACTTCTCTAGGTAACAAAAGATACTTTATTCTGTTCGTTGATGATTTCACAAGAATGATGTGGGTTTATTTTCTAACCGAAAAATCCGAGGCATTTGCTGTTTTTTTAAAATTCAAGACCCTTGTTGAAAAACAAGGTCGCTGCGAAATTCAGACTCTCCGAACAGATCGAGGAGGCGAGTTCATTTATAAACCATTCATGGAATATTGCAATCAAAACGGGATTCATAGGCAGCTCACTGTTAGTAGAAGTCCGCAACAGAATGGAGTCGCCGAGAGGAAGAATCGCACAATAGCCGAAATGTCCAGAAGTATGATGATCGGCAAAGATTTACCCAAGAATTTTTGGGCTGAGGCAGTTCATACTTCAGTGTATATTTTGAACAGGTGTCCAACAAAAGCGGTTCGGAACAAAACACCATTCGAAGCTTGGTACAAGAGGAAACCTGTTGTGGATCACCTGAAGATTTTCGGCAGCATAGCCTATTCACACATCTCAGCACCAAACAGAGACAAGCTTGATCGAAAAGGTGAAAAACTTATATTTATTGGTTATAGCGATGAATCAAAAGGCTATCGTCTTTATAATCCTTTAACAAGCAAGCTTGTTATTTCGAGAGATGTAATTTTTGACGAGATGGCCTCTTGGAGCTGGGAAGAAAAAACATCGCAGCCATTCAGACCTAATGAATCTTCCGACTCATCTGGTGCCGAAGAGGAAACCACAGAAGAAACTCTACCTCAAAGTCCAGGACCTTCTTTAAATTCCGGAAGTGCAAATTCTGAGTCGCCGGTAAGAAAGACTCGTTCCTTAAGAAATATTTATGAAAACTGCGAAGTTGCCTTCTATGCCATAGAGCCAAGCAGTTTTGAAGAAGCAGCAAAAGAAGCAGTGTGGATTAAAGCCATGAAGGGCGAAATAGCCATGATTGAAAAAAACAAAACGTGGAAAATGGTGGATCGTCCAGCGCACAAGGATGTAATAGGTCTGAAATGGATCTTCAAAACCAAGCTGCTTGCAGACGGGAGCATCCAGAAACATAAAGCTCGACTAGTGGCAAAGGGATTCGCTCAACAACCAGGTGTGGATTTCAACGAAACTTTTGCTCCGGTTGTTCGAATGGAAACTATCCGGCTCGTGCTTGCTGTTGCCGCACAATTAGAGCTCCAAGTATTCCAGATGGACGTCAAATCAGCATTTCTTAACGGAGAGCTCGACGAAGAAATTTATGTTCAGCAACCGCAAGGTTTTGAAGCGGAAGGAGAAGAGAATAAAGTATACCGACTTAAAAGGCGCTATACGGTTTGAAGCAGGCTCCAAGAGCTTGGAACAAAAAAATTGATGGTTTTTTTCGATGCAATGGATTCTCTCAAAGCTCTAATGATCATTCGCTGTATGTGAAGAAAGACGGTAAGAACTTTCTTATTGTATGCATATATGTTGACGATCTGATCTATCTAGGAACCAAAAAGGAGGAGGTCGAAGCCTTCAAACAAAGCATGATGAACGAATTTGAGATGACAGACTTGGGGGCGATGAAATATTTTCTCGGGATTCAGGTAAAACAATCGAAAGGTAAAGTGTTTATATCACAAGAGAAGTACATTGAAGACCTTCTCAAGAAATTTCGAATGGAAAAATGCAAACCTGTTTCAACTCCTATGGCTGTTAATGATAAGCTGCATAAGACCGATGGAGCCGAGAAAGCAGATATGAAACTGTTTCGAAGTCTTGTTGGCTCGCTGATCTATCTCACCAACACAAGGCCAGACATTGTGCATGCCGTGAGTCTTATCTCCAGATTCATGAACGAGCCGAGTCAGCTACATTTCTCTGCAGCTAAAAGAGTTCTACGCTACCTTCAAGGAAGCAAAAGTCTCGGGATCAGGTATGAAAAAGGGAGTACGAGCGATCTGATCGGATTCACAGACAGTGATTGGGCTGGATCGTTGGATGATTGCAAGAGTACGTCCGGATAGTTATTTTGCTTGGGCTCAAATATAGTCACTTGGAGTTCGAAAAAGCAAAAGACGGTCGCACTCTCAACTGCTGAAGCTGAATACATCGCAGCCACAGACGCTACTTGCGAGGCGATTTGGTTACGAAGGCTTCTGGCAGATTTACAACAATTTCAGTATCAACCAACAATAATTTATTGTGACAATATGTCAACAATAGCCATGACCAAGAATCCCGTCTTTCATTCCCGAGCTAAGCACATCGAGATGAGGCATCATTTCGTACGAGACAAGGTTAGCAAAGGAGAGATTCGCCTTGAGTTCATCAGCACCAATGAACAAGCTGCGGACTTTCTTACCAAAGCTATTTCGACAGAGAAATTTCAGAAAATCAAAGACGAGCTGAAGATTGCAAATTAAGAGGGAGTGTTGGAAGTTATAATTTGCAACATTGTCCACCGTATCACACAAGAAGAACAAGAGTCAAGTGACCAATCATATTCTTTGATGGTCAATTATCTATTCTAATATTCAGTAATATTTAATATTTTTAGTAGTTCTAAGTTACAAGCATCTATATATATTTCTAGATGTAATCGTGTGCTATCAAGCAAGTGAAATAATAAAAAAGCAAATGCAGGAGCTGTAGCACTGCAATTTCTATACCTTCGGTTCTTTTATTTCGAGTGTTGAATCTCCAACAGTTATTTCCATCGCTTTCTCTTTATAGTATCGTTTTCTAACTATCCTAACTTATCATTACCCTTCCAAGAAAAATAAATGTGTGTTGATCCATAGTTTATTTGTGCAGCTTTCAGAAAACGTAGTTGCTGAAGATGCTGCAGAGATCGACGATCTTATCCCGGTCAGATTATTTATTTATTTTTTTTATGTTTGATTTCTTTGGCAAAATGAAAAACTTTATATAATCTCAGCTCATAAACAAATTATATTATTCCTATTGTTGCTGAGTTTATACTCTACTGACTGACTATGCTACTACAGCTACAGCTGCTGGAAGAACACTCAACAAAAACCGCTAAAGAAGAAAGAAACGGTTGAATATTCTACGGAGGTTTTTCTACTGGAAGGAGGTTATTATTCTCTTTCCAGTTTGTTGTATAAACTAAATGCATCTCATTTTCTTCATTATCATCCATAGAAGAAGGCTTAATCTTAGATTCACCATATTGTATTTTTATTTTTATTTTTTAACAGAACGTGCGTCACGAGGGATCATTCCATCCTTGGGAGGATCAAGAATGCCTATCTACGACCGGGAAAATGCCAGAGGACTGCTATTATCCAAATATAAAAGAAACATTTTTTTTTTACAGAAGACTGTGATTGACTCTATCCTAGCAACTTCTTTGTGTACTGTTTTCAATGCTTGAATCCATCAATATTAGCAGCGTGGACTCTGTTAACTCCCTTGTTTCATCGCATGAATTTTTTTAAGTTTTTACATTACAGCGGTTATTTTCCTACCTCATATAATCATCATATAAGAGTCTATATAGTTCATGACATGACTTTCTTCATATTGCATGTTCTTCTCTTGCATGTTCTTGCCACTTCATTATCTATATATATGTAACGGCAGCGGTGCTGGACTTCTGTGAGACTGGCAAACTGCTGAAGTCTCTAAATCAGACAACAGTAGTCTTAATTCCTAAATCTGCTCAACCATCTAGTGCTCAGGACACTACAGACCTATTGCTTGTCGCAACACAATCTATTATACGTAAGGCTTAAAACCATTCTGTCTAAGTTGGTCCAAAGAAAATCAAGGAGCTTTTCTCACTGGCCGATCTATTATACATAATGTTCTTATAAGTCAAGAACTTAAGTTTAATGAAGATAGATATTCGTAAGGCATATGACACGGTGGAATGGCCATTCATGGTGGCACTTTTACGCAAACATAAGTTTCCTGGCAAAATGGTGAGCTGGATCCAGGAATGTATATCCACACCCAATGTATACAATAGCAATAAATGGTAACCTAGAAGGGAGCTCGGGGTCTGCGACAAGGTGACCCTATGTCACCTTTATTATTTGTTCTCGTAATGGAATATCTTACCCTAACGCTACAACTAGTGTAACACCCGGGGCCGATGAGGGCGGGGAGTGATCGCCGGTGCCAAAGAGGAGCACGGACAAGGAGCGGCTCCCGACGAGGCTTCTAGGCGGAGGGATACATGAATGGACCGATTCCACATCCGAATGAGAGGGATTCTGAGACTGGCAATGTATGGGCGTGTCAAGTCAAAAAGAATGATATAAGAGAATTGATTGTGCTACTCATATCACCAAGGTGCACCTTCCTTTTCGGGAGCTCATCCATAAGAACTCCAAAGTTAAGCGTGCTTGACTTGAAGTAACACTGGGATGGGTGACCCCCTGGGAAGTAGCTCAGGGTGTGTGCGAGTGAGGACAAAGCACGTTGGAAGGCTAGTGGTGATACAGTGGGGCCAGACAATCAATGAAGTGCAGTGGGCCCAACCCCACAGGTCCCGTGAGCGGGCTGTTACAAATGGTATCAGAGCACAACCTCTTCCAGTACGATGTGTTCGGGGACGAACCAAGCGGAAGCTGGTGGGCATGTAACACCCGGGGCCGATGAGGGCGGGGAGTGATCGCCGGTGCCAAAGAGGAGCACGGACAAGGAGCGACTCCCGACGAGGCTTCTAGGCGGAGGGATACATGAATGGACCGATTCCACATCCGAATGAGAGGGATTCTGAGACTGGCAATGTATGGGCGTGTCAAGTCAAAAAGAATGATATAAGAGAATTGATTGTACTACTCATATCACCAAGGTGCATCTTCCTTTTCGGGAGCTCATCCATAAGAACTCCAAAGTTAAGCGTGCTTGACTTGAAGTAACACTGGGATGGGTGACCCCCTGGGAAGTAGCTCAGGGTGTGTGCGAGTGAGGACAAAGCACGCTGGAAGGCTAGTGGTGATACAGTGGGGCCAGACAATCAATGAAGTGCAGTGGGCCCAACCCCACAGGTCCCGTGAGCGGGCTGTTACAACTAGCTGCAACCAAAGATGGATTTTATTTGCTTCCATCCTATGTGCAAACAACTAAAGTTGGTGAGCTTATGTTTTGCTGATGATCTAATGGTGGTATGTAAGGCAAAAGAATGCTCGGCGCAATTATTGAAAGAGGGTTTAAGATCATTTTCGGGAAACTGCTGGCCTTGACTGCGAATCAGTTGAAATCTAACAGTTATCTTGCTGCTGGGGTTAATCACCATGCGAAAATAAATTTGCTGCAGATTCTTGGATTTAGGGAAGGCGCCTAACCAATGCGTTAAATGGAATGTAGCATGCCTTGGTAAGCAGATATATGGGACATAGCTAGGAAAGCAGATAACTTGTGGATCAAATGGATTGATAGTATATACCTTAAAAGGTGGAGACTTCTGGTCATATAATACTCCGACAGATTGTGGTTGGCATTGGAGGAAACTGAATCGAAATTAAAGACCGGCTAAGGGGTGGCTTTGATGCAACGACAGTTTCTCCTAGTGTGTGTTTATAGCTCGAGTGATGAGTCTGTAGTATAGAAATATGAAATAACTTGGCCAGGCTTGTAACTAGAAGAACTAAGAATGAAATATTTTTAAAAACAAGTATTTATCGATAATAATACGTTTATTACTTGTAATTTAAACGATAATTCACCGATCATCTAAACGATAACACAAACATGTAGACTAAACTCGGAATTTAAAAGTATGCACGTTTAAGGGTTTCTATTATTTTCATCAATCGCAAATTAGGAACCATGTATTAATTAATTTACAGTGAAAACATCATTAACGATGTAATATAGTTGTGGCATGCATTTTTTAATGATAATAACGATATATGATTCATAGTCGAATCTATAAGGATGCAAAATTTTATATTTGACGATTAATCAATTTTAATAGTTTGAGTGTTTCTATTAATTTCATAAGCCACGAGTTCCTATTTCGTTGAGGAGCAAAATAAGCTATTTATTATTCACATTTTCTGACACTATAGACCGTATTATAGTTGTCCATAAAAAAAGTGATTTTTTGCAAATATACTCCAAAGACGATTTTGACTGAGGAATATGTGCTACTCGTAATTCAAGTCTATAAGCCAATATATATTACTCGTAATAAATGCAAAATATTGACTGAGGAAACAAAATACTAGAAAGAAGATTTTCTCATTTAATTCTTTAACCAATATGTGAAAAGAAGGAAGATTTTGTAATTAATATCTTTAATTAAAATGCCAAAAAGATTAAATCATAAGGTTTGACCTCAACAAATATTATATATGTATTTATATGCTGTGTTTGTGTTGTTTATTGCAGTCTGCCGTAAAAAATTCCATCGAAACCAATTTCTCTCTACACAAAAACGTTGTCCACAGATAGATAATTAGCTCAGACACTCAAAGGTAAATGATGTTTTCTTTTTAATTTGTCTAGAATAATGTTTGATTTAGTTCAGATTTACCACAGATTAAAAAAATAATAATCAATAAGATTTTTTTCTGATTGTGTTACAATTACAATTTACATTAACATTGAATTAACAATTTTTCTTACTGATGCAGTGATGGCTGTGGAGTTTTCTTCTATGGATTTAACTTCTTTGAAAGGTAAATGAGCCATTTTATTTCCTCTTTACGTGTTGGCCATTTTGTTAATATTTTTTTTATAAATATTACTATTCCTTTTTATTTAGTTGTTTGTTTTGTTTTTTTTAATTTTTTATAACTTGTGAATTATGCACGAGTCTATCAGCTGTTGTCCATTTATTGCCCTTCATTCTTAATTGTCACGCCCCGACCCGCGTCGATAGCGCGACAGCCGCCGCGTTTCTCAATAAACGCAAGGCTCGATGTCAACTCAAAATCACGAAACAAATCACACGAAAGAAAATATAACGAAAACTCGATGAAATATCAATATTCGATGTCAAAAGAAGATTTTACAAGGTACGAACTATATTGACACATCGATCAACGAATGAATAAATGAACGACCAAAACCTCCTTCCAAAAGATATCCCCGCCAATGGATCCTCCAACATAAAAGAAAGATATAATACCAAAGTGGAAGAAGACAGCAGCGGAAAATGATGATCGAGGAATGGCGAACCTCCAGTCAAAAGAAATATCAACAACCTAGAAATAAAAATATATAAACGGGGTGAGCAAACCACTAGCTCAGTGAGGAGATAATACAGACACACCTTCTATTCACAGAAGGTGTACCCTCAACGATGAACACCATCACAACCATCCAAATCACAACAACATCACAAAGATATCAAAGGAATCAAATAGCACATATAGACGCGTGGGTAGCCATATCCTCCCTCGAACTGAGCTCCCCGTCGAGAGTCAGACGAGTCCGTCACCGTACTCTAGACAGTGTACCGTGAACTACCATATCTATCATGTATGATATGCATGTCCCACACCGGTGACGTTGGCTGAGTCTCGTACTGGACTTTGTTACCTTCCCAACTATCACCCTCCAGTAATAATCAATACGTGGCAAATGGATAGGTGACTCGTTGGGCCTCACTCACCCGGGTTTGCCAAGCCACGGGCTACTACTCGATATGCCACTCTCACTCACCCGAACGTGGCCATTCGGGCTACTACATCTCGGAACCGAGTATATGCAACATCAACAAATCATCGGCATCACAGTCATAACTCCACAAATCAAATCAACAACGTGGAATAGTGACATGCCGTCACGTCACATATCCCTGAAATCATGAACGTAATTCACCAAAGTACATAGACGTTTCAAATACTTATTAGCACCATTAAAGAAGCAACATAAACGCCCAAGGTCGCATCAACATAAGGATATAAACACCCTATAGCCGACAAGGCTCACTAGTGCATAATCCAACAATAACATATAATCTAGTGAAAACAACATAAAATAACCCATCGCGAGGTTCACACATCCCGCGAAGGGAAGGTGTCCCCATACTATCAACTCACAGTAAAGTTCTAGCTTTCTCCGACGTCTGAAGCTGCCCTCGAGTCCCTTGCCGAAGTTCCTTCGCCTAAATAAGAAGATAACCATGAGTGATTTTAAAATAATCCAACTATTTGCTGAAAATTTCCTATTTTGCGGCAGAAGCTTCAAAATTCCATAACAAATCATAGAATGCTCGGATTGAGCTGTTTCCAGTGGCTATAGAAAGACAATGATCTAAGCTTTCAAGAAAGATTAATTTCAAAACCATTGGAATAGTATAGTCAGGGTAAAACTGAATAACACAGAAGTAGCAGAAATAGGATTTTTCGGCCAAACATTCAAAAATTCGTAACAGATCGTAGAAATTTCGGAACGGGCTGATTCAAGCGGCTATGAAAAGCCTGAGAAGTTAGCTTTCCAACAAAATCAATTTTAAATAATTCGAAGTAGTATACCTATGTCAAAATCATAGAAAACAGAGACTGCGCACAGATTCGGTTAGAATCACAGCTGAATCTTCAAAAATTCACTAAATATCGTATAAGTGTCGGATTTTGATGCTTCAAGTGGCTCGGGAAACCTGCGAAACTTAGCTTTCGACAGAAACAAATTTCGAAAAGATCGGAGAACATTAGCTAGGTCAAAACTGGATAGTACATAAACTGCGCAGCTGGAAATAATTATTTCGAAGAAAGAAACTTGATAACGAATTGGATGAAGTCTTTTTACACCATACCTTGCAATGATAAGGCTTAAATCAAAACAGAAACAGTATAAGATCAGCTTGAAGCAGTTTTCAGTTTTCTTTGCTGTCCTCTCTCACTATTTTACCTTGCTTTAACGTGACTTAAGAATGAAGTAAGGAAAAAGAGGTAGAACATAAAAGATGGTGCTAGATGTGGGCTGTGGGCTTAAAACAAAATATGGGTTTTGGGCTGAAAATTAAGAGAATTTTTATGGAACCATATATGGGTGTTATATTAATGGTGATTTTTAATAGTGTAATCTGTGAGACTTTTATAAAGCATAAGCTTGTGTACTTCAGTTTTGTTGTTTTTATTATTTTCAAATATTTGACATTCAAGTGGCCAAATAAAAATGAAAAAAATATGATGGGGTCTTGACTGGGGTGTATATAAATGCGCATCGACGCGCTTAATATACTACAATATCGGCGTACTTCTCGGCACGTGTAAAATTATGCCGCGCTACGTGCACACGTGCGTCTGCGCAGTTGAAAATTCTACATTTGTTATTTCTTTGCTATGTCAATATTAACTTTCATACTTTTTTTCTTACATGATCAAGATATCATGAGTGACCGATCTCGGCGGGCTAGCTTTACTTCGGAGCAAAACCGAGATTTAGTCTATGCCATATATTCAAAGTGTCCAGAGACTACTGCGCTTCTGCTATATTTTTGGAAAAGCCGGGAGATTTGGCAGGTCATATGCGCTGAGCTAGGTCGAGAAACAAACTTCTATGCAAAATTAAAAGCAAAGTGGATCGACGAACTCATTGAGCTCCTTCGACAGAGACGATTGAATGAGCTTCAAGAAGCAAATGAGCCTAAAGAGTTGTCTCTAATGGCGCATGATCATGGAATTGGGTCAGGGCTTGCTCAAAATCTTCCAAGTTCAGAATTAAACTTGGCTATCGCTCCAAACGCATCTCACCCGAACTTGATTGACAATGATGGTCTTCAAATCAGAGATGTACCAAGCGAATTTCTCCACCCTGAGAACAAAGACTTTGATCATTACATCAAAGTCGTTCGTTGGCTTGAACGTGAAGGTCTGTTAGAGCCATCGTTTAGGGTCAAGTTCTTCACTTGGTACTCTTTGAGAGCTACTCCTCAAGGTAAACAAGCGGCAAATGCATTCATCGATGCGATGATTGGCGATCCAAATGCGCTTTGCGAGCAGCTTGTCGACACCTTTTCAGATGTTATCTTTTCAGAGGGCTAAGAGATGTAGATAATATCTATTTTGCGGCGATCAATAAAATTGTTACTTCAAATAAAAGTTTCTAAATAGCACTCAGAAGGGGATGTGTTTAAAACCAAGTACTAATTGCACAATATAATTGTACAATTTATGATTTGTAGTTTAAATGAAAATTAATCAATTAACGACTAACAAATGTCAGCTAAATGCATTTTTCGTCTCAAAAGTGCTTTTTAAACGATGAAACGAACACGAAATAATCGTCGGAATCTCTAAGCAGGCACATTAAATATTTTCTCACTTTCATATTTAAGGCTTACTATTATTTTCATCGAGCGCAAATTAGGATCCATGTAATAATATACAGCGATAACAGCAATTTGCAAAATGTCCAACAGGAATAACTCATTTTCTCTGCAAAAAATTAAGGTTCAAATAAACATATATTCAAACTATTTCACATGTTTGATTTCATTAGGTATTGTTTCTGCTTCTATGCAAATCATGTTGCTGGCATATAGATAAATATACACATACATTTATATATGTTGCATCATCATACACATACAAATCATTTCTTTTTTTCCGTGGTAGCTGTAAAAAGTTTTACGAGTATTTGGAGGACAAGCGTGTAGACAAATGTGTTTCCCTCGATAAGATTCCCGTTATCGAATGGAGGCAGCCCAGTCAAGAGCAACAGATTTCCTTGGACAAGTGCGAAGAGTGTAACAATCCAGAAATTTTCTACAGACGTGCTATTGAACGTAATAATTGATTTGATTCATACGCCATTATATCAATGTATATAGTGAACATAACAATTTTTTCTTCCTAAATGTAAACTTCCAGCACAAATATCACTGGAAAAGATATTGAGCTTGGACGCGCATGCTCTCAAAAAAGTGATGAAGTTTGGGCCACAAAGGGGCATTGTACGCAGACTATATTTTACAAATATTCAGCGGGAACATTGAGTTGAAGGAAAGCGCGATAAAGACTCTAATTTGCATGAATAAAGATCGATGCTCAAGGATGTGATTGCGATGCAACATGATAAATTGATCGGGGTATTAAGGTGCTATGGGTTTGTATTTCAGTTTTAAAAGACAGACCACACAGGTTTTGCGCCGATCAAGATTGCCTGAAAAGGATACTGAATGACTGGGCTGATACATGTGAAGAAGTCGATGACATAGAGTGCGGGGCATGAAGTGTAGATCTTGAGATTAAGACGTTTTCTCATATATTTCCTCGCATCTGAGTAAAATTCTTCAACGTTTTTGGGTTGTCTATTTTCTATTATTACGGTAGATTAAATTTTTTCAGGTTCTCTGGTATAATGGGATTGGGTGAGATTTATTGAGATTTAAAGCAAAACTCTGATGAAATGAGCTCAAGCAGGTGTGCAGAAATGAACAACAGAAGTATGATCTGCAAGCTTAGTTCGAATTCTGCACTGTTCATTGCAAACTAACATGTTTAAATATTAGTTGAAGCATGGACCGTGCGATGTGGCGGATTTGAAGATCTAAGGGCTAGTATTTAATCTTGTTACTACTAATAAAAACGTGCAGCGTGCAGTACAAACCAGAAAACAAGATGTACAAGCCCTGCATTGCATAAAGGCTGTAACAGTTATAATTCTGCTCTATATATTTGTTATATCAGTGGTGAATTAACATACTTGGAGCGATCATATCTTTCCGTAGAGTGAGAATTAGAGTGAGATGAAAAAGACAGAGCTGGTGAGAAAGTTTCATACTTATAATCCCTTCTCTTATATTCGTGAATAAAACTTCTGTTGGTCCGTGGAGTAGGCCTAAAATTGAGGCCGAACCACGTATTTCTGTGTGTTTCTGTTTTGCGTTTCTTTGCTATTTTTGCATTCGATCGCAACCAAGATCGGTTCTTTTGATCTATTAAACACACACACTACAATCTTCATCCAAGTTGTGTATCTTGTGGTGGCCGGAATCACAACAAGATTGAACTTAGTTAAGATTTTTCTAACTCTGTAATATATGAGACATTTGAAAAATATAAGCTTGTGCCCTTCAGTTTTGTTGTTTTTATTATTTTCAAACATTTGACATTCAAGGGGCCAAATAAAAATGAAAAAAATAAGATGGGGTCTTGACTACAATGTGTGTGAAATGTGTGGGGGTGTATATAAATGCGCATCTACGTGCTTAATATACTACAATATCGACGTATTTCTCGGCACGTGTAAAATTATGACGCGCCACGTACACACGTGCGTCTGCGCAGTTGAAAGTTCTACATTTGTTATTTCTTTGCTATGTTAATAATAGTTTTTCATATTTTTTTCTTATATGATCAAGATATCATGGGTGACCGATCTCGGCGGGATAGCTTTACTTCGGAGCAAAACCGAGATTTAGTCTATGCCTTATATTCTAAGTGTCCAGAGACTACTGCGCTTCTACAATGTTGTTGGAGACGCAGGGAGATTTGGCAGGTCATATGCGCTGCGCTAGGTCGAGAAACAAACTTCTACGGAAAACTAAAAGCAAAGTGGATCGAAGAGCTCGTCGAACTTCTTCGACAACGGCGATTGAATGAGCTTCTCGAACTTCTTCTCTAATGGCGCATGATCATGGAATTGGGTCGGGCTGCATGTCCGTAGTCGAAAAAATCGGGACCTGAAGCGAACCTCGAAATTCGGGCCCGAGATCATTCTTAAGTAATATTTTCCCAATAAGATGTGTAATATAGCATAATTTTAAACCGTAAATGTAACTTAAATAAAGAAATACAAATATAAATATGATTTGGAATATTCCATAAATACTTAAACTAATTATATAAATACTACTCGTCTAGAGTTGTTTTAGAGGCAAAAATATTGATCAAATCTGCATAATCTAGTTGCTCAACCAATTCTTTTTCAATCGACAACATTGCTAGTACATTCAATTGAACACATAATATGCGTTTAAAATGCACACATACACACACACACACACACATATATATATATATATATATATATATATATTATAGAAGAAATAAGAATTGCACTAAAAAAATCAATTGCAATTGATGAAAAACTTCAAGAGACTGTGCTGAAGCTAAATTATTTCGCTTATGACAAGAATTGAGAGAAGAAATTTTTTAAAAAGACAAAAGAGTGTGCAAAAGTAGTTAAAATCAAGTATTGACTTGTGATGGTTTTCTTTTGAATTTTTTTTTATTTTATTTTCTTTGAAGTTCGACTGACATTTGATTAAAAGAAAAACTAAAAATAAAAAATATCATCTCATTCTCATGTCACGTAAGTTATAACATTATATATGATCACATTATGTTTTTATTTTTATTTTTTCAGCCCCAATCACTATTTTTCAGCCTATACAAAGATAAAATAATTTTGGCATAGTATATATACACACATATATATATATATATAATATATATATATATACGTATGAAAAATATTGAGCACCCCTCCAAAGTTGGGCCCGATATGATTGCCTCACTGTCCTTGCATAAACGACGGGCCTCGGTCGGGGCTCGCTCAAAATACTTCAAATCCATATTTAAACTTGGTTATCGCTCCAAACACATCCCATCCGAACTTGGTTGATAGCAATGACGGTCTTCAAATCAGAGATGTACCGAGCGAATTTCTCTACCCTGCGAACAAAGACTTCGATCATTACATCAGAATTGTTCGTTGGCTTGAACGCGAAGGTCTGTTAGAGCCATCGTTTAGGGTCAAGTTCTTCACTTGGTACTCTTTGAAAGCTACTTCTCGAGGTAAACAAGCGGCAAATGCGATCATCGACGCAATGATTGGCTTTCCAAATGCGCTTTGCGAGCAGCTCATTGACGCCTTTTCAGATGCTATCTTTTGAGAGAGGGTTTGACATATGTAGATTTGTTTAATCAGCGCGACATTTATCGCATGACAGTTACTTCCCTAACGAAGAACGGTTTACGATTTATAATTCAAGCGATAATATATACCGATCGACAGAATTACAAATGTTGGCTACTAAATACTTGTTCATCTCAATATATATATATATATATGTGTGTGTGTATGTATGTATATGTACAATAATGGAAACAGCAATATATATCGATCGACAGAATTACAAATGTTGGCTACTAAATACTTGTTCATCTCAATATATATATATATATATATATATCTGTGTGTATGTATGTATGTATATGTACAATAATGGAAACAGCAATGTAGGTTTTTGAAATCTATATAATATGACATTCAAATAAGTTGAACATATTCAAAATTTATCGATTACTATAAAGTTAATTTTAAAAATGTATATGGTACGTGGCGCCATGGCAACGCACCGTGCCGCGCTCCATGGTGAAGCCTGGCGCCATATTTGAGAAATGGCGCAACCCTCTCCCCATAGCGCGCCATAAACTACTATGGAGACACTATCACTTGATGATCACAAGAAAAATTATTTCTGAATCAAAAACAACTTACTCATTCAAAGGTCCGTGCGTGTTAAATTCCAAAGTATCAACTTACAGAACCTAAAAAAGGCCAATACACGCCACAAACAGAGTATAATATAGCTGAATATTACATATATATGTATATATATATATATATATTAATAGCTTACCCTACAACATTTCTACCAAATCTGGGCATGTATGTATGTCTCGGACGAAGCTACAAGTTCTGTACTCTCACAAAAAAGCATAGAGAAAAAAAGAAACATTACCACCTCAGCCGCATTTCTCCAGTCGCCTCCATCAGATGGTAGCTCGGTTAACTTCGTAAAATGCTTGAATCGAAAAAGAATGATTATCATTTCTTTTATTTCCATGTGTACAAACTCGCCAAAGTTTCATTACATCTTATCCCTTTCATTATTCATACATCAAGCTTGCTAGTGACAATTCATGAAGCTCACCGAGCATCCACTCTTCGCCTGTTTGGCCTCCCAATACTATAGCCCTCGTCCCACCCACAATACAAGTACTATGCCCCCAAGCAAACCTCGGAGGCCTACCTGGGACGTTCAAGATCCTCCAGGTCGGTTTTTCTTCGGTAGGGTCCAGAATATAAAGCTGCGAAGCAGAGTGCAGCCCAGCGACGGAGCCACCAAAAACAAGTATCCTACCACCTGGGAGACTCACCGCCACGTGGTCGAGCCGCGGGGGTGGAGCAACCCCGCCGGGATTTCCAGCGCCGGGCATGCCATTTCCAGTGACACACCTCCAGCACGGTTCATCCTCACTCAAATCCATAGTGAACACATCGCTCGATCGAAATCTGAGAGGACCACTCTTGGCCAAACCGCCAAACATCAAGATCTTCCTCCCACCGTAGACCGACAGCGTATGCCCCAGTCTCGACGGTGGGGTCCACGTCGCCGGTATCTCCCGCCAGATGGGTTTTTCCATGGAGAGATCGAGCAAGAAGGTATCGCTTAAAAGAACTCCCGAATCAGCACAGCCGCCAGAGACTATCAGCTTTGTCCCATCGAGCGTGCACGAGCTGTGCCAAGACCTGGGGAGGGGTGGAGCCAGGCTGGAGATTTCCCGCCATGTGGGGTGCTTTGCATCCAAGTCTAGTATGAAGACATCGTTGAGTAAGCCTTGCATACCACAACCACCGAAGAGGACCAGATGGGAACCATTGACGCACGAAAGGGTGTGGCCCCAACGGCCCGGGGGTGGAGAGCTGACCTTCACATGTTGCCACTCGGGATTACTTGAGTTCAAGTCCAGGACGAAGGTATCATTCAGAGGTTGCATGTTAACACCTTCACCGCCGAAGACAACAACACGGTTGCCCACAGCGCAAGCGCTGAAGTTGCATCGAGAAGGTTCGACTACACCTCCGACAGTTAGATTTCTCCAGGCTGCTGCTTCAAGAGTGGTTAGTTCTCTTGCTAATCTTCCCCAGCCTAATCTTTTCGTAGCAGGCACGGTCTCTAACACTCTAGTGGTTTCAGTACCCCATGCATTTTGGCAAACCATTCTCCAGAGATCTTCGTTCTTCGTCAGCTCATACAACCGAAGACAAACGGAGCCAAAGGATGCAATATCTCGAGGAGTCAGTCGTGAGAGAATCTTCAGAGCAATTACTTCGTCGTTTAACTGCAGTAATCCACAGACCCCGCGGGCTATGTTCCGGCTGCCTTCAGATGGTGTTGATCCACTAGAAGAAAAACTGAATCTGAGCCTATCCGATATTCTAGAAGGTTCCTTTGAACTCGGAAGTGGACCTAGATCAAGAGTTGCTTCCTTGAACACCTGTATGCCAATGACATGTGTGATCGTTTCGTCATCACCGTATATCGGGATCATGCGTAATCTATTCATCATTGGAGATCCGTCTTTTTTGAAATTTAATAGTTCCCCCTGAAACTCGATGCCTTCATCAAGGCATCTCCTTATTTTTGCAACTATTGATGGGTTTACAAGAGGGTGTCTGCGCTTTGCATATGGTCCTCTACATTGCAAGAACCGGCTGAAAAATCCAAAACACAAAGATGTAACTAAAAAGGGAATATAACAAGCACAACATTGACAAAAATGGCAGGCTTATTAAAAGATCCCATGGTTTGGTTATGGAAATTAAATATGTAAGAAAAATATGTCAAGAAAAGGCCAAATCTAATACGAGGTGATATAACCTCACCTAAGTGGTTATTTGATCTATAAAACAAGCCTTAATGTTGGAAAACGGAAAATCAGAGAAAAGCACCACATAGAATTTACACTTATAAATTATCTCAATAGAGAAATCAAATCTCAAGACTCAAGCAACTAAAATTTCAATGAACGGAAAATAGCCATGAACAAGTAGCTGCTAGATAAACTACTGGAAAACAGGGGATTCATGCTCCAACTATAACAAGACTCTCAACTCCTACATATTTATGTACATGGGTACAGGAAAGCCCCTTTCTCCTTTCTAGATGGTACAGAAAACATGAAGCCAAAAAATACAATATAAATTAAACTACCGATTGAGCAGCGACAAGCATAAAGGCATAAGATAAGATATCCTTAGAGGGCCAGAAATCCTTAGAATCCGATGAAATTGCACAAGATAAAAGATAAGCAGGAAACCACTGCACCGAACTTAATTAGAGGGCTGAATTGATTTTCCTTAATAAAACTTTTGAAGTTATGGTTGAGGTCAAAACATTACATAAAACCTAGTGGAAGAATGCAAGCAAAACAAATCTGGCCTAAGGGCTGCAGCACTGAGTTTTCAAACAATGATTTACTTCAGTTCCAGGCATCAATACTCATAATTCAGAGTAGAGAACTTACAATAATAAATTTTGTTTTGCAATCCATTTAAATACGAAGAAAATTCAAAACATCAAAATACTCACCTAGAACAAACAAATTCATTCAACAAGGACCTTTTTTCAAACACTCACGGTTTGTTGTTAAAAAACAATTCAACAAGCAAGAAGCATTAAATACAAGCACAAACATTCCCTTTGCAACACCAGGTTATACGACTCCTCATGCAACAAAGACTACAAGCAAACTGTAAGATATCTGATTTCCATCAATGCACCAAAAAGGTGCTTTTACATAGCCATTAGTTAGAGCAATCCACAGAGAATTAGCAAAAACTACTCCAAAAGTGAACAAATCTGTAATTATTTATTATCTGACAATGCCACCTGTTCACTTGCATTCATGCATATTGCACTTGTGACGATCGGTACATTTAAGTGTTCCTATAAACCACAATACGCCCCAACTTTACGAAACAGGTCCACCATGCCAAGCAAAGTCAACATAGATACACAAAAAACACAAACTTCAATCTTAATAATTAGTTATAAGTACTATCCAGTGGATATGATTAGGCACCACAACATACAAATACATATTCCTCATCTCCATCAAGTACTGACAATTGAACCGTTTAACTATGACTGCTGAGATGCCAGCATCGATAATTACCACTAGCTAGCATCGCCCATAACGTAACACATACAAGCACACACTTACGCATCCAATTCAACAATGGTGCAACGATAAACCCACAAATCGCGACAGAAAGAAAAGCCATAAAAAAAAAAGCTACTAACCAATTACGGCCAAGGACCTCCTCAGCTCTGTACCCAGACGCCATCTCAAACACGGAATTAACATAAATAATCGGTTGGTCAGGCTCCAAAGCGTCCGTAACCACAAACCCACAAGGCGAAGGCTGCAGAAGCGTCTCAACGGGAAAAGGCAGCTGCCCTGTCCCGCTTTTCCTCAGCAGAAACCCTAGCCCTAGTCCATCATCATTATCTTCTTCCTCTTCGGCGCTGCTCAAATCAGATTCGGAATTACTGTCCCACTCCATTATTTCCAGCTAATCGAAGCTTTTTCTTCTCAGCCCATTTAAATCGGCGCCAATCGAACGTCGACTGCGAGTGCAGGGAGTAATCGTCGTAGGGTTTTGGGGGGAAATTGAAGAGGGATTGATTTATATCGTGATAGAAATGAATGCGTCGTGTGAAGGAAATGAGGTGAATGTCAAATTTTTCTTGAGGTATGGCGTAGCACACACCAAGTCACAAATTTTGAGAGTTGGATATTGTTTTCGTTGCGTCAAGGACTTGCATTTAATGGGCTATATATTTTTTTATTTTTTAGCAAAGTAAAAAGCTTTTAAATTTTTATTTGGTTAAATTAAAAAAAAAACTACAATATTTGTTCAAATAATCAAAAGAACCTTATAATTTTGAAAATAGTAAAAACGTAAATATCTTATTTTCCTAAATATCTATAATATTATCAACGTCTTTTGAGGGATGTCTCAGGTTCGAATTTTTCAAGCTACCAAGTACTTTGAGTGAGACTGTCATACATGGATCTGTCCTAGAGTGGCTAACTGGTTGTCGTAGTTTACATGTTATTCCGTTGGCCCGCAGGATTTACTTGATTTAGATGCCAAGGTTTACGCGGTTAAAAAAAATGCTAATATTTTAGTTAAAGGAAATTGTCCAAAAATATCTCTAATAATTTCCTAAACTGAATCAATAAAAAAAATTAGAAAATGGAAAGGCCTAGACGCCCACCAACCACCCACTAGACCTGGTGGAGGTGGAAATGACGATGATGGATAGAGCTGAAAGTTTGGGTCTGAGCATATGGAATAGCCCGTCGGACATCAGCATAAATTTCTAAAGTTCAAAACATGAGCAGGCTTTTTGACCTAGCCCAACAGGTCCGGCGAGTCGCGGGCCAAATTAGCCATATTCTCTTATGTGTTTTTGCTTTTATTTTTCCAATGTTTTATAAAATTCAATTTTATAAGAAAATAAATATCGTTTAACGTATTTATGGATTTAATTTTTTTTTAGAATTATATATTTGTGTTATTGTATGTAATACTAAGTTTAAATTATTATAATACATAATAAAAAGAATGTTTAAAAATTAAATTTTGAATATTTAAAAAAAAAAACATCAGGCATGCATGATAGGCTAGGGTTGGGCCAGCCGACCCACTGTATCTCGGGCTAAGACTAGAATTCTTTGGTCCCCAAAAATTAGGGTTGGCCCGACCCGACTCATTTTAAGCAGTTCGCTTAATTCGGATCGGACTTCCCAATTTTTAGCTCTACGGAGGAGTCAGTCATTGGTGATACCAGCATACAACCACAAATATTTACCTTTTATTTAGATAAATTTTAGAGCTTTTCTTTTTTGTACTATACTATGTAATATAAATTCTTATTGAAAACTCCATTGAGTATTTTAAATTTTAATATAGTTAAATACATCATATTTATTCTTTTTCGCTTTTAAACTTATTCATAAGCTCAATTGTTTCATGATTGAGTCGAAGTTAAAATATAATTGTTAAAACTTATTGAAAGTGTTTTCATTTATGTGTCTAGACGTTAACTACGAAGCATTTCTGCCAAAGTTGGTCGATAGAAAATACAGTTTAAATAGAGTCGGTATAAAATTAAATATTTACTAGGATATATTTTTATCTTCCTCCACATAAGTTGACCTAGTGATTGAGCTTGTTGATTATAATATGTGAGGTCTCCGTTCGAATCTCACTAATTTGACTATCGTGTTGAGTGCAGAGTGATACATGCTCATATGCCCTCAGGGGGTTAGTTTCATCTTTGGAATGTGTGACACAAGCTCATAATCGATTGGGTAGGAATATCTGTGGGTCGTAAAAAAAGATATATTATTATATTCTATTATATAATTGGAAGGGACATTTATCTGTTATATTAAGAGTCATGGTTACATAGGAACTATCACATTTTTTCCTTAATTTTTTATTTTTTTTTCTAATTTTATCCACATAAGTCCAATTTTTAAAGATATTTATAAATACTTTATAATTAAACATGAAGTTTTGATTTAATCTATCATATATTTCGAATCATAAATAATAATTAAACTATGAAGTAATATTATATACTTATATATTATAGCATACACATCGATCGAATGTGTATTAAATGCTAGTATATATCTATACATTACATTAAGAGTGAATAGCATATAGTAATTATTTTCCAATTAATTAATATGAGAGATATAATTATAATTTTACTCTTTACTTTTTGAGTTTATTATATTATTAACATTACAAATCAACTTTTGATATAGGCACAAACAACATTAATTAAAATTAAATTTATGATTTTATCTATTCAATATTTTGAATCATAAATAAAAAATATAAAGTAATATTATATATCATAGTACACCTTCGAGTGTGCGTAAAGCACTAGTGATAATAATTGTTCA
Source organism: Lindernia subracemosa (assembly GCA_028392965.1). NCBI lineage: Eukaryota > Viridiplantae > Streptophyta > Magnoliopsida > Lamiales > Linderniaceae > Vandellia > Vandellia subracemosa. The sequence goes on along the minus strand of JAQPCC010000085.1, from coordinate 508,271 downwards.
CTCAATTGATATGTCAATTTTATCCCATGTATTATAATTTGGTCTGTCAAGTGTTTTTTATTTATTCTACTCATATCCTCAGAAATCATTTTTAATATACTTCAAAGATTCCTTAATTAAAACTAAATTATAATATCATATATTAAACATTCTAAATTTAAAATAATTCTTAAAATATAAAATAAAGTTATATTTTCTATAGCATAAATCGAGTTCGAGTTTGCCCAAAATACTAGTAAATAATAATGAGTTTTGAAATTATTGTAACTTCTTGTTTAAAAAAAAAAAACTAAAAGAGGTTTCCCTACGTTTCATAAAAACAGTTAGAAACTTTGATCAATTTAGTAATCGTTTGTTAATTTGTATACTTAGGTCCGTTTGTTGTCAAGATAAGAAAAGATAACATAAATAATAGGCCTTAATATTGTCTTTGACTTTGTCTTTTCTTAATCCGATATTAATATAAAGTCCATTTCAATATTACGGGATTGCCTATTATTAACCTAATTGAAAATGGTAAGATAACTTATATTATGCTTAATCCATGTTAGGATCGTTATACCGGTGTTTTAAAATGAGTTTTCGAAGATTTATTATGTTTTAAAACACTTTAAAGATATTTGAGTTGCAATAACTCGGGTTCTTGAAAATATACGAGCACCGAGAGATTAAGCGAGTTTGGATTTTAAACCAAGCGGCCTCTTAAAATCGGTTTTGTGTGTATTTAAAAACGTTTCAAAAACTATGCAAACTAAAACCGGTTTGGTTAAAACATTTTATCAAACACTTAAAATGTTTCAACTATGCATGCTAGAAATATGAATGCAATGACGTGAACACGCGATTTGTTTATGGAAGTTCGGAGTCTAACTACTCCTACGCCTTCCCTTCTTCCCCGCAAGGAATGTACCACTAGAAGACTCGACACTTCAGTATACAACTTTCCTTAACTCGACTTACACAACTATAATTCTCTAAGTTATATTCCGCTAACTAAACTCCTACCTCAACCACGGTTATCCCGCAAGGCTAACCGATCTATGATTGTAGGCCGCAACCTCACAATCCGCTCACATCTTTAAAGTCTCTATGCTAAGACTATAAACACTTGTTTTACGTCTTTGTGCGAAAATTACAAACACATAGTTTTACGTCTTTGTGCTAAGACTCTCACGCAACTAATCTATATCGCCCATCTCTCTATTGTGTGAGTGAGGTGTGTGGGCTTGAACATTGTTCCTCACTCTATCATTTGTATCCCACACGTTGAGGAAGAACTCTCTTGATTATGCTATTTGATCTTGTTCTTCTCTCTTGGATCTCTCTTTGTATGTGTTCATGTTGTCTCTAAGATCCTTCATGTTATTCTTCCCTTCTCTCTTGTATTTATAACTTCTCAACTTTGATGTGACACATTAAAAGAGTTGTTGGAAGCTTTTGGATTGTTTAGATCAACTCTGGTCAAAGTTGTCTGTTTAGCTGGCTTATACATGGTGTTGTAAGGGGTTGTACATCAGTCTATGATTTGGTTGATCAGTCCATACGGAGTTGACCAGTCCATTCCAGACCGAAATCGGTCAGTCCAGTTCAGACCAACTAGTCTCGGACCGGCGTTGACCGGTGTTGACCAATAATTGACCAACTCGGTTTTTCGCTCTGAGTTCATATTTGATATCTTTTTTTCGAACCGAGCTCATCTACACACTTAATTAAATATGTTAGTAGCAAACTAATAAGTTTTGTGTTCATTAAAACTTGCTAAATTTTTAAATCAAACATTCCATAATACTTTATATTGGGCTTTATATTTATCCTTATTCAATACTCCCTCCGATTTTAAATGGAAGTCGTGTAAGGAATATACACACATATTAATAAATAAAGTAAAATTTTTCTTATACCCTTAATTAATTGTTTGACCATAATTAAATAAAGTTATACATATATTTAAGACGTTGAGTAAAATTGTAAATGTACAAGCTATTTATTTTTGCAAATAGCAAAACGACTTCTATTAAAAAACAAAAAAATATATGTAAAATGACTTCTATTTAAAATCATAGGGATATATGTTAATTTTAGGATTATTTTTGAAATTTTTTATACATCAAACTCGAAACAATTAAAACTTTGCCGGCCTCTCTCCGCTCCACGTTACCGTGAAAGAACGCACACACCGAGAATGACAATGGTGATGTGAACATAAATTTGGTTGTGGTGTCGGTTGGCGCAATGAATGCTACCATTAATCGTAATCGTAATTTTCACGTTTCCATTATAGTTTATAATTTTTGAAATAATGAACCTTCGGGTTTAGTCGTCGGTTTGAACTGTCGATTTTTTTTCTTTTTATGAAGATAGCCGGTCAAAAATAGTCGGTTCACAAGTCAAATTTTTTTCAAAAAGAAAATGAAACTGTCGAACAGTAAATCGGCGGTTAAAACCACAACTGTCTGAAAGATGGTTCAATTACGGTTCGACTGATTCCGAAATGGAAATATGAGCTGAGCCTATGAGGGTCTGTTTGAAACCATTGAATTGAATAAACTTATGTCCAAAAAATCTGACAAATATTACTTAGATTAAGCAAATAATTAATACACACACAGACCAGTCAAGTCCACCACTGCTTTTCCACTGGATATTTAATGGCACTGTTTTATTTTAGCTTTTCCTTTCCTTACACTGCTTTTTGTGTCCACTCTGCTCAAAACAAAGAAAGAAACACAAGCCACAACGTTCTTTTCAAAGCTTTTTCTCAACATTTACAGTCTCTTCAAGGCTGGTAATCGTATACCTCTTTTGTCCCTTTCTTGTTTCTTTTGTGAACTCTCTTTTTTTCTTGCTATTTTGCTTATGCTATATTGCTGGCGCTGCTGCATACTCATACGAGATTATTTTTCTGTGGTACTATGAATCTGTTTTGATGTCTGTCATTATTTGAACAAAGGGTTGTTATGTTTTTGGTATCTTTCTTGGCTTCTGAATGGTTCTGTTCAAAATCATAGTTTGCTTTGTGCCTCTGGCTCAAAAGGGTCACTCTTTTGATGCGTTTTCTCTGATTTTATTGCATTGGTTTGTGTAATTATGAATGTTGGTCTGTATTTTTAGTGTGATTTTGTTTATTATGTTTCTATCTGGTCAGAATTTATGCTCTTTTGTTGGGGGTTGAATTGAATAGATGCTTTCTGACATAGATGAATGTGATTCTTTCTGTGTGTTCTTGGTTGAACATTGCAAGAATGGACCTTTATGCTGAAGAACTTGTTTCTTGCCGAGGTTTCATCCTATGTTTAGGGGTTAGGCATAGACGGAGAATTATCCGTAAAAGACAATCCTACGCATAAATTATATTGCTTTAATTTTTGTTTTCAGTTCTGATGCGTAACTTTTTTCGTCTCCACGGTCCTTATTACCGCAGGTTGCTTCGGGTTTGCTGCTTTGAAACATAGTGTTAGAGTTATTTCATCTTCCGAAGAACAGTAATGGTCGGTAAGATAGTTGTGACGTACAAGAGGAAGAAGCTATCGCCGAGAAGCCATCGATCTCATGGCGTGCCTTCTGATCAGCCCGAGAACTCAATTACTGAAACTAGATTGCAAGATCTGGACGAAGAACACGAGGTGAGAATGTCTTAAGACTTTTGCTTTTATATTCTTTCAATCTTCGATCGCTGTATGAGCGTGTTAGTACCTGAGTATTACAATCTGCACAATTCTTGCGCTGCTTTGGCTTTGGTTATTAAGTCGACGTTATTTACAGGCAGACCATAAGAATATTGATAACTCCAAAGGTGGATCATCGAAGGAGTTGTCTGAAGACAAGGGATCATCTACCACCTCCACGCTTACATTGAAGCAAGGAGACAGCCTTGGTAAGAATCATCCGACCAACTTTCGGGATGATCCTAGCTATAAACTGAGGCTGTCATTACCTCTCCTAACCTTCACTCGAAGATCCCGAAGGAAGAGAGGTGCTGATGAACACGAACAACCTCTTGCTGCTTCTGAACTCGCTCATCCCGCTGCTAGTTTTTCTGCTGATCTCAAGGACAAGGGCGGTCTAAATCTTCCGAAATCTTTTATTGGCAATCAAGAAAAGGTACGCAAATATTTCTATATTGTATCTCTTGCCATGCTTATGAAGTTTCTTCTTACAGAACTCTTCGGAGGACATTGATTCGAGTTTGCTGTCTGGCCCAGATGCTGCTACGTCGCGGTAACTTTTGGTAAAACGTTCGTTATTACTACATTGATCGCGACGATTGATAGAAAGTTGGTATCCTATTTTTTTTTTTGTATAGGATCGTAGGCACGGATAATCTGTCACAGTCTCCCCTCCATGGAAAAGCCGAGGAGGCGAGGTATGTTTCAGCGCAAATTATCCGAGGTTGTCTTGCATTGACATCTTCGACTGAAGCAGATGTAAATCGTTCGGATAGTTCGGTGACTAAGGGAACTCCTTGTAATGCTCCAGGTAAGAGATCAGAACATTTTGTTGGTCTCTGTCTCTCTCCATCTCTGTCTATTTCTTTATATATATATATATATATATATAGTTGCTAATGCTCTTCTTTATGTGTTCTTGATACTATTACAGCTTATCGTGGGGCGATCGACTGTAACCTACGTCCAGAGTCTGATGAGAATACGCAGATGCTAGATGTCGAAGATGCTTCGGGCTCGAGCAATTTGGTTAATGAGAAGTCGCCGTCTTTACGACTTGAAGACACGGAGAATCGTTCTTCGACGAGGCCCTTTGTTGACAAGGGAAAATCAGCTATGGATTCTCCGCAAGTCACTTGTCTTCAGGTATAAAAAAAAAAGCGCAGAACGTATTGTTTATGTCGGAATAACTACTTTTTTCGTCACGTAAGTTGGGGGGTGGCGGTTTCAGGACACCCAACTTACGGGTTGTAATTTAAGGACACTCGCTTTTAAATTTGAAGCAATTTAAGGACGCAATGCGTTGGAAAACTAATTGTACTCTTAAATTGCCTATATTTTGAAAGTTATTGTCCTTAAATTGCAACCACGAAAGTTGAGTTTCTCGAAACTGCCACGTGGGATTTATCCCCGAATAAGCAACTCTGACGCAACATAGGTTTTATCCCTAAATTATTTTTCATGTGCTGATCAAGCGTAAAGCTCCGGCCAAAAATTATGTTTCTGATGCATTGTCTCCTTAAATTGCTTCAATTTTGAAAGTTAGCGTCCTTAAACTGCAACCTTGAAAGTGTCATCCCCCTAACTTATAGAATGAAAAAGTAGTTAAGCCCGCTTCTGTCTTATCCTCAGTTGGTTGCGTAATATTGTATGCTGTCTCATTACTCACTTGAACGTTACGTTTTTTTTTTCCAGTTATTCCCCTTGAGTAGAAGCGACGAAAGGCGTCAGACAACTAACGACCCTCGAGACCGCCTTCCCATTTTGCCCGACGCTCCTCTTCGTTCTCGAGATCCTCCCCGAGATTTCGTAACTTACCCGTCGGATCAATCATTACAGAGAAGCGCACCCTACAACACTTTACCTAAACCGTTAACGGCAAGCAGCAGCAGCTTCTTAGACAGATTCGTGCGTCCTTACTCGGCCTGGTCTGAAGACGAACTGGACTGTCTATGGATCGGCGTGAGGAGGCATGGGCTAGGCAACTGGGCCGCAATGTTAAGGGACCAAAGGCTTCGGTTGTTCTTCTTGCCGTGGAGGACGGCGTCGGACCTAGCCGAACGGTGGCTCGAGGAGCAGGCCCAGCTCGTCCAGGGCTTGCCTGCTTCTCATCGGTTCGAACGCTCTGTTTACGGTTTGAACAACATTCGAAGGCCTTCCCCGTCGGACTTCATCAACGATCGGACGAATCCTAGGACTTCAGTTCCTTACTATTACTTTGGTAAGGAGATCAGTTCGAACCACCCATACGGCCCGTCCGAAGCTACGATGGTTAGGGAAAGCTCGCCGCATTGGGTAAGAGAAGCGCAGGCAAACCCGTCGAGGATGACTAATGGGTTTGGGTCGACCCGTCATGTAAGCGAGTCGAATATGGGTCTGAAAGCGGCTCATTGTTTCGATTCGCCGACGGTTGTAAGGGGCGGAGAGACTCAACCAGGCGAGCAAATGGTTAACAAGCAGCCCGAGTTGGTCGTAGTATCGAGCGATACGTCGTCTGAAGAGACGATATCGGACGATCGTAGCGTTAGGCCTTAGCTTTCGATGTTAGAATTAAGTCGTTTTTTGGCGTAAACTTAGGCTTGTTTCGTCCCCTTTTGCGTCGCTTTGTCGAACTACGGAATTCTCATGTACTGACACGTAGGATTCGAATACTACTCATGAGAATTTACTACATCAAGAACTTGAATATTTTTCTGAAATTTTGGTTGGATTATCTATGACATTGTTTAAGATATTCAAATTAGAGTCCTTACTTTAGTTACAAAGTTGTTTGGTCGGAGAGTTTCACTTTGCACCCAAAATTCATTTTATTTATGAAAATGTCCTTTTAGAATCAAATAATTGCAGAATGACCCCAAAATCTTTCTTATGCGCGTCCATACGGCGTAGCGTAGAAGAACCTAAGGTTATATAATATATATATAAATACACTGAATCATCACTTTGAAGCGCGCGCTTGTCTCATTTCTCTCAACGCCGAAAATGGAATTCAAAGCAGTCTTATGCTTCCTCTTTTTGATCTCCCTCTACACCAATCGTGCACTCGCAGAAGGTAGGCAAATCCTTTTTCTTACATGAACTTGGAGTGTTTTTGAATTAGCGTATATGAAATAAGCAGTCAATTAAAGTATATTTTCCTTGTTTTTTTTCGATAGTTTTAGGGTTTGCGTTATGTTGGTTTTCGTGTTCGATGATTTGCCACAATTTTCTAAACTCTGAAGTTGATTTCATGTCTCATATGAAAGTGAGTTGAGGGGCAGGCTTGTGATTGTGAGTAAATATGTCTGTTGAATGAGGAGTGTATATGCGTGCTTATGACACCGTTGATGTATGTAGGGTCCAATGATTTTTTCTGGGTTTTCGAATTTTTCGATCGAGCATATCGATTTCACCTATTCTTTCTCAGAAAGGAAGAAGATTACTATCCGCAGCATATATTTAGGATTGGAGTGCCTTTTTTAAGGATGTTTGAAAGTTTTAAAGCAGTTTGTTCCTCGCCCTAGTTTTCTTTTCTGTTCTGAATCATTACATTGAACTTAGCTCTTGTTTCACTTTCATTGAATCAGTTGTTTATCAATCATTCTTATGAACAACTTTTCTTTCAGGTTTTGACTTGGAAGATGCTCAAGTTATAACGGCAACGCCGAGTCTGATTTTGGAATCCCTTCTGTCCAGAGATGTGCGATGTGCGCGCGTCCCTATCTCTGGTCTATCAAGGCTAAGACTTGGCAGTTATTCAAGTGCGCGGAGAATCACGCTGACCCCATCCGATGAAATCCCGGAGAAATTGCACAAGAAAATTCAAATTTGTTCGCACAGGTCAGTCAAAAGAAAAAGAAATAGATTGTTGTGAAATGGTTTATTTTATTATTATTCGGCATTATAAAATGTTTCTTTTTGTTCAGGAATTCATCTTTGGCCTTGTGCCAGTGCGAGAGTCATGACTGGGGAAACATCCACAATGGAACGTGGAGCTCCATCGTTTCACCCTATGAAGACAGATACATTGATGTGAAGTTTGACAATAACTTGTCTGGTTCGGTGAATGTCAACGTTAAGTTAGGTCGGAGTCTCTCTCTCTCTCTATCTATCTCTCTCTCTCTATATATGCTTGCTTACTCTCATCTTATTGTCTCTTTTCTTGACACATAGAGTTCCAGAGATGGCGCATACTCTGTCTGGTGATTGGAGTTGTTCTGTTGTTTATGGCACCGACTATCAGCAGATCAGTTCGGTTTTACTACAGCAGTTCAATGGCCATAGGAATCTGCCTTGTCATCATTGTCCTTCTCTTTCAGGTACCTTCATTACTGTAATATCACTCTTTTTTGGCTGCGTTCATATTTATATGCTCTGATATGGCAGAAAAGTAGTTATATTTCCTTCATCTGTTATGATTCAATTGTGTTCATGGATATTCTTGCAGGGGATGAAACTGTTCCCGCTTGGCAGGAAAAATATCCTCTACAGTAGCATCTTTGGTGTGCTGGTTAGTGTTCCCGATTGTATAATCGATCTCTATGGTTCAATTGCTACGAATTTATGCATACGTTGCATTACGTTTCAGGTCGGAGCAGGGACATTCTTACTAAATCGTCTCTCGGCTTTCGTCACCTCTATCCTCGTTAACTTTGGGATCGGTGAAGAGATGCACATTTCTGTAAGTGAATATGTTGCTATATTTATTTGATGCAAAAACTTAAAAAATAAAAATAAAAAAAAAATCTGACAATTGTGGCGAATATCATAAACTTCATTACTTGTGGTGATAGGTACTTCTGTTGTTGGGCGTTCTAACAGCCCTTGCTGGAGCTGGTTTCGGATATTGGCTTGTCCGAAAGTTCGTCATTGCCGACGACGGACGTGTCAACGTGGACGTCGCCTGGTTTGTGAAATGGGCTTTGCGAGTGATTGCTGTTACTTTTATCTTCCTGGTGAGAGTTTAATCTTTGTGGTATTTCTGTAATAATTACATTCGCCATCACATATGGAGGAGTTTTGTTGTGGGCCTTTTTTTTCATAAATTATATATTCTCCTCTCCTGTATATATAGCGCGTAGATTCTGTCGAGGGCTTCAATATCTTCAATTGATTTTGAGCTTCTAACACCAGCCCGTATCTTTTTGCAGAGTACATATGATATTCCTCTCGCAATGTCCCTACTCGCTTGTCTGATCGGAATTCGCTATTCTCTCGCATCTCTGGCCCGGCGCACTATTGGGTAAGCAACACATCTTTTCTCAATCCTCTACTTCTTTTAATGCCTTTCGATGCTAGTAATTAAAATTCAGTCTAGCTTTGGCATTTACCATTCAAGATAACTTCTCGTCTTAATCTAATACTAATTAAAATTACATTTCCTATGGCACAGTGATAGCACTAACGCTGTCTCGATGAGCCTCCTTCGTCGAAACAGTTCGAGGATGAACAGAAGCAGGCGGGCTGAATTCTTACAGAGGAGCGCAGCCACGGACTCTCGAGGAAGTTTATGGACAAGTCCAACGAAAGGTACGTCATAATATCTTACGTCATAAGATATTATTCGATGCTGCTGCTTATAAGGACCTAATTTATAACCATTTTTTTTTCATGTTGTTTAAGGTTCTGCGTCACCGTACGGTCTCACGACAGCACCTGTAAGTTCCCGAGATTTTTATTCGACGTTTCACAAGACTCCAAACAGGAAAAAGTTCTCGAAGGAAGAGTGGAAGAAGTTCACGGAGGAATCCACGCGGCAGGCCGTTGCTGAGCTGGCGTCTTCCCCCGAGTTCACGGATTGGATTATCGACCACGCCGATAGGATACAAATAGGCTCGGACGACAGTAGTAGCTGCAACGAATCGGATGGGAGTGGCTTGGATTCAACGGATGAGTACGCAACGCAGAGTAGCGGCGGAGGGGGTTTATTTAGCTTCTGGTAGATGATGGTAATGAAATATGTAATAATACTACTTGAGCTTTGAGGTTATTACATTTTTTTTTTTTGCTGTGGGTAATACTCCATTGATGTAGCGACGCCTCGTCGGAATTCAAATTTTTTTGACAATAGGTCAGCGTTTTAAGGGAGTTGGGTAGTATTCTAACATCGGTAGCTAATAAATTATAGTAGAATTCAACTTGTAATTGTGTTTCTTTTTCTTTTTGAGTTATCGATTGTAATTTCGAAATTCGTTATTCGTTATGAAGATTATATATAAAGTTCAAAAATTGATACTATTAAAAACAAATTCGAAGAATCTCTTAAATTTGGTAACCACAAACATTAAAGAATGTAAATGTATATGTGCTAAAATCGATATTAGTATTTTACGCGCGCCCGATATGTATGCCATAATATATAATATAATTAGTTTATATGTAATTTAAAATATTTAATTGATGAAATTATAATTTAAAATTTAATTATACATTATTTTTAGGTATATAAAAAGATTAAATTGATTTGTAATGATATAAATATAATAAATTTGAAATTTGAAGGATAAAATGGTAATTTTTTAATTAAAATAAATTAACATAATAAGAATAAATTAAAAATTAATCAATTGAATTAAAATTAACATATCTTACTATAATACCAAGATCTTAATATAATAGATGTACGAAAATTTTCGAAATTAAAAAAAATGTTTAATTTTAGTCAATTTCAAGAGAAATAATAACGTATTTCACTTTTAAGAAATTGACCAGCCGAGAAATAAATAAATAATATTGAAAAAAAAAAGAAATAAATAAATAATAATAAAGACAATTAACAATGTTTTCCTTTTCCTTCGCAGCGTAGGTAGTTCTTGGTGGAGTGGTTTTCTTTTCTGTCAACTTTCCTTTTTCCCTCTCTCTCTCTCACACACACATACTATCCCTCTCCTCTGATTCACAGCACCATTGTTTTGCATCCATTCAGTCGGGAAAAAAAAAGAAGAAAAAAGATAGAAATAAAAGAGGAAGATAACGTACTTACCTTTGCCCTCTATATGTTTTTCTCTAGATCTCGAAGTGGGTTTGCGAATGTCAAGGTTATAAGCAATGGTGGCTCATCTTGTCTGAATCTGTGAAATCTAATTCAATAGCCCATACATGCAGATGCCTCGACACAGAGATATGTAGGTCGATGTGATTTCAAGAATGTTATCCAAAGGTCACATATGTGCTAGGGCTTTTCCCTTTTCTTAATTTTTTTTTTTGGTTGTTTTTTTCTGCAATCAGGTTCGAATCTTCGAATGATGCCCAGAAATTAATTTAAGGGCTGTCATGTTCTTCGTGTCTGTTTAGGAAAGAATCGTTCTTTGTGATTAATTTGCAGAAATGTCCAAAATGGGGATAATTAGTCAGAAATCCCTATCGTGTCTCTTCTTCATTGCGTCGCTGCTATTCGTACTGTCTTGGTTCTTGGTGCTAAAATCGTCGGGCAGGTCTCATTCCTTCGATTTCAGCATATTGCCCACCTCAAAGGGTCCTGGAATAAGCATCGACGAAGCTTCTCTCGGCAGTTTCTCCGCCCGCGAAGGGGCGGCGGATACGTCGAGCAAGTGCTCGACGAAATGCAATTCTAACAAGCCGATTCTCAAGGTTTTCATGTACGACTTGCCTTCGGAATTCCATTTCGAGCTATTGGGATGGAAGAGTAACGGCCGCGGCGTGTGGCCCGATATTAGGAAAGAGGTTCCCGAATACCCCGGCGGACTAAACTTGCAGCACAGCATTGAATACTGGCTGACCCTCGACTTACTAAACTCGGAAATATCGAAAGATTTGAGCGGTCGGAGCGCTGTTAGAGTTCGCAATTCCAGCGAGGCAGATGTTGTCTTTGTCCCTTTCTTTTCGTCCATAAGCTACAATCGGCACTCGAAGCTTCTGCCCAGCCAGAAAAGGAGTGCGAACGGGGTGCTGCAGGAGAAGCTGGTTAGTTTCTTGGCTTCCCGAGAGGAGTGGAAAAGGTCGGGCGGTAGAGATCATATCATCATGGCCCACCATCCGAACAGCCTATTAGATGCTAGAATGAAGCTCTGGCCTGCTTGTTATATCCTTTCGGATTTTGGAAGGTACCCGCCTACGATTGCAAACGTCGAGAAGGACGTAATCGCCCCTTACAGGCATGTAATACCTAACTTCGTGGATGACTCTTCGGATTTCGATAGCCGTCCGATCTTGCTATATTTTCAGGGAGCTATATATCGAAAGGACGTAAGTTGTTACTGTGCCTTCTCTTTTGTTTCACCGTGTTAGCTCTTCCGAATTTTGCTTGTTTTTTTTCATAGTCTTAAAGTCTCCGTAACATAGAAACTGTTGGTGATTATTAGTTCGTATTCAACTTTTCCACTTGCATGAAGTATATTACAAGTACAAGGACCTTGATTTCAGTTCTTACATTCGCGGTTTAGTGCACTACTGTTCTTATATTCGTTAATGGAATCTATTATCAGCCAATCATGTTGCTACTATCATTCTTTTTCGCTGGTATCTTGTGATAGTCATAGTCCATTATATAGCCTTTCATGAGGGAATCAAGGTTTGTTTATCCTATGATTAGTTTCCTCAATGTTACGAAGTTCTCAGATATTCACTACAGAGCCTTATCTTGCCGTATGATCTAATCCTTAAATAATGACAAAGTGTGCGGTTTTGTAATAGGGCCTGGGCACTAAGCTCGCCGGGTAGCAAAGAATGATCCGACTAATATATTTTTTTTTACACATTTTTTTATAATTACTGCGTAGACTTGATCTGATATCACTCTCTTTGTCGATGAATTCAGGGCGGTATAATCAGACAAGAGCTATTCTACATGTTAAAAAACGAAAAGGACGTCCACTTCTCATTCGGCAGCGTCCAAAAAGACGGGGTAAAACAAGCCACAAAGGGCATGCACTCGTCCAAGTTCTGCCTCAACATAGCCGGAGATACTCCCTCGTCGAACCGCCTCTTCGACGCCATAGCCAGCCACTGCGTGCCCGTCATCATCAGCGACGAAATCGAGCTTCCCTACGAAGACGTCCTCGACTATTCGAAGTTCTGCGTCTTTCTCCGTACCTCGGACGCCTTGAAGGAAAACTACCTCCTAAACCTCGTGAGGAACATCAAGAAAGAGGACTGGACTGCAATGTGGAGGAGGCTCAAGGAAGTCGAGCGCTTCTATGAGTATCAATACCCTTCGAAAGAGGATGACGCTGTCCAGATGATTTGGCAGGCTATTTCGAGGAAAGTTCCTAACGTCAGGCGGAGGATAAACCGAGACCTGCGTTATTCTCGAACGAGCTTGAATACGGGCGGACAAGGGCAGTCTTCGTCACTCTCAGTGCCCAGAAATTTCGGGTGAGTCGAAGTAGAAAACAGAAAAGTTGTGGGGCGTTGGGATTCTTCGTCTCATTACATTTTCTCGGCTGCGAAGGGGAAGCTTGAGAAGCCGAGGATGGCCTTTCGAACATGGGACTTGGGTTTTTCAGACACACAGTTAGATTCAGTGTGCTCTGTTTTGTTAGTTCTTTCATTGGAGTTTTTTTGAGTTTTGTTGAGCTTCACTTTCACATTCTGTAGCTTATGAATTTATTCAGATAAATGTTTAATCTTTTTTTTTTCACCTTTGAGTGGAAATCCACATACATACACAAACACTTATTCTTGCATTAGCTCAATCTCTATTCTCTATAAATGGTAGTAAATAAACACTCAAAAAAAAAATAAATCCAAGGAAGGTCTACAAACAACTATGATCATCATAGTTCAAACTTGACTCGTGAGATATAAGGTTGGAGCTCGCAATTTTTAAAAATTGAAGTAAATTTTTTTAATTAAAATATTAATAAAAAAAATACAGTGATAACTCGATAAATTAATACTTGATTATTTAATAAACTCTCTAAGATGATATTCTGGCCGGTCTCGACTCGAAGATAGGGTGCTAAATTAATAATTTGCTAAAATTATAAGATAATAAATTATTTTATTATTTCAAAAGACCCCACATAATATATAAATTAATATTCCATTATATATTACATATTATTACATGAATGAATTACGAAAATTTCTTCTATTGAAAAGTCATAAGTGCATGGTTTATTTGTGTTGTCATATTTTGATCTTGTGTATTTATATCGAAAATGTTGTTTAATGTCTATAAAGTGAAATATTGAACATAGGAAGTATAATAAGGTGTGAGATTGAATGATTCTTTTAAATTGGATCAATTATTTAATATGCGTATATGATATAATAATTAATTGAAAGTTTGAAAAGTACTTGTAAATTGAGTATTTCATTATAAATTGATAAAATATTAATTAATATATAAATTAAAAAATATTAATTTATAAACTAATTGATCACTCTTTTAATTAATAAAATTTGATGATTCCATCATGATTAATTAATAGAGTTATTACTGTAAGCTTGAGCTTAGAGCTCGTAATTTTAAAAATTAAGGTAAAAAATTAAAAATATTAATAAAAAAACCTACAAGCTGGCTCGTTTGCTTTTGATTAGCCATGGATATTAGTATTTTTTGCACATTCAATTAATTATGTGTGCTGTAATATATAAATATGTAATATAATTTTATATTCTAAGTTATTTATAATTCAAAATGTTTGATACATATGAAATTATAATTTTAATTTTAATTGTATATTGATTTGAATATATAAATAAAAACTAATTTGTGAGGGTATAATTGGATAAATTATTAAGATATTGATGGAAAAAATGGTAATTGCAATTAGCAAAGGTATAGATAAATAATAATTATTCAATATAAATAAAATCAATGACTCAGATTTCAATTGAATATCGTACCAATAAGATCCTTAGGCTTTATATAAAGATATAGATGCTCAAGCTCAACTGTCACGTGTGCCATCCCGACTCATCTTTCACCCCTGATATAAAATATTCATTTGGGGCGAAAGACTATATTTGTTTAATATAAATTTTAGTAACCCATTCATTTACGTCACTATATTAAGCTTGTTGACGTCATACATTCCCCAGAACAATTGATATATCGCGAGTGAATTGACATTTTATTTTCTAACATTCTCGTGATAAGCATAATAATTATGTTAGTTCCTACGTCGCTTTATTTAGTTTCTTTATTGGATGAGATTAGGGATGTCAATGGGCGGGATTCCCCGTCTCTACGGGGATCCGTCCGGAACGGGGCGGGGAATCCCCGCGGGGCAGGGACGGGGGGACATCTCGCCCCGTTGGCGGGGACGGGGACTATAGTCCCCGCACTGTTCCCCGATATTATTATAATAATATATATAATATTTAAGTAATATATATAATATCCAATTTATAGTATTATAATATAAATAATATTTAAATAATGTTTAGGGTAAATAACATATAACTCACTTGTGCTTTAAAAAATAAGCATCAAAACCCCTATGATTCGGAAATAGCGTAAAATTCCCTCCTTGTCATTTTCAACCCAAAATTAAATATAATGATCCAAAATTATAAATTTTCGCCCCTTTATTAACATCTTTATTTTATTGATGTAGGTAACTAAAGGGTAATTCTATTGGCATCCCCCTCTTTTCTATTTGCACCCCCCTAATTAATAAGTAAAATAAACTATTAAATACTTACCAATTTTTAAGGTAATTAAATAGTTAAATATTACAAATTTGAAATCATTAAAATACTTACCATTAAACTAAACCAATTCTAATTTCACACTGCATCAATTAAAATACGTAATTATTCAACAATTCAAATTGCACTCATTTCACTAATTCAAACCACTTCAGCAAGGCAGTTTTAAACCACTATATATGTGTTTATTTTATATTAATATTAAATATTAAGCTTTAATTTTTCTTAAAGTTAATATAAAACTGCAGCAATTAATATAAGGAGTAATATAATTAGTGGTGTTCAACCGGTTTCGATTTCGATTCCCGGTTTGGAATCATCGGTTCCGGTTGCACCAAAATCTCAAACCGTGATCGAACCGCGGTTAACCACGATTTGGAACCGTCGGTTCCGTTTCCAAACCGATTCATTGGTTTTTTTTATTTTTTTTAATTTGTTTTATTTTTTTCGTTCAAAATCGCCGGTTTTGGTTAATCGCCGGTTTTCCAACGGTCAGTAACGAGATCTGAACCGTTAATATATTTTTTATTTTTTATTTTAGAAAAAAACTAGCGGTTAACCGCGGGTTTTCGATTTTGAAAATATAAAAATCGAAACCGAACTCCTCCGGTTATAACCGGAACCATTGATCCCGATTAATTGAACCGTTGACCGCCGGTCCGGTTCCGGTTTTTCAAGCCGTATGAACATCTCTAAATATAATAAAAAATAAATTAAATATTCTATCGATGTACCTTAGTAAAATAACTTAATTAATATTGTTGAATAACTCTTGCAATTCATATTGTTAAAAATAAATAATAAGATAATTATTGTTGAATTCATGTAGTTATGTAAATATTTTTTACAAATTTCATGTGTTATGGGGGGTGTAAAGGGGGTGTGGGGTGTGAAGGGGGGTGTGAATAGTATGACCCGTAACTAAATTGAATTTGAATTATTTCTAATAAGTAAAGTAAATATTCCAACCCTCAACCACCTCATGCATTTGATTGAAAATAAAAAAAAAAATTAAAAGGGAAACTTCTTAATTCATTCCATATTTGCAAACTTCATATCAACACCCTGAAAATGTGTGATGATGTGTATATTTCCATGAAAGTAACATCATATCATATCATATCATTCATTCACGGGATTATATATAAAAAGTTATGAATTGCAAGTTGGAATTCAACTTTTTATTTATTTATTTATGGTAGTGGGAACTCAACTCACGAAGAAACCAATTCAAATAAAAAAAATATATCTGAACAATAAGTTGACTTTTTTAGCTGTATTCAATTTTACTTTTATTTATTTATTATTAAATTCGATTATTTTCTTCTTCTTCTGCCTTTAAAACCCACTGTTCTGAAGGGTGGTCATTCATTCTCATAGTCATACTTATCCTTTTTTCTTTTTCTCTAGAAAAATAAATAAAAAACATATAATTGAATTTAATGTGTAACAGTTATGAAGTGTTGATATATTCATGGCTTCTCATCAACAGAGCTTATTAGTGATTTCCCTGCTTGTCTTCATCCTTGTGGTGACGTCACCCTCTGCTACAGTATCATCAAGTAAGCTTCATGAATTCCCATATATATAACATATATATATACTATAATTAATATTCATCCAATGATTTATATATATTTATTTATACATATTCAGGGAAACTTGGGATCTTGAAGGAGGAAGCTTATATTTATAAGCATCAGGTATGAATTATGACTCTCTTTATATATTGTAACAGACGATATATATATATTGTTTGAATGATATGATTTTCTATATCTGTATATATATATATATATAGGATGATTTGAAAATGGGAAAAATAATAATAGAGGAAGGAAGAAGAAGGATAGATATAGAGCTTGCAGATTATCCAGGAACAGGGGCAAATAAGAATCACGATCCAAGGCCACCTGGCTTTCGTTGATATATATAAATATATATATATATATATTATTATATGTATATGGATGTAAGTATATTCTCTGCCATATATGATGATGCGCCTGTGTTTTAATATGTGATTGTTATTAGTATATTGGAATTTTAATTTTAGTGCTGTTATATTTTATTTTTGTTTGGTTGTGTATACTTGTCAAATTGACTTTTGAGTTTCTTGGATTTCATATGTATACTTATAAATAAATATGACCTCTCTCTCTCTCTACATAATTCTCTCTCTTAATCTCATATTTCAATCTCTCAACATAATCATAATAATCAAAAGTAGTGTTGGAGATTATTCATTGACGACTTGTTAGTTGTTCTTTAATCAAGAAATTATATATGAAGATTCTCTAATGTTTTAATAGGGTGCTAAATTTATGGAGAAAAACTGCATACGGATATCGCGATATATCCGTCGATATTTCCGTATTCTGAGTCCTCTAATATTTAGACAGAGCCAAACATATATAGATATACTGATATATTCGTCGATATTTTCGTATTCTGAATACTCTGATATTTAGACAGAGCCCAACATATATAAATATACTGATATATTCGTCGATATTTTCGTATTCTGAGTCCTCTAAAATTTATGCGGAGGCCAACATATACGAATATACCGATATATCCGTCAATATTTTCGTATTCTGAGCCATCTAATATTCAAGCGGAGGCCAACATATACAGATATACCGATATATACGTCCATATTTTCGATTTCAGCCCTAATAGCCCTAATATTAGGTGGAGGTCAACATATACAATTATGCTGATATATCCGTCGATATTTTCGTATTTTGAGCCCTCTAATATGTAAGCGGAGGCCAACATATACAAATATATCGATATATCCTCAATATTTTCGTATTCTAAGCTCTCTAATATTCAGGCGGAGACCAATATATATACAGATATACCAATATATACGCCCATATTTTCGATTATCAGCCCTATGATATTTAGGTGAGGGTCAAGATTTACAGTTATGCTGACATATCCATCGATATTTCCGTATTCTGAGCCCTCTAATATTTAAGCGGAGGCCAATATACAACTATACCGATATATCAGTCGATATTTACTATTGTGAGCCCTCTAATATCTAGCCCAAAGTCAGCATATACACAAATATATCGATATATCGGTTGATATTTCCACATTCTCAGTCTTTCTATATTTAGTCGGAGTTCAACATATTTCTCCATAAGTCAATTTTTAATAGTTATATTATATCTCTATTTTTTATCTGATATATATCAAATAAAATTGAACTATGGATATGCCAATCCGTGTCGATATTTATTTCAATATTGAAATTAGTGACGTGTTGACACCATAATTAAATGTCGAATTTTAATCACCGCCATATAATCTTAATATTTTACCTTCTTGATATTATTTTACAATTTTCAAGCACTGAAAATTTCATTTATCATTGATTTATGTCTATATTATCCATTGTTAAAACTTGTAGGGCCGTGAAGGAAACAAGAAGAGAGCTCAACAATTATGGATTATGATTATGCTCAACCAAATCCTATTCATGATCCTACTCATACACCACTATATATTATTTTTTATTTACAAAGTGTTTTGTAATTTTTAAATAGTATTTATAATAATCGCCAAATGAAAAAGAAAAAAAGAAAATTCATAGCATCAAGCTTCTGCTATACCCCCAAATGTTGGCGTGCTTACAACCTCAAGTGAGACCAAAAAGTAAACAATATAAACCATTACAGAGGAAACTAACTAACTAACTAACCATGGAGATGATGGGAGAAGGTGATCGATCAATCGATCATTCCATAGTTTGCACGGCTGGGGCCGTTACTTCCGTCAAATCGAGGGAATGTTGGCCCGAACCCCCAATCCTTTCGCGGATTTCTCTATATTCTTGGCATATCGCACATAAGTGGCAGAGGAAATGAGTGAAAAAATCCCCACAAGGCGCCTCCTTCATGAATAAAACACAGAAAAAAAGAAAATTAAGATGATTGAATGTTTGCTGTCAATTGATAATATAGCAGGACTTCGAATAACAGATGAGCAACCAGACGAATTCATTGAATCGAATCAGCGTAATAAGTTCCTTTGGAGAAATAAAAACTTGCCACCTCTCAACATATCAGACTCGAGCGTAACTACTAATCTATTGAGGGATCGTTAAGACAGCCCAACTTAGATATAAATCATGTCAGAGTCTTCTACGTCCAAGCGTTGTTTGTGTTTACAATACTCCGATTTCAGTTACAACCTAATGATTATATATGATAAAAGCCGAGTATTGGAAAATCAAAGAGAGCTAGCCCTATTCGCATTAGTCGTAATAATTCCAATGAAATATGGGAACACGGTGATAGATAAGCCTTGAAGCACTCTAGCTATGCATATCTACATGGAGTTTTGACAAAACAACATGATCATTAGAGTTACCTCGAGATTATACTTCGACCTTAGCGTTCTTCTGTAACCACACGCATAGCATGCGATGAAGCATCCGGGGAAACCCAACAACCCACCGTCAGTCAACATGCAGCAAAGCGTGTTTATGAGAGCCCACATAACGAAATGCATCGTACAAGATCCCATCATGGTCCCCGACCCCAAGAACTCTGCATTTTTTCCAAAGAGATAGCACGGGCAAATGAATCCAATTAGACCTGGCAAGAGAAAGGTTCAAATCAGTAACGAATCGCTTCCAGCAGAAAGAGACGAAAAAGTTAGCTAAGTATCGACAAAAAAAAACAGTACAAATCATGCGCATCTACGATCTTCTAGTCTTCCTATAATGCAATCCCATATTAAGTACACATATTCAACGACTGATAGAGGTACTTAAGACTAAGAACGAATGACTACAGTATCCAATCGTAAGAATGTAAAAAACAAAGGACGTAGACTTAGTTCTGATGAATCAATTTCGCAGGGCAGAAAGTATCATACAGCTCTGTATATCATCGAAACAGGCGCAAATTCCCGATGACCATTGCGCCGGGGTATCATTAATCTGTGAATGAGCCGTTCTTACATCCCCGAGGGTTGATCGATCTAATCCTTCTTCTGCATCTGATTGTCCAAGAGGAATATAAGGAGGTGGAACATAACCGCTTTGGCCCACCATTTGATTACACAGAAAGATATCTTTTTTCAGCATGAAAATCCCAATAAATATAACAGATGGCAAAAACCTGCGACAACAATTACGAATCAAAGAGAGATTATATCAGATTTCTAAGCAGGATGATCCCAAAATGCTTTATGTTCCATCCAAATCCACTACATTCAGTAATATAAAATGAAAAAAAAAAAATACATGAAAAAAGAGAGGCGAAAGGGGTATGATTGCTAAATTGAACACAGCGAAATAGTCCAAGACAGAAAATGTATACTTACCGTTCACGATTAGGGTTCGGTTGATTGAGGAATAGCTGACGAGTACGAAACCGTAGGGAGAAGAACTGTAGGCAATGTCATCGGCCTTTGTCACCGAGAAAATTTGAGTTAAAATCGTTGCGTTAATGAACTCGCTATAGACATATAGCGTTTATTACACCTAACATTTAACACGTATTATGACTCGTTGTCTAAATTTGCGCTATTATTGATTTTTCTTTTTTTTTTTAGAGTATTCCCATTCCCCAATCGATTGATTAAGGACTTCCGTCTCACACTCTGACACTGAGTCGATTATGGACTTACACGCCGCACACTGTAGTGTTTAGGACTAACATCTGAGGTCAGATCATAATACTCAACTCTCACCATACAACAAAAGTTATGGTCTTTAGGGAAATCGATTTCGGAACAAAATATCACAAACATATTCACTAGGTCGCCATCGTTGGTTGGTCAGGTGTAAATTTACGTATGATTTGGACATTTCTTAAAGCTTTTTCTTACAATGTAATATTTTTGCCATTTGGCTTGGCACTTGTTCTTGATTTTTTTTTATTTTTTATTTTTTTTGTATACTTATTTTAGTACTTTTTTTTTCATTGTATTTCCTTTTCTCGGGTTCTTGATAGGGAAAATACAATTCTCATGTAGTGCCCTAGTGGTTGAAGTCCCTTTATCATGAGTTTAAATGTCATGAATTTCGATGCTTGTGTGTCTTGGGAAAAGGCGTATGTATCAGAGTGGATTAATTTTATTAGAATTCGATGTTCGTCCAATAATTAACAGAGGTTCAAACCCAATTGAGACTAAACGTAGTCGAAATGTGGAGTTCACATTGGCGTTGTGTAGGAATAGCTACATGACAAGAAAAAATAGAGAAACATGAATATAAAATTTCAGCAAATTACCAATTTTATAAAAGAGCCCATGGCTTTCATTTGTTCATAGAGTTAAAATGATAACTTGAAAGATTAAGCATGTAGAAGGTGTTTATATATTTTAATCCAACATGCTGAGAGTTTATTTTATTTTAGTTTTATATATGTTATTCTAACACAAGTTTAGACTTAACCACGAACTCTAGAGCTCCTTGCGAGTGGTCAATGCGAATGTTGGTCACCGTCTTGCCGCTCACTGGTTTCGGCGCGGAATCCACGGCTTTGATGGTCGAAGCATAGCCTTTGATATCCAAACCGATCCTCTTTGCAGCAACCAAGGAAATGAAGTTGTGGGTGGCTCCACCATAGCCACCAGTGGCTTGCCACGCACGAAACATGGGATATACATCAGCGTGTTGCAGCCAACATTTCCTTCTCGAAGAGCCGCAATCATTTGGAGCTGACTCATCTGTGGGATGTCGTACTTTTCCCTTCACGAAACGTGCTCTGATACCAACTGTGTCACGACCCAAAATAACTTAGAATTTTTCGTCCCTAAGTGTTTGGAACAAACCGGCAATGGCAGGGCTTGCACGATACTTGGCCGCGCCTTGCTCTGCCACTAAGCCTCAAGCGAACTATGGAATGTGCGATTTTTTTCTTATAATTTCAGACGTGAAATTTTCTTTTAATGGGTCGTAAGAATTCGTATGCATAACCTCTTGGCTGAACTTCATCAGCCTGTTAAATACCACTTATTGTAGACAATATATCACATTAATGCCTATGTTCTTGTTTTTAGAGAACCTAATTTTTGTGACGTAGATGTTTAAAGTGTATTGAGAAAATGTTAAAAAAAAAAAAAAAAAAAAAAAGAAACTATCCTTGTTATGTTCAAACTCTTTTAATTTATTTTTATTAATAGACATAAAACTATGGTCAATAAAAGTTAATTTAGGAAAAAAAAAAAAAAGAAGAAGAAGAGTGTTCACCAGTTTTAAATTTAATAATATGATGGAAATACTGTAATAAATAAATAAATAAATAAAACGAAACCCAACGCAACATCCTAAACTCGACAATGGCGTCTGAAAAAGAGGCTGCACTCGCTGCTACCCCTTCGGACTCTCCGACCATGTAATCGTCGATTTCTCATGATACTGTGGCGTTTATGTATTTATATTCATTTTTATGTTGCTAATTTTTCTTCGATGGTTGAATTTTTAAATCTTAGATTTGACAAGATTATCAACAAGGAGATACCGGCCAACATTGTGTACGACGATGACAAGGTTCTTTACTCTACTAATGCCCTTATTATTTTTAGAACATGACGAAGAAAGGGCTAAAGAAACATGGTTTGTTAAATGTTTATGGGGATTATGATTTGGGGGTTTAGCTTTTTGACTGTGAATTAATCTATTGTGATTGAATTTAGGTTGTTCTTTTGTATAAATTGGTTGATTAATTATGTTGTTTATAATCATGGTTCGTCGGAACGGCCGTTTCAAAAGTGGAATAGTGGCCTCCGTTCCTACGTTCCAGGTTCAAATCGTTTTTTATAGTTGCGGCCGATATTGATGCCAACGACGATATATCGGCCGAAACGACGAGATATCACAGTCGAAACGGCGTTATATCGGCAAAAACGGTGATATATCGACTGGGATGCTTAAACAAGATATTTGGGATTAAATGAGCGTGTGAATAGTCTCGGTTTATGAAGAAACCGCAAAATGCCTTTGTCATACGGATTTATGAATGATTCGATTATCATTAAAACGAAGCCCTTGAGTACTTAGATCGATCATCTAGTAGTCGGTTCTGGGTCTAACGAGAAAACTGGCTGACGTCCGCGACAATGCAATGGAACTGGAAAACTCTTGTCCGCTCCCATTTCGACGGACCATTTTTTGTAATATATTACAAACATGTGTAACTATCAAGTAATTTAGTGTTTTCTTGACAGGTTCTAGCTTTCAGGGACGTAGCTCCTCAAGCTCCTATACACATTGTAATCATCCCGAAGGTGAAAGATGGCTTAACTGGAATATCCAAGGTGTTCATTGCAACTTATATGAAATGCTGTGATTTTAACTGTTATATAATCACTAGTGAACGATTCAGTACCCATTTGAAGTTCTCAAAATGTACCCTTTTCATGCTATCATGCATTGGTTTTTATCGCCTTTTTGTGGTCAATAGGCTGAGGAGAAGCACTGCGAGATTCTTGGCCGGCTTCTTTACGCTGCGAAGCTCGTCGCTAAACAAGAAAAACTTGAAGATGGGTACCGCCTTGTGATTAATGATGGGCCCAATGGATGTACGAACCCAATTCCATATCATATCGCAGTTATCTAAACCGTTTTTATCGTATGTTAGTTTCGATCCTCACTTGAAATCTAATTTTTTTTTTTTTTTACAGGCCAATCGGTGTACCACCTTCATATTCACTTGCTCGGAGGACGTCAGATGAACTGGCCGCCTGGTTAATGTTGTTCGATTATTACATGCTTATTCCCCTTTACTTTTTACGTCTAGCCCTCGAGTTTAAATAAGGTTATCATCTTGTGGTGGCTCGCACGATGTAGTGGGCTTGGTGAAAGAATAAAACATCGTCCCTCTGTTGTTTGCCTTAGTACAATTCTCAGATGCTTTTCTTCTCTGTGAAGCTGTTTTTTCGACGAATTTGGGTCTATATGCTATTTTCGGGTGTTTCTTTTATTTATATTCCTGCAGGTTAAAGAAGAATGAAATTCCTTTTTCAGTTTGCTTGTGGTGCTACAAAAAGGTAGTTGTGAACTGAAGAGAGGTTACTTAGAAGTAAGGACCAAGACATTCTGAGCAAACTGCTAATCCCATTGTGTGAAGCATGACCAATCTCACCTTCCCTTGCAAAGCAATGCTTCCAACCGAAAAACATGCAAGAAATGCCTTGCATAAATAGTACTTACCCACTCAATTCTTGCTTACAAATATCCCGAGAAATCTTCGTCTCAGTTCATATTTCTCTAACATCTGCTGCGATAATATCGTCTACTACCCATGGAGAATGGTAAGAAAATGGCCCTTCTTGTAGGATGCAACTACCCCAACACCCCTAACGAGCTTCACGGATGTCACAACGACGTCCTGGCGATGCGCGAGGCGCTCGTAGCTCGATTTGGGTTCAACCCGAGCTACGTCGAGCTGCTGACCGACGAGCCCGGCAGCTCTGTCATGCCCACCGGCGCCAACATCAGGAAGGCGCTCGACAAAATGGTCGACCAAGCACAGCCCGGCGATGTCTTGTTCTTTCACTACTCTGGCCACGGCACTCTGCTCAAGTCGAGGATTCCCTTCAAGACCGAGGAAGCCATCGTTCCTTGCGATTTCAATCTCATTACAAGTAAGTAATAATCCACTTTTTGGTCCGTTTTTTTTTTTTTTTTGGGGGGAGAATTTTCGGTTTATAAAGACGCCCTTTTGCAGGCGTGGACTTTCGACAGCTAGTGAACCGCGTCCCAAAAGGAGCGACTTTCACCATCTTGTCCGATTCTTGCCACAGCGGGGGGCTGATAGAGAAGGAGACCGAACAGATAGGCCCATTCCACGACCCTAAAACCGAACCTATTATTCCCCCGCCGACCCACAAGCCGAAGCTAATTCCATTCCAGTGGATAATGGACCACCTCGCATCCCTAACCAACATAACCACTTCAGGCTCGGACATAGGCACGCACTTGTTGGAGCTGTTTGGAGCCGAAGCCAGCCTCATGTTCCGCCTTCCCTTGGACGAACTCTACGACGCAACCGCCGCCGCGTCGAAGGTGGACGGAGGGATTCTGCTGAGCGGCTGCCAAAAGGACGAGACTTCCGCCGACGTGGCCGTCGGGAATGGCGTGAAGGCTTGCGGAGCGTTTAGCAACGCGGTTCAGATGGTTTTGAAGGAGAGCGCCTCGGGAAATTTGAGCAACAGGGAAGTTGTGGTGATGGCTCGGAAAGTATTGGCGGCGCAGCGGTTTCATAACCAGCATCCTTGTCTGTATTGCAGCGATGAGAACGCCGACGCAGTTTTTCTTCAGCCCTACTACTCGGATGAAGCCGCAAAGGCGATGACTATGCCTAGCGACTGAATGCAAATAAAGAAATGAATATTTGTACTACGGACGCGATCATACCGATTGCGTTCGAAGTTCTATTGGCGAATAAAGAGAAGTATATCAATTAATAACTAATAAGCATCCCCAAAATTAAATTCTTTCGCAAAATCCGATCACGAGCAACCGAAAAAAAAAAATTCGAGTTTGCTTGGCTCATTCTCAGGCGTGGCCGTTGTTAGCGTCCGACTTAAGGTTCCACCGACTGAGCCGCTCGGCGGCGATCTTGACCTGTTGGTCCCAATCTGTTTTCCAGGCCATGTAGCTAAGCGCGACGGACTGAGTCAAGACTCCCAAGCACATTCCGATCCATATGCCCTGCGGAAAGTAAAGATAAATATTTTTTTTTAATTATTATTTCGGTTCGTTCTTACACCAACCTCGTCGAGATTTTCTAGTAATCAATTCTTACATCGACTTGAAGATGCACGACGTAGCCGAGTAGAGCCCCGAGCGGTATGCCGATCAAGTAGTAGCAGCACAGATTGATTATCGCAACGGTTCCTTGCAATCCCGCCCCAACGGCCACCCCTGTAAACCCACCATGGTTAGTCGTATAGGCTGCAAAACGATAATGACCCATTGGGTTTGGCCAAGCCCGCTTCGGGTCGGGTCAGGTCGGGTCCAAATGGGTCGCAAACAGGTTGATGGATCAAAATGTGTTCATCACGGGTCCGCCCATTCCCCTTGACCCACTATAGACCTTTATCCGACCCGACCCGACCCGTGTGCAGCCTCTAGTTGACATATAAGAGTAAACCAACTAACCTGAAAGTACTGGATAAATGCTGTTGAGCAGCACGGAGAGAGCGAGCAGTAGAGAGAGATTCGAAACGGCCGTTGCGACTTCGACGTCGTCCGTGAAGAAGTACCCGATGTTACTACCGAAGGCCAAGCACAGAACCGTGAAGAAAACGCCGATCGCGATCGAAGTTATTACCAGCACCTTGATTGAGAACCTCGTCGCCTTAGCGTCTCCTCTTCCGAGCTCGTTCGCAATCCTCACACTGCATTTAAAAAAAAATAGCGTAAGTAAAACGGAAATGATAGTACATTAACCAAAAACACATATGAATATATTTTTCGCATACCATGCGGCGCCAAGAAACCCGAGGCAGATCATGAATTCCCAACCATTGATGTTAAGGCTGCAACAAATATCGATCGGTCAATCGTATTAATGGACCGTATTACACGGAAAAAATGCGGTCTAGGATAAGAAATTCTTACCATATCGAAAAGGCCGATATCGCAACCTCGGCGTTGTTCATGTATCCGGCCAATAAAACAAGAACGGAGTTGTACCACAGCTCTAAGCTGCAGAGTTCAAATAACAGCCGTATTACTTTATGTGGACTGCAGACTAACGAAAGAGTGTAGTAACGGAGGCGAGGCTATGATATTATTACCAAACCATAACGCCGGAGGATATGGACAGCTTAATCACGGGCAATAAATCCTTAAAAGCCGCGCTGCTAAATCCCGTCCATGTAAGAGGGCACCAGCCTCCCATGATATACGCCAACTCCGCGAAAACGACCAACCAAGACGATATGCAAAGCGCCCCCATCGCACCGTCGGTCCCCCAACGAAGGACCGAGACGAAGAGCCACGAGAGCGGAACGTGGACCACGAGCTGACCCAAGGATATCCACGCGATGATGCTGTTCTTCTGCTGGGCTTGGAGGTACATTTGCATGGTGAGAGTGAAGACGAAGTTGTAGATCATGGGGATGAACCACCACGAGATGTAGCCGGCCGACTCGGCGATGTCTGAGTCTTGGCCCAAGAGCTTGAACATCGGGGCGCTGAAGATGAAGAGCGGGAGTAGTAGGGTTAGGGTTAGGAAGTCGACGATCCACGACCTCTGGAGGTAGATTCCCATCATGTGGTATTGCCTCGCTCCGTAGGCTTGGCCGCATAGCGTCTCGGTCGCGCTCGACATTCCTATCTGCGCGACGGTTTATGGGGTGAGAATATGGTTGATATAAATAGGATTAGTCGTCATACAGTAAATATAACTATGGCCGGCCGAATCGAAAATTTTCGGCAAGTGCCTTCATTAACTTTCCAAATTTTGCAACTGACTCTGCACGAGCCTTAGTTTTTGGCAGTCGTGGCAGACTTGGGTATAAAAAAATGATGCGCGAAACCAAACAGTCGTAAAATTCTAAGGCTTAACTAATCTTTTTCGTCCGAAAAGTTGGGGGTGACACTTTCAAGGCCCCAACTTAGGGAGTTTCAATTTAAGTACACTTATTTTCAAAATCGAAGCAACTTAAGGACACAATACGTCGAAAACCTAATATTTGTCGGGAATTTGACACGTGATCCGCACATGCCAAATAATTTCGGGATAAATCATATTGGCGTCGTAGTTGCTTATTTGAGGATAAATCCCATGTAGCACTTCCAGTACACTAATTTGCGGGATTATAATTTAAGGATTAATTTTCAAAACTAAAGCAATTTAAAGACACAATTAGATTTGTAACACATTATGTCTTTAAATTGCTTCAGTTCTAAAATTTAGTGTCCTTAAATTATAACCTTATAATTGTGTGTCCTGAAAGAGCGCAACCCCTACTTAAAGGGACGAAAAAAGTAGATATTCCGGATCCTAACAAGTTCCACGTAGGATTCCCAATCGCCACGAACGCCAAAAATCTTATAACCAATTTCAAAATTTGCGTGTATCTGTGTATTTCTTACAAGTACTCCATTAGCGAGGCGAACGGTGAGCGTCTGGACGAGGGCGTAGCCGGCGAGGTCGGTGGAGCTAATGTGCCCGATGAACGACTGCGTCACGATTATGGTGCCGAACGAAGCGACTCGGGCGATGATTCCGGGCAGAGCTACGTTCCATATCTTGCGAGACTCGTCCAACACTTGCCTCTTCAAATTGTGCGATTCCTCGGATTCCGACGGAACTAACAATTTCTCGTGCACGCCATTGTTATCCATGGCTGCTGATCTGTAGAAAAGATACAGAGATAAAATCAAAGATGATCACTGATATATCTTAATTCAATAATATATCTCAAAGCGTTTATAGAAAACATCATTTGATAATCAAAAGAATAATTCCCATTTCAGTTTAAGAACAATGTTCTCAAGGATAACATCAAATTTCTAATACCACACAAACACAGCAAGCGTAGTGCAGATGCATCTCACTATTCGCCAAAAGGCGTAATCTTTCACGAAAAGATACTACCTCTCGGAAAAAAAAAAAAAAACGCAAACTTCCCAAAAGTGTAATAATATACCATACTTTTGGCACCTAATTTCCCATATTTCAAAAATTAATTTCTCATTTATCCTTTAGTCGATTTAATCAGTGTAATATACCATTTCGATCCTCGTACATTATACGTGTCCAATTTATATCCATATTCGCAATATGAATACACTACACAACACACCATTAATTCACAACGGAGAGATATTGTCATAACCATCGCCAAAGATTCTAAGCATCCCCAAAGGGCTTTCTGAGTTATTATTACCAAGATTCATCGCCAAAATATAACCATAAGAACAAAAAAGTCAACTTACAGAAGGAAAAAAAGCTATTCTTTGACTTCTTCAGAGATCTTCAGCGCCTCCAAGAGAGAGAGAGATTGTAAGAGATTGGTGAATCTTCTTTCTTCAGACAATGTAATGGAAGGGGTCAGTCAGCTAGCTTAGAGTTAGAATAGTTGACAAAAGGAAGACAAAGCAGAGCAGCTAAAAAGGGGGTGAGGTGGGGGGAATATGGGCACATACATCACGTCACGCTATATTTGCCACCTAACGCCCAATGCCAATCCAACCATAGTCATAAAATGTGCATGCATCATATCATCGCATCGCATGACATATTGCAACCACATCAATATTATTATATTATGTACTTACTAAGTTGTCACAATGTTTTAAGATTTATTTTCAGTGTTTGAATAGAACTTGTAGAGTCTTGGAACAAGCAAACATGTGTTATTATTTGTTAGGGGGCATCAATAGCTAATTAATTGCTCTTGAATATATTATATATATATATATATGTGTATATGTATTATTGAGTAATTACGATGGAAAATTAAAATAAAGGGAGTTTGGAAGGAAGAAAAGGTAATGGCTGCTGCGTATTTGGGGGTGGAGTTGGTGGGATAGGGCATAAGGGGGGAAAGTCACGTGCAAATGTGGTAGGTGTAGTAACCCCAACCCAACCCAACCCAACCCAAGTGGAATCCAAATTTAACGTTATCCACGGAGCAACTGTCGTCTGAAATAATAATCTAATAAGGGATACAATAATAGTATATTCATTCAATTTGTTTGTTCAGAATTAAATGAGTCAGTAATTTGCACAATGTGTTTTATAAAGAAATTTGAGAGTTCTATTCTAAAAACAATTAGCAACAATTAAATTAATCAAGTTCCTTTTTTTTTTCTTTTTA
Organism: Lindernia subracemosa; assembly: GCA_028392965.1. Taxonomy (NCBI): domain Eukaryota; kingdom Viridiplantae; phylum Streptophyta; class Magnoliopsida; order Lamiales; family Linderniaceae; genus Vandellia; species Vandellia subracemosa. The sequence goes on along the minus strand of JAQPCC010000085.1, from coordinate 478,200 downwards.
AATGCCAACCCATATTTTTTAAGGGGAGAAAATTCAAAATGGTCAACAATGTTTATCATCTGGATCAATTTAGTTTTCGATGTTTCGTCTGAATCAATTAGGTCTTCGACGTTGCAGATTTTGGACCAATTTGGTCCCTCCGTCACGATAAACAACAATTTTAACGGAAATCTCGCACGTGCCTCACAATAAATCATGTCTAGATCGATAAATTAAAAATGTTACTGAAATTAGAGCACGACACTAAAAATTTATCCTCCAAAATTCAAACATGAGCTCTAGGTCGTTCGCTTCGTCGAGTTTCATCATTGACATCAGAAAAAAAACAGTACGTACCCCCAAATCCTGCAAATATTCCAAAATTCGATCCAGACATGATTTAGCGTGGGGCACGTGCGAGATTTCCACTAAAATTGACGTTAATTATGACGGAATGGTCAAATTAGTCCAAAATTGACAACATCAAAGACTAAATTGGTACAGACGAAACATCGAGGATTAAATTGGTCCACGTAATAAACATTGATAACCGTCTTTAATTTTCTCCCCTTTTTACGGGATTTGCTTGAGTATTTTTTCTGATAATTTAAGAGCTTTCCACCTTATATCTTTATATTGTTATTTTTGTTATAAAAATATTAATTGTGATTAATATTATATTAAGATTATTTTATTATAATTATACTTATATTAAGATTATAATGATAATATAGCTTATAATATAAAGAGAGAGAGAGATTAGAGAGAGATTAAGTATTTCAATACTTGGTGTGTTTTACAATGAACTCTAATCACCTATTTATACTACTAATAATTCACTATTACAACTAATCACATTAATTACAATTATACACCTCACACTAAAATACAAACTCTTCAATTAAACACCTCATCTTATCATCTTATCACATTATCATCATTTAATATAATACTTCCAAATCATCAATAATTTAACTAATATTATTATTTAAAACATCCACATTTAATTATTTCATAATACTCCCCCTTGGATGTTTTCAAAGAATATGCCTCGTTAAAACCTTATTAGGAAAAACCCAATGGGATAAAAACCTAATGAAGGAAAAAGAGTACATGATTCTTTTAGATACGCTTTCGATTGTTGCCTCATTAAAAACCTTACTGGGAAAACCACATGGGAAAAACCTCAGTGAAGGGAAAAAGAGTGCAACGCATTTACTCCCCCTGATGATGACATCATTTAAGATCTCGAAGTTTTCGAACTCCAATTGAATATACCAATCTTTTGAAAATTATTGGGGGAAGTGCTTTCGTGAATAAATCTGCAAGATTTTCACTTGATCGCACTTGTTGTACATCAATATCACCATTTTTCTCTAAATCGTGTGTAAAGAAAAATTTTGGTGAAATATGCTTTGTTCTATCTCCCTTAATATATCCTTCCTTTAATTGGGCAATGCATGCAGCATTATCTTCATATAAAATCGTAGGAAGTAACTTTTTCGATACTAGCCCACTGGTTTGTTGTATATGCTCAATTATCGATCGCAACCAAACACATTCTCGGCTAGCTTCATGAATAGCTAAAATTTCCGCATGATTAGAAGAAGTAGCCGTTAAACTTTGTTTAACTGACCGCCATGAAATAGCGGTTCCGCCATGTGTAAATAAATAGCCCGTTTGCGATCGAGCATTATGTGGGTCAGATAGAAAACCAGCATCTGCATACCCAATCAAATCTGTTTTTGATTCATTAGAATAGAACAATCCCATATCAGTTGTTCCTTGAAGGTATCGAAAAATTCGCTTAATTCCATTCCAATGTCTACGAGTCGGTGACGAACTATATCTCGCCAATAGATTCACAGCGAACGCTATATCAGGTCGCGTATGACTCGTTAAATACATTAGGGCTCCAATAGCACTGAGATATGGTACTTCAGGACCAAGTAATTCTTCATCGTTTTCGCAAGGTCTAAACGGATCTTTATTCACATCTAAAGATCGAACAATCATTGGAGTATCCAATGGATGAGCTTTATCCATATAAAATCTTTTCAATACCTTTTTCGTATAAGTCTCTTGATGTACGAATATCCCATTCTTTAAATATTCAATTTGCAGTCCAAGACAAAATTTCGTTTTACCGAGATCTTTCATTTCAAACTCTTTTTTCAAACAATTAACGGCTTTTGATAACTCTTCAGGAGTTCCAATTATGTTAATATCATCAACATAAACTGAAATGATGACAAATTCATTTCCAGATCTTTTCATAAATATGCACGGGCAAGTTTGATCATTTTTATACCCCTCTTTCGATAAATATTCACTTAGGCGATTATACCACATACGCCCAGATTGCTTTAATCCATAAAGCGATTTATTTAGCTTGATTGAGTACTCATTTCGGGGCCCTGAATTTTCAGGTAACTGAAATCCCTCGGGAAGTTTCATATATATATCACTATCAAGTGATCCATATAAATAAGCGGTGACAACATCCATTAGACGCATATCGAGTCCTTCACGTACTGCCAGACTAATTAAATAACGAAAAGTCGTTGCATCCACCACAGGAGAATACGTCTCCTCATAATCAATACCAGGTCGTTGTGAAAAGCCTTGTGCAACAAGCCGTGCTTTGTATCTCACAATTTCACCGTTTTCATTTCTCTTTCTGATGAAAACCCATTTATATCCAACCGGCTTTACATTTTCTGGTATGCGGACTACAGGTCCGAAAACTTTTCGTTTCTCAAGTGATTTTAATTCTGCCTCGATTGCATCTTTCCATTTTGGCCAATCATTTCTTTGTCTGCATTCTTTTACAGACCCTGGTTCATGATCCTCATTCTCATTTATCTCATTCATTTCATGTAGCGCTACGTTAAATGAGAATTTATTGTCAACGTTGACTTTTTCTCGGTTCCATCTAATTCCATTTTGAGCATAATTTATCGAGATCTCTTCATTATCATTATTCTCAAAAATTTCAGGTACCTGATTTCCATTATCATAATCATTAATGCCCATTGACTCTTCTAGAGTCGATAAATCCTCGACTGGACCATTCTTATTATTTGCTCCTTTTCTTTTTCGAGGATTTTTATCTTTGGAACCCGAGGGCCTACCACGTTTTAGTTGTGGTTTAGGCTCGATCATTATATGTTCTCCAGGAACATTAACTTTTGCAGGAGCATTAACAGCTGGTATATGTGACTTAGTCACTCTTTTAAGGTCAGTAAAGCTATCTGGCAGTTGATTAGCTAATCCTTGTAAATGAATTATCTTTTGAACTTCTAGTTCACATTCTTTCGTTCGAGGATCATAATGATTTAGCGATAATTCATTCCAACTAATACTCATTTCCAGCTGTTTCTTTTCTCCCCCTAATGTCGGAAAATTCGATTCATCGAAATGACAATCGGCAAATCTAGCCGTAAATAAATCTCCAGTTAGAGGTTCTAAATATTTTATTATCGATGGAGATTCAAATCCGACATATATTCCCAACTTCCTTTGAGGTCCCATCTTCGTGCGTTGTGGTGGAGCAATTGGAACATATACCGCACATCCAAAAATTCTCAGATGGGAAATATTTGGTTCCTGACCATAAACCATTTGTATCGGGGAGATATCATTATAACTTGTTGGCCTGATGCGGATTAGTGCCGCTGCATGTAATATAGCATGTCCCCAACAAGAAGAGGGAAGTTTCGACTTCATTAATAATGGTCTTGCAATTAATTGCAACCTTTTAATCAACGATTCTGCAAGACCGTTTTGCGTATGGACATGTGGCACGGGGTGCTCAACATCAATTCCAATAGACATGCAATATTCATTAAATGCCTTGGAAGTAAATTCACCAGCATTATCAAGGCGTATTTTCTTTATTGGATAATCCGGAAAATGTGCTCTTAATCGAATCAACTGAGCAAGCAATCTCGCAAAAGCTACATTCCGCGTTGATAACAAACATACATGAGACCATCTAGTTGATGCATCAATCAATACCATGAAATATCTAAATGGTCCACACGATGGATGTATCGGTCCACAAATATCACCTTGTATACGTTCCAAAAATCTTATAGATTCATTCTTTATTTTTATTGGTGATGGACGAATAATCAACTTCCCTTTAGAGCAAGCAACACATGATAATTCATTCGATGAAGAATCTTCTGGTTCTTCATTAAATGTCCACGTGAATTTTGAATTATTCTCCGCATCATAATTGAACCGGGATGGCCCAACCGGTCATGCCAAACAACAAATGTATTATCATTAGTAAACTTCTGGTTTACGATTGCATGTGATTCAATTGTTTTAAGATATGTGTAATATAGCCCAGAGTCAAAAGATGGTAATATTTCCACAATTCTTTTGTCATTCGATATCACTTTTGTAATATGCAAATATTCAATATCTCCTTTTTCTGCAGTCTCAATATGATATCCGTTATGTCGAATAGCTTTAAAGCTTAATAAATTTCTTTGAGACTTAGGAGAATATAAAGCATTTTCAATTATCAGCCTTGTTCCTCTGGGCAGTAAAACATTAGCTCTTCCGGAGCCCTCAATTATATTCGTGCTACCCGATATAGTAATAACACTGGCTTCTTTCATATCAAGATGATCGAAATATTTCTTATTTTTTAGAATCGTATTCGTCGTTGCACAGTCTGCAAGACACAATTCTTCATTGCACATGCCCGCATCCATCAAATAATATCCTTTATAAACAAACACATAATATTTATTATTGAAAAAGAAATATTGCATTACAAACATATAGATAACTTAAAACAACGATATATAATAAAACACACAATAGTAAATCATAATGCATAAATAAAATCATAGCAGATTAATTTTCATCGATCAGAAAATCCGCAGCTTCCAAATGAGCATTTTCATCATTGGCATCAGAGGTAGAGGCGAATTCACCCTGAACAAAATTCATTTCGATTTTCTTTCCTTTGCCCTTTTGAGATTCCTGATATAGCTCAACAAGATGTTTGGGCGTACGACAATTGCGCGACCAGTGGCCAGAACCACCGCAACGATAACATTTTTCATCATTATTCTTTTGTTCAGTTTGCCTCTTCTCATCTTTATTATCAAAACTTTTCCTCTTCTGGGGAATATTTTGATGACCGCCACGATAATTATGATAACCACCACGGAAATATTGATAACCACCACCATAATATCCTCGGCCACGACCACGGCCTTGACCACGACCTTGACCACGACCACGTCCACGGCCGCGATATCCACCACGTCCACGTCCACGATCATTACCTCGACTGTTGTCATTATTAACTTTGACTGCATTCGCTTCAGGGAGTGCAGTAGAACCAGTCGTTCGGGATTCGTGATTTTTCACCAGCAATTCATTATTTTGCTCAGCCAAAAGTAACAAGAAATTAGATCTGAATACTTTTTAAATTTTCTCTCCCGATATTGCTGTTGTAATATCATATTCTGTGGATGAAATGTGGTGAATGTTTTCTCCAGCATATCGTTATCAGTAATTGTCTCTCCACATAATTTCAACGTGGAAGTAACTCTATAAACGGCAGAATTATATTCACTTACCGACGTAAAATCCTGCAATCGTAAATTCAGCCATTCGTACTTTGCATTGGGGAGAATAACAGTTGTCAAGTGGCCATATCGTTCTTTCAGGTTTTTCCACAACTCAGCTGGATTCTTTTCTGTTAAGTATTCAACTTTCAGATTTTCGTGAATGTGGTGGCGAAGAAAAATCATAGCTTTCGCCTTGTCTTGTTCAGTTGTGGTTTTCGTGGGATCAATGGTGTCACCTAAGCCTTTTGCTTTCAAATGGATTTCAGCATCTAGTACCCAAGGTAAATAATTTTTTCCAGTGATATCGAGTGCAACAAACTCAAGGCTCGCCAAGTTCGACATATTACTATAATAAAATACAAAACATGTTATTAAAACTTTACATAATAAAAAAAAACTTATAATTAATCTTCTTTTAAATCTTCTTTTGTATCTTCTTTTGTAAAAGTTCTTATAAAAAATGATATCCACATCCAGATCAGTGTCGCCGTAATCATAATCATAAGTAAAAGATCAAACATCGGACATAGCGACATCCTTCAAAATAAATATATTTCAGTAATTATAATATTAAAGAAATTACAATTAATAATTATATTTTAAAAACATTGGTAAAAATATTATCCACATAGCGGAAATGATCACCGTAAATAATGTAAGGAGTAGAAGATCCATCTTTGTATAAAACGACATTTTTTTTCTTATTAAAGAAAGATTAATAATATGCCGCTACTGAGGTTGGGATTACCGCAAGACCTCGTGGGCTTGTGTTGTGTACGTGCATAAATAAAAAAAATCACACGCCTCCACGGGGATCGAAACCTGGACCTCTCGTCACTTGTAGTGAACGATATTCCGCAAAACCACTCGGGTATTGGCGTTTAGTTATAAAACCTTTAAATAATAGTTTTATAATATATATTTTTAAATTAATCACAATTAATATATGATTAGTATAAATTAAAAATTAAATTACCATACCTTGACTAAACTCGTACGAGATCTTCGACGGAGGTTGATCTTGACGACGGAGAGCGGTCGTGCTGATAACGTGTTATAAAAATATTAATTGTGATTAATATTATATTAAGATTATTTTATTATAATTATACTTATATTAAGATTATAATGATAATATAGCTTATAATATAAAGAGAGAGAGAGATTAGAGAGAGATTAAGTATTTCAATACTTGGTGTGTTTTACAATGAACTCTAATCACCTATTTATACTACTAATAATTCACTATTACAACTAATCACATTAATTACAATTATACACCTCACACTAAAATACAAACTCTTCAATTAAACACCTCATCTTATCATCTTATCACATTATCATCATTTAATATAATACTTCCAAATCATCAATAATTTAACTAATATTATTATTTTAAACATCCACATTTAATTATTTCATAATAATTTTCTTTTACTTAACATTTTTGGGGGTAAATTCTTAAAAAATGACTAAAATTTCGAATAATTAAAATTTATAGTAAAATAACGTGTCAATATGAATATCTACAAATTATATCGAGATTGTAACCAAAAAAATAGTCATTTTTTTTCAGGGCAAGGCAAAGCCTTTTTAGAAATGAACCAATTATATGGAGGCCCATATTATTCTTTCGCTGCAATTTATATTAACGACGCCCATGAAAAATTATTGGGCATTAAGGACATTAAGATCAGCCGCAATAGTATAATAGTCCATGAGAATGAAATAAATGTAAATGAAAGTATTAGGGGTTAAACAATAATATCACGAATTTACAGGGACCTATAATGCATTTTACCCTGCAAAACGCGTTTTTTCGAGAGGATAATGACTGACTTTGCGTGTGGTATGGAGGCTTTGTCGGCTTCTTACAAACACAAATATCTCAGAAAAATTATTTGTGCTTTGACGTTTATACCCTCGAAGATGAGATGCAAAAAAGTGACAACGTTAACAAAGCATTCCATCTGGACCATTGAAAAGCCCATGCTTGCCCTCTTTCTCAATCGGCCAACACTTGTTTAGTCCACCAATCTTTAAGGTTATATATACAACAACTCTTGCCTTGTGTTATTACAGCTTCATTCGAGCCCCATCTCGTTGATCTTCCATAACCATCTCTCTCTCTCTCTCTTCGCCATTTCTTTAAATCGAAAGAAAGCCCACAAAAGCTACGAAAAAGAAACGTGTTAAGGTTGGAAGAATCTTGAGAACCATAGCAAGAAAAGAGAAATGGCAGATCAGTTGACAGATGATCAGATCTCTGAGTTTAAGGAGGCTTTCAGCCTGTTTGATAAGGATGGAGATGGTGAGATTCTTTTATATAAAATTTTTGCATTAATTTTTCATATCTTGGATGTGTTTATGTATTAATTTCTGCATTTTTGGTTTGGGTTTTGTGTGTATATCTTAGATCCGTTTGGCATTTTCCTTGCTTCAAAAGTTGGGGGAAAAAAAGATCCAATTTTTGTGTTAGTCTTTGTTGCTTATTGGATGAAATGCGTTCTATTGAACTTATCTTATTTGTTCGTTCTTGATAAGGATGCCATGTCCGAGATGAAGGATTCATTCCATTATGTAATAAAGCCAAGAATCTATTTTGAGAGTTATTTCGACAGAAAAATCGATAAACCATTGATTTAGCTTGTTCAAGAACATAGTATCAAAGACGGGCTTTTTATCTAATCGATTTATCAAGAAAGATGGCTCTTTTATTGAACCATTCTTCTCCTAATCTTGCAAATTTCTTACCTATGATCTGCCCGATGATTCGTCGTCCGTCTATGTTTCTTTGAATGATTCGTCGTTCGTATTGAAAGATGGGATTTTTATCTAATCGATTTCCCAAGAAAGATGGCTCTGTTATCGAACCATTCTTCTCCCAATGTTGCAAATTTCTTACCTATGATCTGCCCGATGATTCGTCGTACGTCTATGTTTCTTTGAATGATTCGTCGTTCGTGTTGAAAGATGGGCTTTTTATCTAATCGATTTCCCAAGAAAGATGGCTCTTTTATTGTACCATTCTTCTCCAAATGTTGCAAGTTTCTTACCTATGATCTGCCCGATGATTCATCGTCCGTCTATGTTTCTTCGAAGTTCGAATGATTCGTCGTTCGTATCAAAAGATGGGCTTTTATATCTGATCCATTCCTCAAGAAAGATGGCTCTTTTTATTCGATTAATTATCCTCAGGTTGCATCACCACGAAGGAGCTTGGAACCGTGATGAGATCCCTCGGGCAGAACCCGACCGAGGCCGAGCTTCAGGACATGATCAACGAGGTCGACGCGGACGGTAATGGGACCATCGATTTCCCCGAGTTTCTGAACCTCATGGCCCGTAAGATGAAGGACACGGACTCAGAGGAGGAACTGAAGGAGGCCTTCCGCGTCTTCGATAAGGACCAGAACGGTTTCATCTCAGCCGCCGAGCTACGCCACGTCATGACCAACCTAGGGGAGAAGCTCACCGACGAGGAAGTCGACGAGATGATCAGAGAGGCCGACGTCGACGGCGACGGTCAGATTAACTACGAGGAGTTCGTTAAGGTTATGATGGCCAAGTGATTATACAATGGCTCTGAATGTTTCTGGTTTGTAAGAACATATTTATGGGAAACCTTTGTTCTCTTTGGGGGATGAGAATCTATGGATGTGAATGCTGTGATTGGATATTTGCTTTTGAGGTATTCGTTCTGAGGTTGTCTGAATATTTATTTGCATTTACATTGAATTGATACGTTGGATATCAAACTCAATTCTACTATTGAGATTAGGGGTGTTTTGGGTTCGAACTAGTCGAGCTTTTAAATAAAATAATAATAAAAAAATTTAAAAAAATAATAAAAAATAAAATAATAATAAAAAATTTTGCGAACCGGCTGGCGAGCTATCAAGAATTTATGATTGAGCTCGAGCTCAACATTCATGAGCTCGAGCTCGATTTTCACGAGCTTGAGCTGAACTTCAGTCGAGCCGGCTGAGCTCGTAAGCTGGCTTGAGCCGGCTCGACTCATCTTTCACCCCTAGTTGACATTATTTGTCTCATAACGGGAAACAAACTTCACATGATTCAATATGTAAGTCAAAGAGGCATCTTCTCCTATTAGTAAATGGTTTTAGGATGAAACCCTCAATTTAACATGGTATCAGAGCGGACTCGATCTGCTTGTTATCACGCTTGTTTGATTCCCCGCCACCCATTTTGATAGTCCATGTTAAGGGTGAAAGATGAGTCGAGCCGGCTCAACTGGAGCTCTTGTCCGTCAAGCTCGAACCTTTTTCTTATTTTATTTTTTAAAATGTTTGTAATTTTTTATTATTTCTTTATGAAAAAGCTCGAGCTCGAGCCCAAAAAATTAGTCGTGCTCGGCTCATTTACACCCCTAGTCCATGTGTTTGACCTTGAAACGTGCTTCACGTGAGGGAGCGTGTTAAGATTATTTGTCCAACATCGGGAAACTAACTTCACCCGACTCAATATATAAATCAAAGAGGTCTGACCTTATATGACTAATTGGTTTTAGGATGAAACCCTCAATTTAACATATGAATCACGTAAAAAAAAAACACTGACATATGCATGGGCTTAGTGAGTCACTCCATTTTATTGTCAATCAGTTCGAGAATAAAACCCCATTTGAGCTTATATTATATGTTGGACTTATGGGTGTCGAATAAAGAGGTTTTTATTTCCGAACAACTAGTAACACCGTAAGGTTCTAGTCCAAATGCGACTTTACGTGCCCCGACCTTGCAAAGGCTCTTGCGGATTGCGTTGATTTTTCAATTGAGAGCGGGTCAATTCAGTTTGATGTCTTGTGTCGAAAGTATTCTTGACATTGATTGTGGTCTAGCGGCATGTCTCATTAAGGACATACAGTTGTACAAGATTGAACGAAAGACATGTGGTCTTATGTTTGATGGGAGGTTTGTTCGAATATCAAACTCAATCTCGCCTTAATTAAATAAAAACATTGTCATATGCATATAAGCTTAATGGATCACCCTATCTAATGCCAAGTGATTATATAATGTTCAGTTTATATGTTGGGCAACTGTATAAGGACTACAAAAGGAATTTTATTCCAGATCAACTCATATGTCAATACCTAAGAGCAAACATGTGAGAACTTAAAGCAACAAAGAACTTCCAACTGCACATTATAACAGCAAACAACTAATCATAACAGAAACTAAAATTCTGACGACGAAGATCAAACGCTCTCGGCTTGAAGAAGCCCCTCGCGAATCTGAGAAGCAATGTCCTTAACAGCGCCAGGACCGTGCGGGATGAACACAGCAGAGGACTTTGACGATGCGCCGATCTCCTTCATAGTGTCGAAGTACTGAGTAACCATAACCATATCCATGACATCCTTAGCTGATGTCCCAGGGACATTGTCTGCAAAGGCAAGAACGCTGCTCCTCAGCCCATCGACGATAGCCTGACGCTGGCGGGCAATTCCTAGCCCAGATAGGTACTTCGACTCAGCTTCCCCCTCGGCTTTCTTGATCTGAAGGATCTTCTCAGCTTCTGCCTTCTCGTTCGTAGCAACTCTGAGCCTAGCAGCTATGCAAACGATTCGTTTTATAGATTCCAATCAGTTGTAATCGTTATTTTTGTTTCCTCGGACAAAACAAATGTAGGAATAACACATTACCAGCATTTATCTCATTCATGGCCCGTTTGACTTGAGCGTCTGGCTCGATGTCGACAATGAGGGTCTGTACGATCTCAAATCCATAGGCGGACATGGCCTGTAATAGAAAAGAAATTTAGACCGTGTTTTTTTTTTTTTTTTTCGTTCAAGGCAAGAACGTTTAAGTACCTTTTCGAGCTCTTCCTCCACGGCTTTGGCTATATCATCCTTCTGCTCGAAAACAGAATCCAAGTGCAGCTTCGGTACGCTTGCCCTTATGACTAAAAGTAGAAAAACAGACCGTAAATCTGGCCGTGTTCGAAAAAAGTGCTAGCTCACTCATTCTCACAAAGCTTTTAAGGATGTCCCATAACTATAACGAAAGCTTACCATCGAAAACATACGCCTGGATCTGCTCCTTAGTGTTGGACAGCTTATAAAAGGCGTCGGATGCTTTATCAGCCAGAGCTCGGTACTGAATAGACGCAACCACCGTGACAAACACGTTGTCCTGAAGTAGGAAAGCCACTCACACTTCATCGAATTACACCGTAATAATACGATTTTCTTGACAGAAGGAAGCAAAATGTGTTATCTTTACATCTCTATACATCAACCACAGATATTTTCTTTCCCCTATTTGAACTAACTTTGGATTATCATTTCCTCACTACATAAGTAGGATCATAACAAGGCATTTATAGAACTTTTGAGAATGAAGAAAAGATATAAACGCCAAACCTTCGTCTTCGTCTCGCACTGAACGTCGAGCTGCTGCACACGCAGAGACATTCGGCCGGCTATGCCATAGCCGATGCACCATGGCATGCAATAGCAGCCCGGCTCAAGCACCTCATCGAACTTACCAAAGTGCTCCTTCACAGCTACGGTGGACTGATCGACTTGAACACAGCCAAGTATTTGACCCATTTTCTTAAAATTAAACCTGAATGAAAACGTTAGGTGATTAAACGCTCTGAGCCAAACAACGCCCAAGATCGAGAAAAAAAAAACAAAAAAAAACCCAGGCATGAAATTAGAGCAAGAACTAAAATAAAAATAAAAAAATTGTCGAGCGTCAAATAAAGCACAAACTTCGATCGTCACGACAGAAACCATATAAATCGAGAGAACCCATGTCGGCAAAATTCAGAAAAAAGAAACATTTAACGTCAGAGATGAAAGGCGAAATCTAGACCACTAAATACATGCAAAAATCCATGGAAAAAAGGCAAAACTTTAAGAGGAAAAAAAAGGGCTTTTAGTAAAAGAGAAGATTACAATCACTGCTAGCTAGCGAGAGGAACTGTAACTGAGCTTTTTGATCTTTCGCTTCTGAGCTTCGAAGTTTTTCTTTGTGTTGCTTTGGAAGGTACTACTTATAAGCAGGAGGAATGAACACCTCGACGCGTCGCACAGAAAACTAACGTGATAGGCTCACACCACCTTCCTTCCCTATATAACGGTTCATTCCTTTATATATATACACATTAATTCTATAATAATCAATAATTAATACCAAAATGAAACGCAAAATTTAAGTCAAATAATAAAATGAAAAATATCCCATGATTGTAGAACTAAATAAATTGAACGCGTCAGTCAGTCAGACTGTATGAAAGCCTAGGTTTTTCTGCATGTCTAACCGTAGACGACGTAGGTTAGGTTCAATATTAAGGGAAACTTTACTTTTCCTTAGTTTTATTTTTTCCCTCGAGTTCCTCCCTCTCTGTCTCTCCCAGAAGCTTCCTACACAATAACACTAAAATAAATATCGTTTCTCCTCTGGAGCTAGGGGGAGCTCAACTTCATTTATTTCTTTTTTTCTTTTTTCTTTTTTTTTTTTAAGTTTTGCTCATTTACTTCGTTGTTTCTTCTTCTTCTTCTCCTCTTCCATGTGCGAGCTTTTAGTCTCTCTGCATGGGAGTTTCATTTCCTATTTTGAGACTTTTGTGCTCTTGTTGGGAGTTTTAGTCTCCTTCCATGGGAGTTTTTATTTTCCATTGTGGGACTTTTCTCCTCGTCGCGGGGTTTCTCTTCCCACGTTGGCTCGGGTTTCTCATTTCAAAGACTTCTTATCTCTAATTAGCATTTGAGATTGTTCTTTTTATTTCGGAGGTGGAAGAACTCAAAATGAATGCGCAAAAATAAAAGGGATGGATTGGATGAAGTTTCTCTCGCTTTTATTTTTTAAATCTCTATTCATGGTTAAAGCTCATAGCCCATCTGTCATAGTTTTAAGTTCAGATTATAGTAGAAGTTTGTAGTTTTAACTTTTTGAGTAGTTTTATGAACTTATGTTTATTTACCTTTGGTTTGAGTTTCCATTGCTCAATGCTAGAGCTCTTATTTCTACTTGTTTTTTTTTTGCGGTCCCGAGGTATCTCCACTCGATTTGGTTATGAGCTAGTCTCTAAATACGGGCATAAGCTCTGCGCCACACATACCTGGCGAAGGCTTAATTGCACCACACACTTCAGTGGTGGGACTATTCTCCGGGATCAGCTGAATACGTCCTAAACCCATCTAACAACGATAGTCATGGAAAATAAATCTCATGGAGACTACTCAAGTAATTGTAGGAGAGAAGATTTAATCCAACCCACAAATCCTTGAGGTCTCCTCCTTGATCACTAGGCCAATGCCTCATTGGACTTGTTTGTTGAACTCGAAGTCTTGTAATTTGTCTTTCGTGAAACGAAATATTTCGTTGAAAAAAAAACATATATATCAAGGGAAGTTTGATTGCCTCACAACAAACACTTTACACTTGCACGTTGAGCAGACTTGCTCGAACGTCTGAGAAATATAAGCATTCGACCGGAAATTGATGCTTCAAACGTCAACAAGCTCCGATTGTTTTGTATAGTTATATGATTATCGACCGAGGGATTTTTGTTATATAACATTACCGCATAATAGTTAAAATAGTCTTACATAGAAGAAACAAGGCAACGTCAAAAGGGACCAACGCCACAATCTTCGATAGTTCCAAGCATTTAAAAAAGAAAATGAAAGAAAGAAACATAGAGACAGAGACCGCACCGTCGCTGACTCTCCGCCTAGTTCGTCAGCTCCATGATGGCAGATACAATATCGCCGTCAGCGTCCTTCAGGGCCTTAACTGCCCTGGCCCTCGAGACGCCGGCTTGGGTCATGACGAGCTCTATGTCCTTGGGTTCCACGCCGCTCTCATCTACGTCCTCGTCGTCCTGAGGCACGACGGAAGGCTCAGCCTTTGGCGCCGCGTCGGCGAGATTAGGAGCTTTGAACTGCTCCGCGGCTTGGGTCTGTAGCTGCGAGCTCAGATCCTCGATCTTTGCCTCTCCGAAGATGACGTATGTGTCCGAGTTAGGGCTCTTGAAGACATCGGGCTTCGAGATGACAAACAGTATCTGTAATAACGCCGTGTTAGGAAAGGATTCGATCAACGAGAGGGACGGTTTTATCTTGTTACTAGAAAGTTTTCCGAGGTTGGAGAGTAAAAAAAAAACCGACGTTTTTGCTTTTCTTGACGGTGACTCTGCTGACCCCGGGAATAGCCTTCATTCCGAGTTTAATCATTGCCTTTCGGCTCTTCTTCTCACTTCTGCTCTGCTTTGACCGTCCACTAGCATCATCTTGCCCTGAGAAAAGTATCATCAGAACGGATTTAGAATTTTAAATCATCTTAATATGTTTCACTAGTTATTAGACAGCTTATAACAAATCATTATGTTGTCCTGAGATCATCATATCATATACAACCAAAGAACTTAAAATAAATCTTAGCATAAATGAATCAAGCAAACATATGATTATAGATGTCAATTGTCACTGAATCGAGGGTATTGAAGCTATATTCTGGGAAAAAATATATTTGCAAACATTGCAAACAATCTTCGAGACATGATTTCTTGACAAACAGCAAGGATGACAACTTAATGTGAATCCTTCGTTTGAATATATGAACATGGAAAGACAATCAATAATTTAGCAATACGAACGAATCTCAATGCTACTTAAAATAACTTGGTGAAGGGCAATAGCATTCAATACCTTCAGCTTCATCATCATCCCTTTCATCGTCGTCATCTTCATCATCTTCATCTTCGACCAAGGGCTCATCATGCTGCAGAGAATTCATTGAGCTAATTAAGCCACAAATAAATACTACAAATTACTTCAGAGTGCATCAATTGAAAGGGGGAAACATAAATCGCACGACTATAAAATTAAAAAACAAAAAATCATATCCATTGACAAAATTATCAACAAATCACAGCTAAAAAAGACAACCCATCACAGAAAGAGTTCAATTACAAACTAAAAAACCGAAATTTATATCCGAAACAGCAAAGATAACATTTTGAATCAACATATATGCTTTTTATTCAGCTTGTGTGTGAGTAAGCGCTCAGTAGAGAAATAACGTACATCAATCTTCTGCTGCTCGAGATGCTGAGCCAACAACTCTTCTTGCGATTGAGTCATCCTCTAAAAGTATATTATTCAAGCGAATTAAATCTGAGAATTGAGGCGAAACCACAGCACTTCAAAACCCTAGAGAAGGAAAGGCCTCTTTTATATGCCGTATAAAGTGGATTCCGCAAGAAACGCTATTTATTTGAGTAGCACTTTTCCTTTTACCTATCTTTTTGGGAAATTAATATTTATTTCTTTTTTTTTTCAAAGGACATTAATATCTATTTCTAAAAAGTAAATAGAGTTGGATTAGTGTTACCGACAGGATAGTGTATATCAGTACTCGTTTGGTACGTTGATTTATATTTAGGAGGATTTTAGTAATAAGATTTATATAAAACTAATAAGTGGGTATAAAATGAAATGCGTGTTTAGTTAGTGGGTTTACAATAACCCATCTGAGAGGTGTGTTAATCTAAAACTCGTATACATATGTTTAAAGTTGTTATATATAAACTCATATTTATATAAACCTACGTACCAAAAACACCAACATGTTATAAACTAAGGTTTAGAATTGTTAAACTCATGTAACAAACAAGGGATTAAGGTGATGTTTGGTAGGTGCGTTTATGATGAGTTTAATATATGTTCATATGTTTGGTACCTAGGTTAATATAAAATATGTGTTTATCTAAAATAACTTTAAATCCATATATACGAATTTATATAAACACGCCCTCTTACATGTGTTATTGTAAACCCACCAACCAAACACAGATTTTATTTTATACTCACTAATTAGTTTTATATAAACATTACTAATTTAAACCCTCATATATATAAACCGGCGTACCAAACATGCACTTTACACACTAGTAAGTTAGACATGTAAGATAGGCGTGGTCTAATATATAAATATATATAAATAATAGTTAATATTTTAAGTTATTTTTAATAGATAAAAGTATTAATAATTTTAAAATTTATATTCATTTTAAGTATATAAAGAAAATTGATTTTGAAGAATATAATTAGAATAATATTAAAATTCAAGAATAAAATAGTAATAATTGTTATTATCGTCATATAAAAAAAACAATAATATCAAATCAAGAGTTAATATATTATCTCCAATTATATGTAGTAAAGATACAACAAACGACCCAATATCTCTCTCTGCAGTTATTCACACAATAATACATTCTTAGTCCACACTCTCCAACTAAATTCTCTACGAGTCAAATCTGAACTTTATTATCGACTATGTGACGACTTTAGCTTCCTCACACTCCAACTAAGTTCTCTACAAGTCGAATATGAACTTTATGTTGACTCTGAGACCACGATTTTTCCACACTTCATTTGAATTCTTTTCGAATCGAATCTGAACCTTATTGTCAGCCATGTGAGGAATCCAACTTCCAGCATGATTAGTCTTTTATGTTGCAGTCATGACTCACGATATATGACAATTGTATGGTGTTGCATAGTTATATTTTCTGCATAATATGCTTATTACTTACGCATATAGTAAGAATATTAAAATCACGTCATATTACTTATGATTCTAATTGGCTTTAAAAATAGAAAAACCGATCAAAACCATAAAAGTAACTCGGACGAAATACAAAGACTGACGAAAAACAAGAGCTTAAAAAAAAAAAAGTTTAAAACTGGCGACCTAACCGATAATCATAAACTCTCCCCGTTATTAAGGCTGCCGCCGCCGCCGCTGCCGCCGCCGGCGGAGAATGGTATATGTATCTGACGATCAACTATCAACACTGGCCCCAGAAACACTTCCCCATCGACTGCTATCACCGTCTTTAGTGCCCCATTTCGACGACCCGCGGTCCTGATCGTGCCTATCTCCACCGTACGAACCTCTCGAACGGCTGTCACGGTCACGACCATGCTCGCCGTATGGCCTTGGGGCCCCACCGCCGTGCCTAGAGTCCCCTCGCCCTGCAAGAAAACGGATGAATAAATAATCAAATAATCCTTAAATCAAATGATAACGAGGAATTCCAATGTTTTATTACCAGTACGAGAAGCCTGCCCAGAAAACCGATCTCTATCCACCGACCGGCTGCTGCCGCCCCATCCACCACCACCGCCGCCGCCGGGCGCCGGACTCCTCATAGGCACCATAGCAGCAACAGATCGAAGCGACGGAGCCGCGGAACCATCCTGCGGATCATCAATGTGCCTCTGGAAATACGCCACGAGGCGATCAATGTCCTCGAACATACGCTTGCGGAACTTGAAGCCCTTGGGGTAGAGGCCGATGTACTCGTGGTGAGGGTTTAGGCTACGAATGTATGTGAGGATGAACGTCCCGGGATGCTCGTGGCATATTCCAAAACCGTAGACGATCCTCATCGGATTCTCCGATTTCTCGATCCTCAGGACATCGTCGATCTCCGCTTTCGTGCCCGTCCTGAACTTTCGGTAGCTCAGCATCGCCTTAAGATGGGCTACGAGCGGATCCACGTATCGATCCATTACCTTCATGAAGACAAAAAACAGTGTAATAAAAGATCGCAGACTATGTAGATAGAATAGACGATAAAATGACCGAAAGTGCTTAAGTTTAACAATCACCTCATCAAGGTCCTCAAACGTATCTTCTCCGATCTTCAGTGTCTTCCCTATCCCTAAAATACTCGTGATGTCCCTGTGATCCTTGCCACTTTCGACTATGTCTTTGTGAGCATAGACCCCATCGTAAATTTTCAGTGTTAGGGTCAAGAATGATGGGCCACGAGAACTAGGACGGATAATGCTTTCACCGGGTTCCTTGTCGGACAAACGCTGCAACGAAAAAATTTCAGACAAAAGCGCACGTGAGGTAAGAAAAGTGTTCACATCGCAGAATATGCAGTATACTACCTCAACTGCTTTCTCGGCAGTAAGATTGCTGAAGTGAGGATGAACAATCATCCTCGGTTTGAACCGCTTCTTCTGAAGCTCCTTCTCCTTACGGGCCCTCTCAAGATCGGCGTGCGAGGAATCGCGGTCCTCGTGGTAATAAGGATCCAGATTACGATGGTTCTGGCGGTTGTTCCTCAGCTCGCTCTCCCGACAAGTCAGAAACACTTGGTACCGATTCTTGACGATCGATTTGATCTTACAAGTCAGAATATCACCCTCCTGCATCTTATCAGACAACTCCTCCACATCCCTCCAATCGTCGGTGTAATCCTCCTTGTTCAAAATCCCCGTCAGGCCCGACTCGAGCACGCACAGCGCCCTCTGAGGCTGAACTTTCCTCACCGTGACTTGCACGATTCTCCCTTCAGACAAAGCGCCTTCACTCTCTCCGGTGATCATGTAAAACTCTTCGTCTGAACTGGGTTCAGCATAAGGTCTACGACGATCTTGAAATCCTTTGATCAATTCCAACCTGATGTCGTTGAGGGTTTCCTTTTTGTTAAGGAGGTTTTTGTGGTCAGCGTACTCGTGGACATCCACGGCCCTGAGCAAGCTGGGCTTTTCTCTTACATGCTCAATGGCCATTTCAAACATTTCATCGTCATCGTTCGCATCATCATTACCATCTTCACGGTAAATATCCTTGGCCAGCTCCTGGGCAAGGGTGTAAGATTCAGGGTGTATCCTTGTGTCGTCCAGCAGATCGATGAACTGGCTGCTGCTCGAAGTCAGCCCGCTACGACGAACACGAAGGAACCCACCGGCGTTTATGAACACTTTTTTCCCCAGGCCGTGCAGCTTCAACAGGTCCTTCCTGGTGAAGATGGCTCCAGCCCGGACCAGAGACCTCTGCAGAGAGGCAGCTTTTCTTGGACCGAGCCCAGAGACGAACTGAAGGGGAGCGAAGAGCCACTCGTGACTCGACGCCAGGTTCAGGTCAATTCCTACTTGGTTCGTCACGTCGACCATGACCTGTTCAACCATTGCGTACTTTTCGTCGGGAGTGAGGAAGCTCTCCAGAGGCGTGAGTTTCCAGGATAGAATCTCCCGGCCCGGCCCGCACAGTGTTGCGGCCATGGCTAATGGGTTCTGAAGGTACCGTCCGAGGGCCACCGCACGCCTGATAATACCTGAAAAGCCGACACAGCATAACAACCCATTAAATTAAAAGAAAAAGAATATTCCCAAGAGCATAATTGATAACTAAAAGGTGTCTGAAATTTAAAAGAAATAGAAATATACTATTGTTTACCTTCCTGTGAAGGAAGCTGATCCACTGATATCCGGGAATTCTCGTACAGATGCGGAAGAGACTCGTCGCCGTAATGAATATTCATATTATCCATGTCATGGCCAACATCTCTTGGATTATCTTCCACCATCTTGAAAATAATCTGATAACACAAGGATGAAATAAAACACCCATTACAGCACAGGTAAGAATGCCAGAAAGGAATATGCAGACATTCAAACATAAATAGTTCTGAAACAGAAATCATGAATACCTCGAAAATATCCTCCTTCAGCCTCGTACAAGACAAATTAGCAGCACCAATAACCACCACGTGAGGCTGGTGGTCCATCAGAAACTTCTGAACCCGCTGCTGATCGTTGATCTTACGCTGCTTTTCGTGGACGCTCTGGCCACGAAGGTTCAGGGAAGCGGTGCTCAGAACGTCTATCACCTCCCCAGCCGAGTCCAACATCACAAATGTCGTGGCGGGCTTTCCCGGTCCCCAGCAGCAAGCCATAACCCTCGGCCCAGTTTCTTCGTCTGACCCCACATCGCTATCTTTTCTTTGAAACGGAGCAACCGAAACTTTATCCCAAAGTAATCTCCCATATTCCCTCACCAACCAGCTCTTTGCTTTGCTAGTCAGAAGAGACCTCGCCTCCTTCTCCATCGATGGAAGGAGAAAGCTCTGATAAGCATCGTGAAGGATCTGTTTCCTCTGCTCGTTCCATAGCTGGGCGGATTTACTGACTCCATCACTCAGGTAATAATCATTCGAGTCACTTATTAGCTTGTCAAGGACAGCTTCGGGTAGCTTTACAGTGACTTGTAGGAGCTTCTCCTCTTCACCTTTTTCAATGAGAAGCCACTGCGCATCCTCAAAGTGGGTGAGTGGCTTCTCACGCAGCCACTTCACTCCTGCAAGTTGGTGGAATGAGTCAATGGCCGTGTTTCCATCATGCGTGGGACTAGTTGAGACGACAGCATTGTCCATGAAGATGCTTCGGACATGTTTTCTTACACATGGTTCGCAGCTAATCTCAACAGAAGCCTGGATTTATATCATTAGAAAGTCAGGAAAAAAATTTTCTTGGATAACAATTTGAATGGCTGGCTTATACGTACCATGTGTCTTGCTCCTTTTAACACAGCCTGGGGAGTCTCAAACATGATGTTGGTGAAATTAGAAGCCATTTCCTCAGGTGTTTCCTTCGCATCCTCCAGTTCGTCCATTCTCTGTCATCAAAGTGGCATATGTTAATTTTACAGATAAAAAAAAAATAATACAAAACCTAATTCAATAGCGGAACATTAGATTGGACAATACCATCTTCTCCAGAGAGATCTGCAAACCGAATTGCTCTGCGCTGTAACCGAATCTGCTAGCGACCTCCCAAAGGCCGGCCTTATTACAAACGCTGTAATAAGATTTCCTCTGAGGCCTCTTAAACTGCCCCTCATCTAAGACAACTTCGCCGGGAGGGAAGTGCAGGTTAAATTTCGCGTCCACGTCACTGACCTCTCTTTCTGACTCAGCAGCCTTGAGTGATTTGGTGACCGATTCGTAGATCTGTCTGTTTAAGTTGATACGGGTCTCGTCATAAACTCTGTGTGTCTCTTCTTCGTACCGTTTGGCATAATATGACTGCAAAGCACTCTTTCTTTTCTGAAGAAGTAGCCACTTGTGATCCAATTCTTGGATCATCCAAAGAACCTGCAGCAAAAACCCAACTACTAACGTTGAAAGTTATATTGCTCAAAGCATATTAAAAATCAAAACCGACCTTGTGACGCTTTATCATAGGTTTCTGGTAAGGATCATCATCAGCTCTGACTTCAGTCTCATTTGGATCCTTTAACAGACTCAAGATATCCTCTTTCCGATACATGGCAATGAATGGAACCTACACACACACACACAGAGAGAGAGAGAGAGAGGAGGAGAGATGATTATTTATACAAACAGAAGAACCGAGAGCATTTAAAAATATTGCTGCTGAGAAAGACACTCACATCTAACTTCTGAACATGCATCAATTCCAGGAATCTCGCAATGTGGCGCTTGAGATCATCAACTTCTTCACTGGTCCTGTTGAACAATTGCACACCACCACCGACCAGCTGATTGTAAATCCACTCGCTCTCCATCTTGATACTGATCTCATCGGTTGGAGGTGGGCCGGTGCTTTCCTCAGATATCTAAATGACGAATGGTAGACACAATCAGAGACTGATGGAGAAGAACAAATACTAAGGAGTAGAAGTTCAATATGATACCTGCATTCTCTCAGGTATATCTATTCCCCGAATACGATCATCGTTTCCAGTCATATACTTCTCAGAAAGCACACTGGGATCGAACTGGTCCTCTAAGCTCCTCTGACCAATCTCATCGTCGATGTCCCTCACTTCCATCTTTCGAATCCTCAGAAGGTCATCAACATCACCGAATATATCATGAGCTTCCTGAAGGGCAGACGAGGAAATCCCTGGTCTTTGCCTGATCTTTTTGGGCTTCTTCCGCCTGCACACAGATGGTGATGGAAATTGGTGATGGACCATTGCATAACCAAAATTAGGGATATTTGGATGCATATGGTATAGCGTTATCCATTCAATTAAAGAAGATAAGCACCTCACAGGTGCACCATGCTCATCAACTTCATCCTCGTCAACGATAAAATCTGCCATTTCGTCGTCTTCACCGATGTCAGCATCTTCCTCTTCTTCCAGGCGTTCATCTTCCTCAGCAATATCCTCAAGGGGTTGCCCTAAAGCATTTGAAGAATCATAAAAAAGAATATACCAAAAGAAACCAATACAAAAAATTACTATGGATCTGATGGAGGAAAACAGCATGAGAACGCGAAACTTCACCATCATCGTCACCAAATAGGCTACGTTTGAGCTTCTCCTCAGCTGTTCGCCCTCTGTTTCCATTTCCATCGAGGTCCTCTTCATCGGAGAAACCAGAGGCTTCTTCTTCTGTGTCTCTTCTGGCCTTTTTCAGTCGCTTAAACTTTTTGCTTCCCTAATGTTTCAAAAAGAAAAATGGTTCCACATACGCATTGTCATTAACAACAATCTGACACGGATATGCTGTCAAGGTACAATATACCAAGTAATGCAGAAACTTGCCTGTTGGGGACGAGGAACTGAGATATTATTATCCTGGAGGAGTTCATAGTCATCATCATCAAGCTCAAAGTTCTTCTCTGACTCCCTATAGTACGAGAAAATTATTGATATTGAAATGCTTAGAAACTAAAATTTGCAGACAATATATCAATAAATAAACCTCTTCTTCCTTTTTTTCTTCTTATGCTTCTCCTCGTCACTATCAGCTCTGTCCAGTTCCTCCTCCTCCTCCTCTTCTTCCTCAACATCATCCACTATGAAACCGTCTTTCTCATACTCATCTTCCCCTTCTTCTGCGCAATTACAAGTAAAAGATCAACACTATTTTTCATCATCTGTAAGTTTTAACTAATGATATGGGCTCATTTTTGCCTTTGATGTTCATAACTATCCAAGAAACTAATGGTAAACAGAACTTTAGGGTTAAAATAAAGTCAAATTAGTATGGAACGATCACCCCTTTCTCTGTTAGATTAATTTTACTAACGCATCTGCGTCCAATTAAGTAATCCCAAATAATTTCAAAACTGAAGTAAAGATGATTATTAGAAAAAGAAACGCGGATCAAGTAAAAAAAATTAAAATCAACCCCCCGCCCCTAAAAAAAAAGTACCATCTTCTTCTTCTTCATCGTCGTCCTCTTCCCTGCGACCACGATCATCGACCTGGTCTTCGTAATTCTCTTCGTTTCTCTCTTCTTCTTCCCCAACTCCAAAATCATCTGGAAAAAATAAACGAAAAGCCAAAATCGAATTTTAACGAATCGACTGGAAGAGCTTGAAATTAGCGCTGGCAATAAACGAATCATGGTTGAGAGACCGTACCTTCGTCGTCAGAGATGACGTTCTTGCCAGCCATTGTTAAAGAAGTGCTAGAAATCGATTTAGGATACAACTGAAGTAAAACCCTAGATTTAAAATTGTTAATTATAGCCGGAAAATGAAAAAGAGAGAAACAAGTAACTCAGCCTTAAACTACTGTCGTACCCTTATCTAGGTAATTGTAGTAGTAGTTACATAAGAATAAGATCTATTAAAATTTTAATTAATAGTTCTTGTTAATTATGTTTTGTTTTCCCTCTCATCATTGATTAATGAATTTTTTGTGTAATATATATATATATTATATTGGCTAAAGTAAACTACATATAAATCACTCGTGGTTTAAAAAATAAACATCAAAACCCCTATAGTTTATAAATAACGTAAAACACCCACGTAGTTTATTTAATCATTTATTCCTTGTCATTTTCACCCACTAATTGGGGGGTATAATGCTATGTTTTAGACACCATGGAGGTACGATGCTAAGTTTTAGACAGCACATGGAGTTTCACGCAATAAAAAAAATATATGATAATAATGTGCATTTTAGTATATCCATGTGGAGTATAACATAATTTACCCATATATATTTGAAAAGGTTAATATTTTTTTTTTTCCAATATTCATCTTTCGTATCTTTATATATCGTTAAGTATAATAAAGGCGATGTTTGGTTTTCGGCCCTTTGGTTTTGGTATACTATACAATGAGCCCAACTCGTTTTTTGGGTCAAGCTTTTTAATTAAAAAACTTTTAGTTAAAAAAAAAAAGAAAATTTACAAGCAGGTTCGTAAAATTTCGAACCCTCATGAGTAAGATCGAGCTTCTCCGCTCATCTTAAACCCCTAATTTAGAGCAGAAAAGCTTACGATTAAATTTCTACTCGTTGCTTGAGAAAACTTTTATCAGTCATAAAAATTCTGGTTCGTGGCGATCGAAGAGAGTGTGCCCTTACTCATCGGACGACGAACGGTGATGGCGTTAAGCAACACTCGGCTAATGGTAATAACAATTCGAAGATGTAATCTTGTTTTTGCCGAATGGAATTACTGAGAAAGACGTACTGGCCGTCTTAGATAAGAAAAGAATCTTTAGAATTCCCACGGCTTAGCTTTCAATTCGCCTCTGTCCATCAAATGAAGATAAGAAAAGAATCTGAAAATATGATATGATATATTTAGAGATTTACAAAAAGACATAAATCTCGAGAGAATAATCATAATGAATTCACAGACAATAAAAGTGATCGTAATTGGAATGACATTATCATTAGTGAGATTAAATACGCATTGCACTCTTTTTTACATTCATTATCATTAATCCCATGAGATTTTCTTGATAAGATTTTAATGAGACAAGTAAAAGCAATACTAAAGGAATTATGTCCTCTTCTTCATTCGATGGGACGTTTATTTTCGCCAATTTCAGAATAAATTAAACTTAAGCTTCCCCTTGCAAGCTTTGGCAAGGATCTTGATAATTCGTTTTATTTTATATCCAAGTTATTTAGGAGATTTGGCGAATAATAGTACGTAATTGCTCATCGACGAGTCGAAAACCTATCCCCGACCAACAACATAATCCGAACACAAAACACCGAAAAAAACAAAAACACACATCTACCGACATATCGACCGGGAAGGAGATGAAGCGAATCGATACGACGGCTCAAACATTACCAACCGCAACGCGCTTGTACAGCTCGGGGGACAACCTCGGAGATGCGACGGCCTGCAACGGCGTCTTCATGTAGGTCACCGTCCCGGGCTGCTCCAGCATATCCATCTCGTCGGGCCTCACGCCCGGGGGCGGGGCCCACTCGAAGTGGTGCAGCATGTGTCCCAGCATGGACGAGACGAGGTTGATCGCCAGCTGTGCCCCCGGGCAGATCCTCCGCCCCGAGCCGAACGGCAGGAACCTATAGTCCGTCCCCTTCATGTCCACGTCCTCCTCCTGGAACCTCTCGGGCCTGAACTCCAGCGGGCTCTTCCACACCTTCGGGTCGCGGGCTATGGCCCAGACGTTCACGCTCACCGTGGCCCCCTTGGGGATATCGTAGCCGCCGACCCTGACGTTCGAGTTGGCCTTGTGGGGGAGCATCAGCGGGGTCGGCGGGTGCACTCTGAAGCACTCTTTGGTCACCGATTGGAGGTAGGGCAGGTGGGGGAGGTCCGCCTCGGTCATGAGCCGCTCCCTGCCCACGACCCGATCGAGCTCTTCTTGAACCTTCTGCTGGACCCTAGGGTTTCTGACCAGCTCCGCCATGCCCCATTCCACGGTTATGGTCGTCGTGTCCATGCCCGCAGAGATCATGTCCTGCACATATCATATTATCGACATCAGCCCTAAACCCATAACCCTAAACCCTAGAATAAATAGCTGCGATGGGTCAATTCTTGCCTTCCCCATGAGGCGTAGATACAACCAAAAGGGGTACCCATTTGAGACAATTCAAGCCCAACATAATCAAATGATGTCTTAAAGATATGCTTTCTATGTAAAGGGGATGGGAAAGTGTAAGAACTCCTCACCCAAAGGAGGCTAATGATAGTGTCCTCTTTAAGGTCGTATTCCTTCTGAAGAGTCAAGAGAGCGTCGACGAAGTGGTTCTTCGTCTGGCCCGTCTTCTGGCGCTGGAGGGTCTGCTCGTGCATGATCTTCTTCGTGAACCTATCGGCCCGAGAATCGTGCTCGTTGAGCGCCTCGTTCTCGTCCTTGAAAAGGAATCTCAAGAACGGCAAGAACTCGGCGAACGACTTCTTCGTCCCCAATTTGATTCCGTTCTCGAGGATTCCCTTCAGTTCTCGCCCTTGCTCGTCGATCACGCCGTTGTTGTCCATGAATCTCTTGCCGAAGGTCAGGCGGGTGATGTGTAAGAACGCCATCATGCCCAAGTACTCACGCATCATCAGAGCTTTGCCATTATTCTCTGCAATTCAAGAACAGATTAGCCACCCCTGCAAATTGCTTGCCTTTCCCCAAAGAATCATATCGCAAGATTTAGCTCAGATCTTAGTTCTCAGCAAAACCTTAAACAACCCATCTCATCATCGTCCCAAAACAAAAACCTCGGAATCTCAGAAAGAATTAACAACTCACCAGGCTTAAGACTGTCCTTGTACATCCACTCGACCATGGCGGTGACCTCATCCTCTCGAATCGGCCTCAGCCCGTCGATCCTCTTGGCGGAGAAGAGCTCCAAGGTACACAGCTTCCTCACCTTGACGTAGTGGGGCCCATAGTCCGACCATATCAGATCCATGCCGTTCTTGCTGAACTTGGCGATCTGACGTGTCCTGTTCCTATTGGCCAGCGGCTGATCGTTGTCCTTCAGCACCTCCTTTGCGAGCTCGGCCGAGTTCACCACTATGCTCAGGTGCGAGCCCATGTAGACCGAGAAGATGGGTCCGTACGTCTGGGACCATTCCGTGAAGCAGCGGACCAAAAGGGGCTTGAGGTCGTACAAGTTGCCGAACACCGGCACCGGCCGCGGTCCCGGCGGGAGCTTGTAGATGAGGCGGTGGTAGAGGTATGGGTAGAACTTGACGGAGAGGAGTAGCAGGGCGGCGACGGCTGCGGCGAGGATGAAGATGACCATGGCTATGACTTTAGTGGAGGAAGCACTATGTCGTCGACGATGGGTTACTTTGGTTTTATATTGACGAGCTGAGTAGTTGGTGTGTGTGTGTGTGCGCGCGTGGGAGTGTTTGGTGGGTCGATTAGATTTGCTCAACGGTTCTTCTAAGAGTTTTCAATTTTATTACAAATGGAAAAAAAAAAAAAAAAATCACATCCTACAACTTCTTATTATTTGCAATTATTAGTACCTAACTGTCAGAATTTATATATTTAGGCCCTACTCGTTTATAGTTTATACAATCAAATCACATAGTCAATGTAGTTTAAATAATATTTAGGTAGTGCTAACTTATCATTTAACTAAGAAAATCAAAGGTGTCGTTAAATTGAGAGTTTTATCGTAAAACTAATTAGTGATAAGAGCGTCACTTTGATTTATACGTTGTCGTGTGAAATTAGTTTTTCGATATGGGATAAACAATCTCTGCACGCCTCCTGACATATTGAATGATCACTTCACTTAAAAGATTAAGATTGAAGAAATGTAACATATTTTTTATTTTATATACTTTATTTCCAACACGGCCCCTCAGATTTAGACTGGTTTCTTTTTTATTTAGCCATTTTCATAAATGAGGGGGGTCGTGAGGATTCATACTCATTAACTCTCTTGGCCTAGACTCGGATACCATGTTAAATAGATGGCTCTATCACATATTGAATGCTCGCTTCACCTAAAAGATTAAACTTGAAGAGAGTGTATCATATTTTAATTTTATATACTTTTTTTCTAATATGCATCATCACATCTAGACTGATTTCTGTTGTATCTAGTCATTTTTATGAATGGATAGTCATGACTCATGAGGATTCGTATTCATGAATTTTTTATTTTTTTTTTGCGTAAGCTATGTTACCATGTTAAATTGAGGATTGCACATCATCAAGCCAATTGATAATAAGAATATGTCTCTTTGATTATATAGTATTGATTTGGAGTTAGTTTTTTCGATATGGAATATTATATAGTATTGATTTGGAGTTAGTTTTTTCGATATGGAATAAATAATCTCATCATATGTATGTTAGTAGTATATTTTATTTTTAACACATTCATTCATATATTTATTTGAGTCACGTGAATCCATTTCTTAAAATTTTCTACAATCATGTTTAGGGTAGTAAATGAGCCGAGCTGTTCACAAACAGTCCGGTCAAAGTTTGATTCGAGCTGTTAAAATCGAGCTCGAGCTGACTCTTTAAGAATCAAGCCGAGCTTCGTGCCCGAATTCGAGTTCATACATCAAATTACACTAAACATTATCGAGCTTATCTAGTCGAGTCGAGCTCGAGCTGAAATTGATCAAGCTCGAGCACAATAACACCTAATCGAGCTGAACTCGAGATGGGTCATATTCGGACTCGGCTCGGCTCGTTTACACCCGTAATCATATTGGATGATCCCCTTTTCAATTTAAATTTATAGAATGTGTATCATTTTATTATATACAGTATTTCGATAATATTATAGAAATATTTAAAGCATGTTATAAAAGTATACAGCTTTTAAAGACACACGTGTTTAATACTTTTATAGCTGCCATGCATATACCAGAAATTATTTAATAAATATTAGGGACTACCTAAGTACGTCCAACTACTGTCTTCATCTATCTATCTGACCACAATGCACTAACTAAGCCTTTCACATTTATATTCTAAAGAAAATTATACAATCATCAAAGTTTGAACTTTGAAGGGTAGGTGCACATCTGTGATATTGGGAAATGTTGTCATTTAAAGAAATATATTCCACCTACCTAGTTTTAATTACCATTGTCGTTACATAGTGCTTCTAAATAATAATTAATTTATTTGAAATATAATAGGATTGTTTATCATAAAGGTGAAATTTTTACATGAGGAGTATGTTTAAATCCCACCTACTCGGCTTAGCTACTCCACCGTACTTTTCCAATTACTTAATTATATTTATTTATTTTAAAATGCATTCGAACGGTTGATATATCTATGCTATTTATTACGTGGGGAGAGGCGGATAAAAACGGTTAGTAAACTTATTTGTAATTTTACTTTTTATTTATAATTTATTTTAATCGAATAATTACTATTTTAATCATAAACTTTTTTTATTATAATTATATCCTTAAAAATTATTTTTATAAATATATATTAAAAATAATATTTAATATGTTAAACAATATAAATTACAAATAAAATATAGAAAAAAATTATATACTTATATATTAAGCACACACATTGAGTCTGAAAAAAATACTAATCAGAAGAAAATGAGAGGTATTGGATTCGTTGACTCTTCTTAATTAATTTATTGAGATATATTTATATGTCTACATTTTTAATGAAATGTGATGAGACTTTCATTACAGAACAATTTACAGCGCTTTTGGGCTAATATTAGATTTTAGGCCCAATAAAACTTTATAATTATGATTTCAGTACTTTAGGCCCTAAATCCGATTTAATATAGCTACTCAATCTCCTTACTTTTGATGGGATGATTTACACGGAAAATAATGTACCTAATCTAATCTCAATTCTCATAGTCCCAATTAGGGACTCATTTTTTAGGCTAAAATTTGAGCTCGAAAATTATATGTTGAACTCGATTATAATTTATAAATAAATAAGCTCGAACTCGGCTCATAAATTCGTTTACTCGAATAACTCGAGCTTGAAGCTCGAAAATTTTAAAATTTGGAGTAACCAATAAAAAATAATAAAAAAATTAAGAGAAAGTCACGGGCCAATAAAATAAATAAAAAAACTCACAAACTGGCTTGTGAGGTTTCGATCAGTCACAACAAAACCTGGAGCTCGAGCTTGATGGTCATGAGTTCGAATTAACTTCAATCGAGCTGACTCATCTTTCGCTCCTAATTCAAATATATATTATTTAACATAAATAATCACTTCATGTTATTATAACGAATCCAAAAGGGATAGTATTTTCAAATCCTCATTGCTATTGATTTATAAAATAATA
The DNA here is from genome assembly GCA_028392965.1 of Lindernia subracemosa. Taxonomy (NCBI): domain Eukaryota; kingdom Viridiplantae; phylum Streptophyta; class Magnoliopsida; order Lamiales; family Linderniaceae; genus Vandellia; species Vandellia subracemosa. The sequence continues at coordinate 447,830 of JAQPCC010000085.1, read as the reverse complement.
TTTTCCATATATGGATTCTTTTCTTCTACACAAATGTCTATATAGCAGAGACGTGTGCTTGAATGAACTAAATAAAAAAATGTGTATATATATATATGAATCAACATTTCATATTTTCATTATTATAATAATGCATAGGACCTATGTCTAATCTAGTGCATTGCATCATCCCATAATTAATATTCTTACATATGAAAATTTAAACAAAATAAATAATATATATCAAAGCAGTGCCATTTACTTTATGCTAGTGGGATTGGCTCCTCGACATCCTATAGAGTAAAAATGATTTTCGAAAGCATAACGTATCTCTTTTGGTTCTCAATATTCTAATTACAACACCTACCTTAACTACTATTTATATGACTTTTTATAAATAAAAAACAAAAGTCGCTTTATAGGGCAGCCAATATTATTTATTATTAAATTAAATGACAAAGTTATGTGGAGAATCGATGTCGCATATTAATCGGTCGGATCTTAGTGAGTTCCATGCAGATTAACCACATTCATTCTCTTAAGTGCTGTTTACTATATATGTGGGACATTATTACCCACATGATTTATACGCTTTGTTTAGAGATGTATCTTTTTTTTCTTTTCATTTAATTCACTTTTAACGTCATAACACATATGCAATTAAAAATACATGTGCTCTAAAACCCATTATTGTTTCCTACGTAAGCAGAAGCAAAGGCTTGTGTGTAAATAGTAGTAATATATGATTTTCAAGATATTATTTTTATTTTTCTTTTTGTATTTTCTCATTCTTAAGTCCACTAGCAATAGCATTTCTTTATTTTAAAAAGAAAGTATAGCTTTTGTGGAAGATGAGTATCGTTTTGAATGTCAAGTTTGTTGATAAAATGGTAAGAGAGAATAAGAATATTGTCTCTTTAAACTTGATGCTCTTGCTACTTCACTAAGTATAACTCAATATATAATATCATGGGTAAAAATTATAAATTTGGATCATTAAATATGTGAATTTTCGATCAATATATTTAATTATTGCTAAAATAGGTCATTGTCAAGTAGGATTTCCAAGTTATTTTATTGAAAAAAAAAAGGATTGAGATCCAAACTTATTTCGATGTATGAAGTTAGTGACTTATAGATGCAATTATTAGATATCGTGAACCAAAATAAAAAAACGGATATTATATAGTGACTTAAATTTATAATTTTTCGTAATATCATTGTTACACATAGAGTGCGTTCATGAATCTAATTAAGGATCACATTTTGATGAATAAAAGAGGAAGAAAAAATGGATTAGTCATCTATTGTTAAAACATCGTTAAGAATGGTCACCATAGAGAGAATCGTTTATTTACTCTAAAAACTAGTATTTTTTGCACACCCAAAATGTGTATGCTCTAATATATAAATATTTAATATTACTTTATATTTTAAATTATTTATAATTCAAAATGTTTGATATATGAAATTATAACCTTAATTTTAATTGTTTATTTTTAAATATATATATATATAAATTATTAATTTGTGAGGATATAATTGGAATAAATTAAAATATTGAAGGACAGAAAACTTTATTTCCATTCATCTCAAATATAAAAACTTGCCAAAAAAAGATACAATCTCCGAGATATAACCAAAACTTGGAAACTGGGAATTACATGACTTCGATATTATTTAAATTATTATTACCATTATCCTCTTAATTAATCTTGGATCAACTAAATTTCACAATTTTGCCTCATTTTCAGCAATATTAGCTTCAATGTCACTCGAATTAGGGTTTTGATCAATATTCTCTTCAACACTCTTCACTTGTCCATGAACTTCCTCAGCTTCCTTCTCTTTAAATTCTTTGTATTTTCCCCATAAAACAGCATATAATCCTATCACAATCAAAACTGCTCCAAGAACGCTGTAAAAAAAATAATAACTTTAGAGAAACACATATATATATATACATACATATATAAATATATATATAGTATATATATTAGAAAAACAGATTAAAAAAAATTACCCTCCAACATAAATTTTCTCAAACAAAATGAAAGATCCCATGATGGCTACAATGACCATCATCAATGGGCTGAAAGCTGTAACAAAGACTGGTCCTCTCTTCTGCATCACAAGGCCTTGCACATAGTATGCAATGCTCGATGAAACAATTCCCTGCATTTATATAATATATATATATATATATATATTGAGTAATTTTCATATTTTTTTTTATTAATATAAGAATATATATAGTGATGAACTTACTGCATAGGCTGCAGCCAATAAGTTCATGTCCCAACCAATGGCCCAAGCATTAGGCTTGTTCTCCATCACTAAAGTCACAGCTATCGATTGAAGTGTTCCCAAGAAGCATACGATTGACGTCAGCGAGAGTTGTGCCGTGTATTTCCGTAATGTCACAGCCTGTGCATGGCATGCCCAGAAAGAAAGAATTTTTATTAAACCTTAATTCATGGTGTAATAGAGGAATAGCATTTCTTAGTGTTATATATATATACCTGAAGGATGAAGAAAGAAGCCCAAGCAAACGTAGCGATGATGAGAAGAATAGATCCCTTAAGCCAATCTTTGTCGGCGTCTTGAGATGCAGTAGTGGCTGTCTGAGAACTAGGGTGTGCATGGTTGGACCAAACCATGTTTAGGACATGGCCTTTGTATAGCGTCATCAGCATGGCGCCTGCTACTGTTACTACCGTCCCCACGACTTTCGCTTGGCACCTCAGTTTCTTTAGGTCCACCTTCTCCATTCTGTGGTGTTCGACGATCCATAACACGAGATTATTGTTGGTAATCTATTCGTATAATATTAGTTTTCTAACATTGATTTAGATGAGTTCACATGAGTAAAGTACCTGCATAGAACGGCCATGACGAACGTCATAGCGGGAAGCATGTTGCTCATGGCGCACGAAAAAGTTGGAGAGGTAAACTTGAGCCCCGCGTAGTAGAAGTTCTGATCAATTACTGGCCTGTAATAATAATATATGTGAATATCACAAGATTAAGGTTATCCTAGGTTTTTTTGTGTTTCCTTGAGGCATATGCATGTAATAACTCACCCAAGAAGCCCCAAGACAAACAACTGGATGAAGATCTTGAAGGTGATCTTCGGCCTCACTTTCCTGTCCAATGTCCAAGAAAGACGAATGAGTTTTAAAAGAAGGAAAAAAAAAAAACAATGCATGAAATGAAATAACTGATTAAGTTTTGATGTTTTTTGACATGCCTTTCGAGTATTAAAGCGAAGGGAGCGATAGCAGCAGTTGCGAAGGCGTGCCTATAGACCACAAGCACGTAATGGCTCATCCCTCCATTAAGAGAAACCTTGGTGATAATGTTCATGCCAGCATAGCCAAACTGAAGGCATATCATAGCTATATAAGGCTTCGCTTTATCGAAAAAACTTCCAAAGCAGCCCCGTCTTTCCATTTCTTGTCAAACTTTAAATTTGTTTATATATATAAATATTCTGCCAAGAACCTAAGATATTGAGACTGAGAGAGATCAAACACTTGAAGAAGAGATGTGTTTGTCCTGGGAAACAAATGCTTGAAATGTAAAGGGTATTTATAAGCGGCATATGTCATCTGATTGAATATTCTTATTACACATGATGTGTTTCACTGTGGCATCAAATGGGAATAAAAATAATGAAAAGTGGGTTCCATTTGTTTGCTGATAATATCATAGTGGCCATTGGAGAGGCCACAAAAGCTAAATTCTTTAGTGCTGGCTGATGCAGCAAGGAACCCTCTATGAAATTACAGCTATATGTTAGAAATTTATGCATTAGGATTCTCAGCCTTTAAGACAGAAGCAGCAAATCATTACCATTTCTGCATATATTGATGTCTTTCCCTGCCCCAAAAAAAGCTCACCAAAGACATTGTTTTTGGACATTTTATCTAAACTAGAAGCATCTTGATCCTAATAAGCTCTAACCAATAAGAGTTTCGACGAAAAAGTTGAGCATATTTGGTAGGCATAATAGCAATAAGATCAGAATATATCAGAGAAAAAAGCCCTTTAATGAGTTTGATATGGCTTTTCAATTGCTTACGCGGCGTCGAAACGCTTTCGTCACTTCCATTTTCGGGTCGGCTTTATATGCTTTTGCAAGTTGATTATTTGCTATCATGACATCATCTTTTTTTATTGCACACAAGTGCCCCCCTTCGAAAAGTTGTACAGTCTTCTGTCCAAGATTGGATGGTTATTCTAACACGTCTGCTATGTGGTTGGGAAAATTGAGATGGAATGATGATAGAAATAGCTGAATGGCCTCATTATGTTATTGGAAAGAAAATTCATTTTTGATCTCTCCCTCACAAGGAACATTATCACTGTGAAAAAGGAAGAAAAAAACAAGAAGAAATGGCTTGATTCTAAACAAGTTTAATCTTAACATGGAAAACCTAAAAAACCGACGATAAAACCCCAGTAAAAAATTTCCAGTAACACTCAGCATCGTGGAAAAGACGACGGAAAATGACTGCAACATTGCATGAAATTAAACAGTGATACATTATACGCTTCCATTGTCGTACCTTTACACATTTTCTTTTCTTTTCCACGCCGAAATCTTTATACCAAACGGAGCCCTAAATCTCACTGAAATCCTTGAAAACCTTTTCTTGAACATGTCCGTGGACTTCTTCCGCGTGCTTTTGCTTCGATGCTGAATCCTTGTACTTCTGCCCAGCTTAGCGCATTGGCCAACCCTAGCATGGTTTTCAGAATGATCTTGGCCGTTAATCCACCTTCGTGTCGATCGATTGATCGGTCTCATAGTGTGGAGCTAAGCGTCGGAGGAAATAATCACAAGCCTTCTCAAGAACGGATATATTACAAGCCATCTGCATAGCTGGGGACACATCGGTCGTATTATTGGTGAGTCACCTCGAGGATCACTTCGTTTAGGTCTCGAAAAGGGGGCAATATCCATGGAAAAGCTGGCATTACATCGACAAACTCCTCAAGCTTCACAAGCAAAGCACTGCCGCCCACGCCTCGCAAAACTAAAATTATCCGTCGAAAGCTCACTTTTCAAGCTCTTCAGCATCGACCAATACACCAGACGGACGGCGCAGATCAACGGCGATGATGAACTCTTCGTAGATTCTTCAGCCGCTGTAAAAGTGCCTCGCGTTTTCCAGTCTTAAAAGCAAGCTTAGCCATAGGGTCCAAATCATCACCACCATTGCCGCTGGCTTCGCCATTTTCAACTACGGCTCTCCTCTTTGTTTCTGCCCTCATAGTATGAAACCCGTCGCCATTTTTAAACTAGTCCCTAGATCTTATAATCCATAATCACTATCAGATACTAAATAAAAATAGCCACACCACACCACAGCATTAGCATTTAAAGGACAGAACTTTGTGAGAATAATTGGCAAATGTGTTACATTATTAACAGTGAAACCAAGAACAATGCAGAAAGCAGACCTCAGATAGTAAATTGCCTTTCCTTTAAGGATCCATCTTCTTCGCAACCTCAGTAAAAGCAATCAAAATTCCGACCAAAGGAAAGGAACATCCTAAAGGTTAGAAAAAGACAAATAGATATACTCACTCCAATCAGAATGGGCTCACATTTCACAAGGAAAAAAATCTCCACAGCCCACATCAACACATAAAGAATTACAATAATAGAAGAAAAGCGCAAATGAGTAAGAATATTTGGGTGGGTCGACCCGTCTTAAGATCTTTCGATTTTACGATGACTTTGCTCTTCTTGTTGAGATTTTTATCTAATCCACATTGGATAATTCTTCTCACCCAACTCACCGAATATACTTCATCTATCACCAATTGATTTTAGGTTGAAGACCTCGATTTCTAATACTTCTTCAAGTATAGGTTGATTGAATAAATGGAAAACATTTAATCCTTCACTTCCCAAAAAAATTTGCAAAATAAGCAAACAATACAATTTTAAAAAGGAAATAAAAAATTAAACCTCATCCCATCCAATTCCAAGTCCAATATACGGATAAAAAGAACCCACACGTCCAAGCCTCTGCCTCACATCACCACACATCACATATAACGTTAATCCCATCTCAGTTCTTACAGCATCAACAATGGCAGCAGCAATTACCAAGACTTCACTCTCCGCAATAATCTCAGCCTCGTCGAATCACCACAGCAGCCCAAGGCTCCCAACCTCGACAGCAGCTCCACTCTCCTCCCTCAAACACCATCAGAATCATGCAAGAAGAAGAGAGTTCTTACATGGATCGTTGCTCGCGCTCATCCCGCTGGTAATATCTCCGGCGGCGACACTTCCTTCGCTTGCCCGAGAAGTCGAAGTAGGTTCTTACCTCCCGCAGTCGCCGACCGACCCTTCCTTCGTGGTCTTTCAGGCCACTCCGAAGGACACGCCTGCTCTTCGGGCAGGTAATTATTATTCTTCTGCGTTTCATTTGGGCCATTGCGTCGTATCTTTTGTTTCTTATCCCACATCGATTAGGAAGAGAGGGTTACACCTTGTAGTTTATTGACAACGTAGAAAGCTAAACTGCGTTAAAATTTTCTTGCATTAAGAGCTAAAATTAGCGGATAAAATTACTTTATGATTATTGGGCGTAGGCGATTGAGGTTTTCCACGTTAAATCTTTGAGTTATTATTTTCTTCTGTTTAATATTTGGGCGACATATTATGAGGGGGAATTTCGGAGTGGCTAAATTTCCAATATTTTCGTGGTTTGATTTTTCCAAACCGTCGTCGCTTGTTTAACGGTTTGTGTATTGGATTAGATGAGCCCGGGATTGTAATAGAATCTCGGTCGAAAAGATGGTTAAACTTATAGTTTAGTGACAACTGTAGAAAGTTAAATTGCATTAAAATTCCTTACGGTAAGAGTTAAAGTTAGCGGATGGAATTATTTTCTGATTGATGGGTGTAGGCAGTGGTAGAAAAATTGCGTAATTGTAATTTTCATGCAGTGGATTTTCTACTGCCCTGATTGCACAAGTGGTTTTCTCTCTTAGGTTTTTTCACGTTAAGTTTTTGAGTTATTATTTTCTTCTGTTTAATATTTGCGGGACATATTATGGGGGGAATTTCGGAGTGGCTAAATTCCCAACATTTCCGCGCATCGGTTTCTCCGAACTGTCGTCGTTTGTTTAACGCTTTGCATATTGGATGAGATTAGGCCAAGATCGTAATTGAATCTAGGTCGAAAAAACTATACTTTCTACGTTCTTATGAAAGCTCTGAATCTAGTTAAATCCAGGAAACGTACAGCCGTACAAGTTCATAATACCTCCGTCGTGGAAGCAAATGAGGGTCGCCAACATCCTCTCGGGGAACTACTGCCAGCCTAAGTGCGCCGAGCCGTGGATCGAAGTCAAGTTCGAGGACGAAAGCCAAGGGAAGATACAAGTAGTGGCCTCGCCTCTCATACGGCTGACCAACAAGCCAAACGCTAAGATCGAAGACATCGGCAGCCCCGAGAAGCTCATCGCCTCCCTCGGACCCTTTGTCACTGGAAACACTTTCGATCCCGACGAGCTCCTCGAGACCTCCGTGGAGAAACGTGGCGATCAAACGGTATTAAACTCTTTTTAACCTTATAAAAATATACATAAATCTGATAGGGTCTCTGATAAGTACTTAAGCTTTTAGATGAAGAGTTCATTCAACGCAGTATCAGAAGAGGTCTTGAGTTCAAATCTTGGCGACTATTCATCATAATAGAAACCAATCTTGCATGCAACGGGCTTACGTCTTTTTTTTTAACACGGTAAATCCCGACCTTTGGGCCCAGTAAACTCTGGAAACTGACGAAATAGGCTGCAAACTACGTCAAACATATAGTCGCATTGGGACAGAGGCTCACTCAAAACCTCAGTCTGACCACTATGCCAAGCCTCATTACGTTTTTACTGATTATTTATTTAATTTTTTTTGTTTGTGAAGTACTATAAATACGTTTTGGAGACGCCGTACGCACTGACGGGGACGCATAATCTGGCCAAGGCGACGGCGAAAGGGAGCACGGTGGTGCTGTTTGTGGCCAGTGCGAATGATAAGCAGTGGCAGTCGTCGCAAAAGACTTTGCAAGCTATTCTTGATTCTTTTGAAGTCTAAAAAGATCATTGCAATTTATTTATTTTTGTATGTAAAACTATCCATGTTGTAATTAAGGAGATGTGCACAACCCTGAGCTTATTATTAGTGTATTATTAGTGGTAGGCGATGTTCATTTCTTTTTAACGGTCTTTTGTTGTAATAGTTTCATTTGTATCTTCAAATTATATAAGTGTCTTATGAGTGGTCATTCTTGGATCTATCACTTTGTGTAATGAATTTAGAACTCACAAGTCAATGATCGATATCTCACCCCTTAGGGGTCAACGGATAGTCTTGATATATATGAATGTGATGCAAAGCTTTCTTTTTTTTACAATTATTTAATTTTATATATTTTATTCACGTTTGTTTTCGGAAGACTAAACTGATTTCTTTACGTATCTAATATTTAGACGTTGAATTTTCTTTTACGAATGATTGGAATACGTGAGAATTTGCACCCATGACCTGTTTTTTTAAAATTACATTTCATATTTAATTTTATATATTTTATTCACGTCTCCCCACGTTTAACCTTGTTTCGTTCCCTATCTAACATTAGACGTTAAATTTTCTTTTACAGTGGTTGTGAAAATTTGTAAGTAAGACCTCTTATACTATGTTGAATGATATGTTGATATATATATTTTTTTTCTTATTTACTTAGAAGTGAAATTTTGTTTTTGAGGATTAATTTATACTCATCATCTCTTCATCTTTCCTCACCACTTATCCTAAAAAAATTATATTATAAAGAGTGTATATCATTTTCAACAAAACCCATATCTAGTTCAAGTGATCAAACAAAAAAAATCCTTAGTACAAAGTTATCCTAAGATGAACATGTATATATATATATATATATATAAATTCAATAGCACATGGTTCTAAGAAATCGGGACAAAGAGTTGATTCTCCATTTATGAAATGAACAAATGATATAAACTACGCCTTGAGAAATAAATCATTGCCAGCTTGATGTCACGTTCCATTCCATTCCCATTACATAAAATAAAAACTGTTATAAAAATATTAATTGTGATTAATATTATATTAAGATTATTTTATTATAATTATACTTATATTAAGATTATAATGATAATATAGCTTATAATATAAAGAGAGAGAGATTAGAGAGAGATTAAGTATTTCAATACTTGGTGTGCTTTACAATGAACTCTAATCACCTATTTATACTACTAATAATTCACTATTACAACTAATCACATTAATTACAATTATACACCTCACACTAAAATACAAACTCTTCAATTAAACACATCATCTTATCATCTTATCACATTATCATCATTTAATATAATACTTCCAAATCATCAATAATTTAACTAATATTATTATTTAAAACATCCACATTTAATTATTTCATAATACTCCCCCTTGGATGTTTTCAAAGAATATGCCTCGTTAAAACCTTATTAGGAAAAACCCAATGGGATAAAAACCTAATGAAGGAAAAAGAGTACATGATTCTTTTAGATACGCTTTCGATTGTTGCCTCATTAAAAACCTTACTGGGAAAACCACATGGGAAAAACCTCAGTGAAGGGAAAAAGAGTGCAACGCGCATTTACTCCCCCTGATGATGACATCATTTAAGATCTCGAAGTTTTCGAACTCCAATTGAATATACCAATCTTTTGAAAATTATTGGGGGAAGTGCTTTCGTGAATAAATCTGCAAGATTTTCACTTGATCGCACTTGTTGTACATCAATATCACCATTTTTCTCTAAATCGTGTGTAAAGAAAAATTTTGGTGAAATATGCTTTGTTCTATCTCCCTTAATATATCCTTCCTTTAATTGGGCAATGCATGCAGCATTATCTTCATATAAAATCGTAGGAAGTAACTTTTTCGATACTAGCCCACTGGTTTGTTGTATATGCTCAATTATCGATCGCAACCAAACACATTCTCGGCTAGCTTCATGAATAGCTAAAATTTCCGCATGATTAGAAGAAGTAGCCGTTAAACTTTGTTTAACTGACCGCCATGAAATAGCGGTTCCGCCATGTGTAAATAAATAGCCCGTTTGCGATCGAGCATTATGTGGGTCAGATAGAAAACCAGCATCTGCATACCCAATCAAATCTGTTTTTGATTCATTAGAATAGAACAATCCCATATCAGTTGTTCCTTGAAGGTATCGAAAAATTCGCTTAATTCCATTCCAATGTCTACGAGTTGGTGACGAACTATATCTCGCCAATAGATTCACAGCGAACGCTATATCAGGTCGCGTATGACTCGTTAAATACATTAGGGCTCCAATAGCACTGAGATATGGTACTTCAGGACCAAGTAATTCTTCATCGTTTTCGCAAGGTCTAAACGGATCTTTATTCAGATCTAAAGATCGAACAATCATTGGAGTATCCAATGGATGAGCTTTATCCATATAAAATCTTTTCAATACCTTTTTCGTATAAGTCTCTTGATGTACGAATATCCCATTCTTTAAATATTCAATTTGCAGTCCAAGACAAAATTTCGTTTTACCGAGATCTTTCATTTCAAACTCTTTTTTCAAACAATTAACGGCTTTTGATAACTCTTCAGGAGTTCCAATTATGTTAATATCATCAACATAAACTGAAATGATGACAAATTCATTTCCAGATCTTTTCATAAATATGCACGGGCAAGTTTGATCATTTTTATACCCTCTTTCGATAAATATTCACTTAGGCGATTATACCACATACGCCCAGATTGCTTTAATCCATAAAGCGATTTATTTAGCTTGATTGAGTACTCATTTCGGGGCCCTGAATTTTCAGGTAACTGAAATCCCTCGGGAAGTTTCATATATATATCACTATCAAGTGATCCATATAAATAAGCGGTGACAACATCCATTAGACGCATATCGAGTCCTTCACGTACTGCCAGACTAATTAAATAACGAAAAGTCGTTGCATCCACCACAGGAGAATACGTCTCCTCATAATCAATACCAGGTCGTTGTGAAAAGCCTTGTGCAACAAGCCGTGCTTTGTATCTCACAATTTCACCGTTTTCATTTCTCTTTCTGATGAAAACCCATTTATATCCAACCGGCTTTACATTTTCTGGTATGCGGACTACAGGTCCGAAAACTTTTCGTTTCTCAAGTGATTTTAATTCTGCCTCGATTGCATCTTTCCATTTTGGCCAATCATTTCTTTGTCTGCATTCTTTTACAGACCCTGGTTCATGATCCTCATTCTCATTTATCTCATTCATTTCATGTAGCGCTACGTTAAATGAGAATTTATTGTCAACGTTGACTTTTTCTCGGTTCCATCTAATTCCATTTTGGCATAATTTATCGAGATCTCTTCATTATCATTATTCTCAAAAATTTCAGGTACCTGATTTCCATTATCATAATCATTAATGCCCATTGACTCTTCTAGAGTCGATAAATCCTCGACTGGACCATTCTTATTATTTGCTCCTTTTCTTTTTCGAGGATTTTTATCTTTGGAACCCGAGGGCCTACCACGTTTTAGTTGTGGCTTAGGCTCGATCATTATATGTTCTCCAGGAACATTAACTTTTGCAGGAGCATTACAGCTGGTATATGTGACTTAGTCACTCTTTTAAGGTCAGTAAAGCTATCTGGCAGTTGATTAGCTAATCCTTAAATGAATTATCTTTTGAACTTCTAGTTCACATTCTTTCGTTCGAGGATCATAATGATTTAGCGATAATTCATTCCAACTAATACTCATTTCCAGCTGTTTCTTTTCTCCCCCTAATGTCGGAAAATTCGATTCATCGAAATGACAATCGGCAAATCTAGCCGTAAATAAATCTCCAGTTAGAGGTTCTAAATATTTTATTATCGATGGAGATTCAAATCCGACATATATTCCCAACCTCCTTTGAGGTCCCATCTTAGTGCGTTGTGGTGGAGCAATTGGAACATATACCGCACATCCAAAAATTCTCAGATGGGAAATATTTGGTTCCTGACCATAAACCATTTGTATCGGGGAGATATCGTTATAACTTGTTGGCCTGATGCGGATTAGTGCCGCTGCATGTAATATAGCATGTCCCCAACAAGATGAATGAAGTTTCGACTTCATTAATAATGGTCTTGCAATTAATTGCAGCCTTTTAATCAACGATTCTGCAAGACCGTTTTGCGTATGTACATGTGGCACGGGGTGCTCAACATCAATTCCAATAGACATGCAATATTCATTAAATGCCTTGGAAGTAAATTCACCAGCATTATCAAGGCGTATTTTCTTTATTGGAAAGTCCGAAAATGTGCTTTAATCGAATCAACTGAGCAAGCAATCTCGCAAAAGCTACATTCCGTGTTGATAACAAACACACATGAGACCATCTAGTTGATGCATCAATCAATACCATGAAATATCTAAATGGTCACACGATGGATGTATCGGTCCACAAATATCACCTTGTATACGCTCCAAAAATCTTATGGATTCATTCTTTATTTTTACTGGTGATGGACGAATAATCAACTTCCCTTTAGAGCAAGCAGCACATGATAATTCATTAGATTGAAGAATCTTCTGGTTCTTCATTAAATGTCCACGTGAATTTTGAATTATTCTCCGCATCATAATTGAACCGGGATGGCCCAACCGGTCATGCCAAACAACAAATGTATTATCATTAGTAAACTTCTGGTTTACGATAGCATGCGATTCAATTGTTTTAACATACGTATAATACAATCCAGAGTCAAATGAATGTAATATTTCAACAACTCGTTTATCATTCGAAACCACTTTTGTAATGTGCAAATATTCAAATTTCTCTTTTCTGCAGTCTCAATGTGATATCCATTATGTCGAATAGCTTTAAAGCTCAATAAATTTCTTTGAGACTTAGGAGAATATAAGGCATTATCAATTATTAGCCTTGTCCCTCTGGGCAGTATAATATTGGCTCTTCCGGAGCCCTCAATTATATTTGTGCTACCCGATATAGTGATAACACTTGTTTCTTTCATTTCAAGATGGGAGAAATATTTCTTATTTCTTAGAATCGTATTAGTCGTTGCACAATCTGCAAGACATAACTCCCCATTGCACATGCTTGTATCCATTGTATTGATAAATATATAATAACTAGAATTATTAAATAAATAAGCGTCAAAATAAAATTATATATAAAGATAAAATAATAAATAAATAATGCTTAAATAAAATTTATAACGACACTTCAGTTTTCTTTATTTGGATCTTTAACAAAAACCAAAATATTCAAATGAGCATAGGATCTAGCACCAATTTTCTGAAATATCGTAATCTTGAGCAAAATTTAATTTCATCGACACTTCACTTTTAATTGCTCTTTATAAAGATCAACGGGATCTTTGGGTGCGAATAATAACCAACGATAATATATAATAATCTTTATATTGCTCAATACATCTTTCTCAATCATATACTAGTTGTCCACTTCGGGGAAATATTAATAATAACCACGGTAAATATAATGTTCACGACCACTTTTATTGTTTGCGCATACATTCACTTCAGGGAATGCAACATAATCATTTAGTCGGACTTATGTTTTTCATTCATCCATCATAATATTTTCTGATCATTTTCTCACGATATTTATTCGTATTATATCCGATGGACTGAACGTGGTGAATGCTTTATAATATACCGAAGTAATTGCGTAAATCACTAGCAAGTATAAAATCGAGAGTGATAAATCAAAGTTTGCCAAATTCAATATATTGATATCATAAAAATAAAATCATCATTAAAATATTAAAAGGAAAATTATAATTAATCTTCTTTTATATCTTCTTTTGTAAAAGTTCTAATGAAAAACGATATCCACATCCAAATAACTGTCGCCGTAATAATAATCATAAGTAATAGATCAAACATCGGACAAAGCGTCATCCTTCAAAATAAAATATATTTCAGTAATTATAATATTAAAGAAAAATTATAATTAATAATTATATTTTAAAAATTGGTAAAAACATTATCCACATAGCCGTAAGGATCACCGTAAATAAAGTAAGCAACAGAAGATCCATCTTTGTATAAAACGACATGATTCTATAAGATGAAAGAACATAATAATCAGATAACATATAAATCAATGATAAAATATATGATAGTTTCATAAAATGCGTTCTTTATTATTTCATAATTATTATCCAAGCTCGGGTAAGATTGTGGTAATAAAATTTGTCCATTGTCCAAAATCTGTTCGATCCAATAATAACTTCAAATTGCTCAATAAATAAATTAATAATATGCCGCTACTGAGGTGGGGATAACCACAAGACCTCGTGGGCTTTTGTGTTGTGTACGTGAATATATAAAAATAAATAAATCGTAAATAAAAATTCCACACACCACCACGGGGTATGGAAATCTGGACCTCTCGTCACTTATAGTGAACGATATTCCGCGAAACCACTCGGGTATTGGCGTTTAGTTATAAAACTTTTAAAATATACTTTTATAATATATATTTTTAAATTAATCACAATTAATATATGATTAGTATAAATTAAATATTAAATTACCGTACCTCGACTAAACTCGTACGAGATCTTCGACGGAGGTTGATCTTGACGACGGAGAGCGGTCGTGCTGATAACGTGTTATAAAAATATTAATTGTGATTAATATTATATTAAGATTATTTTATTATAATTATACTTATATTAAGATTATAATGATAATATAGCTTATAATATAAAGAGAGAGAGATTAGAGAGAGATTAAGTATTTCAATACTTGGTGTGCTTTACAATGAACTCTAATCACCTATTTATACTACTAATAATTCACTATTACAACTAATCACATTAATTACAATTATACACCTCACACTAAAATACAAACTCTTCAATTAAACACCTCATCTTATCATCTTATCACATTATCATCATTTAATATAATACTTCCAAATCATCAATAATTTAACTAATATTATTATTTAAAACATCCACATTTAATTATTTCATAATAAAAACAAGATTTTGGTTCGATGGATTATTTAAAAATAATCTCCACATAAATATAGAGATTGCCCATTGCATCCAAAGCTATGAACTGTCATTACACCTAAAGTTCTCAACAGATTGAATTTCTCAAGTCAGATAAATCAAGAAAAAGAAAAGAAAAAAAAAAAGGGTAAGAGAATCTTTGATCCATTACCAACTATACATTCTTTTCTTAAATCTAAGAACATAGAGATCATCGATCTCTTGATGATATGACATTTAGAGAATGATATTGTTATTGTTCCTAAGAAGCACAGCACAACACACAAAGCAATATCAAGCTCATCGTCCCTACACAAGATTATTTGATGTAATAAATAGACGACATTAGAAGCAAGAAGAATGAGGCAAATGTCTTCTCAAGTTTACCGAAAATGTTCGACTACGACTACTCCGTCGGAAACAATGTAAGAACTTTGGGCCCATTGCCTGAATCTGAGTCATCGCCGTAGCCGCCGCCGTTGTTCAATGGCATTCCCATCCTCTGCTGCTGCTGCTGCTGCCTCAAGAAGGGGCTGTTGGAGTGTTCGAATCCGCCGTTGTTTGGAGGAGAGTTGCCAAAGTGGCCGTAAGGTTGGTGGTGGACGGGCCGGACCACCATTCCCTGGCCGTGGTGGTGGTGGTGGTGGTTCGCGGCGGCGGCTACAGGGACGAACGCTGCTGGGTGGAGGAAGTGAGCTGGGACTGGGCCGCTGGCGAAGAGGTGGTCAGTGGCTGGGTCGGTCCCGGCGCCGGAGGCGGAGCCGGCCCCTCCTCCGCCGCTGGAGATCCCTTGCATACGCTTGAGGTAGAGGCGGTACTTCTGGAGGTGGCTCGCCACGTTCTCGCGGGTGAGACCGTCGACGCTCATGAGTTGCATGATGGTCTTGGGGACGGCGTTCTTGATGCCGAGGTGGGCCACGGCGTCGACGAACCTCTTGTGCAGCTGAGGGGTCCAGACGAGGCGGGGCCGCTTGAGGGTCCTCGCGGGCTCGTCTCCGGCGGCGTTGCCGCCGCCTCCGGAACCGCCCCCGGAGCTGAGCTCGGGAGAATCGAACTCCGAGGAGGGGGCTGGGTGGTGGTTGTGGTTGTGGTTGTGGTGGAGGAGGGAGTGATGGGGCGCGTGGGAGGGAGGCGGAGGCGCGTGGGGAGAGATGTTGAAGGCGAGTGCTAGATCGGGCGTGATTAGGGTTTGGGACAGCGGCGTCAGCTCCTCCGGCGACGGCAGCTCCTCTTCCCATCTGGTGAACCAGTTGGAATCTTCCTCCCTCATGGTGGCTCTGCTTTTTTCCGTTCTCTTTAGATTTGATAGAAAAAATTGAATTGAATTATCGTTTACTCCGCCGCGACTCGGCGGAGAGAGAGAGAGAGAGAGAGAGAGATGTGTGGAGAGGTGATCGAGGTGGATCTTGTTTGCTTCTGATTATCAGCTTTTATTAAGGTTGTACTGTTGTGGATACTTTTTTATTTTTCTTTTTTTTTATTATTTAATATTCTTACATTTGGTGTAATATGGCTATGGATGATCTTGGGTGTGTTTGATATTGTCTGAAAAAAAACAGAATTTTTTTTTTATATTTTAAAAATTTTATTGTTGGGATTTTATTTCAATATTCTTTTTTTTTTTTTGGAGTATCAATCTCGTGAGATATCTAAAAGAGGGTATTTTCGTTTCATACTATAAAGGGCCTTTGTTAAAGATTTTATAATAATAATAATATTATGAAATAATTAATAATGTGGATGTTTTAAATAATAATATTAGTTAAATGATTGATGATTTGGAAGTATTGCATTAAATGATGATAATGTGATAAGATGATAAGATGAGGTGTTTAATTGAAAAGTTTGTATTTTAGTGTGAGGTGTATAATTGTAATTAATGTGATTAGTTGTAATTAGTGAATTATTAGTAGTATAAATAGGTGATTAGAGATCATTGTAAATCACACCAAGTATTGAAATACTTAATCTCTCTCTAATCTCTTTCTCTTTATTATTATAAGCTATATTATCATTATAATCTTAATATAAGTATAATTATACTAAAATAATCTTAATATAATATTAATCACAATTAATATTTTTATAACACGTTATCAGCACGAACGCTCTCCGTCGTCAAGATCAACCTCCGTCGAAGATCTCGTACGAGTTTAGTCGAGGTACGGTAATTTAATATTTAATTTATAATAATCATATATTAATTGTGATTAATTTAAAAATATATATTATAAAAGTATATTTTAAAAGTTTTATAACTAAACGCCAATACCCGAGTGGTTTCGCGGAATATCGTTCACTATAAGTGACGAGAGGTCCAGATTTCCATACCCCGTGGTGGTGTGTGGAATTTTTATTTACGATTTTTTTTTTATATATTCACGTACACAACACCAAAAGCCCACGAGGTCTTGTGGTTATCCCCACCTCAGTAGCGGCATATTATTGATTTTTTAATTGAACAATCTTGAAGTAATTATTGGACCGAATAGTTTTGGACACTGGACAAATTTTATTACCGCAACCTTATCGGAGCTTGGACAATAATTATGAAATAATAAAGAACGAGTTTCATAAAACAATTCATATATTTTATCATTGATTTATATGTTATCTGATTATTATGTTCTTTTTCATGTTATAGAATCATGTCGTTTTATACAAAGATGGATCTTCTGTTGCTTACTTTATTTACGGTGATCCTTACGGCTATGTGGATAATGTTTTTACCAATGTTTTTAAAATATAATTATTAATTATAATTTTTTTTAATATTATAATTACTGAAATATATTTTATTTTGAAGGATGACGCTTTGTCCGATGTTTGATCTATTACTTATGATTATTATTACGGCGACAGTTATTTGGATGTGGATATCGTTTTTCATTAGAACTTTTACAAAAGAAGATATAAAAGAAGATTAATTATAATTTTTCTTTTAATGTTTAAATGATGATTTATTTTATGATATCAATATATTGAATTTGGCAAACTTTGATTTATCACTCTCGATTTTATACTTGCTAGTGATTTACACAATTACTTCGGTATATTATAAAGCATTCACCACGTTCAGTCCATCGGATATAATACGAATAAATATCGTGAGAAAATGATCAGAAAATATTATGATGGATGAATGAAAAAGCATAAGTCCGACTAAATGATTATGTTGCATTCCCTGAAGTGAATGTATTCGCAAACAATAAAAGAGGTCGTGAATATTATATTTACCGTGGTTATTATTAATATTTTCCCCGAAGTGGACAACTAATATATGATTGAGAAAGATGTATTGAGCAATATAAAGATTATTATATATTATCATTGGTTATTATTCGCACCCAAAGATCCCGTTGATCTTTATAAAGAGCAATTAAAAGTGAAGTGTCGATGAAATTAAATTTTGCTTAAGATTACGATATTTTAGAATATTGGTGCTAGATCCTATTCTCATCTGAATATTGTGGTTTTTGTTAAATATCCCAATAAAGAAAACTGATACATCGTTATAAATTTTATTTAAGCATTATTTATTTATTATTTTATCTTTATATATATAATTTTATTTTGACGCTTATTTATTTAATAATTCTAGTTATTATGTATTTATCAATACAATGGATACAAATATGTGCAATGGGGAGTTATGTCTTGCAGATTGTGCAACGACTAATACGATTCTAAGAAATAAGAAATATTTCTCCCATCTTGAAATGAAAGAAACAAGTGTTATCACTATATCGGGTAGCACAAATATAATTGAGGGCTCCGGAAGAGCTAATGTTATACCGCCGAGAGGGACAAGGCTGATAATTGAAAATGCCTTATATTCTCCTAAGTCTCAAAGAAATTTATTGAGCTTTAAATATATTCGACATAATGGATATCACATTGAGACTGCAGAAAAGAGAAATATTGAATATTTGCACATTACAAAAGTGGTTTTGAATGATAAAAGAGTTGTTGAAATATTACATTCGTTTGACTCTGGATTGTATTACACGTATGTTAAAACAATTAAATCACATGCTATCGTAAACCAGAAGTTTACTGATGATAATACATTTGTTGTTTGGCATGACCGGTTGGGCCATCCCGGTTCAATTATGATGCGGAGAATAATTCAAAATTCACGTGGACATTTAATGAAGAACCAGAAGATTCTTCAATCTAATGAATTATCATGTGCTGCTTGCTCTAAAGGGAAGTTGATTATTCGTCCATCACCAGTAAAAATAAAGAATGAATCCATAAGATTTTTGGAGCGTATACAAGGTGATATTTGTGGACCGATACATCCATCGTGTGGACCATTTAGATATTTCATGGTATTGATTGATGCATCAACTAGATGGTCTCATGTGTGTTTGTTATCAACACGGAATGTAGCTTTTGCGAGATTGCTTGCTCAGTTGATTCGATTAAGAGCACATTTTCCGGATTATCCAATAAAGAAAATACGCCTTGATAATGCTGGTGAATTTACTTCCAAGGCATTTAATGAATATTGCATGTCTATTGGAATTGATGTTGAACACCCCGTGCCACATGTACATACGCAAACCGGTCTTGCAGAATCGTTGATTAAAAGGCTGTAATTAATTGCAAGACCATTATTAATGAAGTCGAAACTTCATTTATCTTGCTGGGGACATGATATATTACATGCAGCGGCACTAATCCGCATCAGGCCAACAAGTTATAACGATATCTCCCCGATACAAATGGTTTACGGTCAGGAACCAAATATTTCCCATCTGAGAATTTTTTGATGTGCGGTATATGTTCCAATTGCTCCACCACAACGCACTAAGATGGGACCTCAAAGGAGGTTGGGAATATATGTCAGATTTGAATCCTCATCGATAATAAAATATTTAGAACCTCTAACTGGAGATTTATTTACGGCTAGATTTGCCGATTGTCATTTCGATGAATCGAATTTTCCGACATTATGGGGAGAAAAGAAACAGCTGGAAATGAGTATTATTTGGAATGAATTGTCGATAAATCATTATGATCCTCCAACGAAAGAATGTGAACTAGAAGTTCAAAAGATAATTCATTTACAAGGATTAGCTAATCAACTGCCAGATAGTTTTACTGACCTTAACAGAGTGAATAAGTCACATATACCAGCTGTTAATGCTCCTGCAAAAGTTGATGTTCCTGGAGAACATATAATGATCGAGCCTAAGCCACAACTAAAATGTGGTAGGCCCTCGGGTTCCAAAGATAAAAATCCTCGAAAAAGAAAAGGAGCAAATAATAAGAATGATCCAGTCGATGATTTATCGACTCTAGAAGAGTCAATGAGCATTAATGATTATGTTAATGAAAATTAGGTACCTGAAATTTCTGAGAATAATGATAATGAAGAGATCTCGATAAATTATGCCCAAAATGAAATTAGATGGAACCGAGAAAAAGTCAACATTGACGATAAATTCTCATTTAACGTAGCGCTACATGAAATGAATGAGATGAATGAGAATGAGGATCATGAACCAATGTCTGTTAAAGAATGCAGACAAAGAAATAATTGGCCAAAATGGAAAGATGCAATCGAGGCAGAATTAAAATCACTTGAGAAACGAAAAGTTTTCGGACCTGTAGTCCGCATACCAGAAAATATAAAGCCGGTTGGATATAAATGAGTTTTCATCAGAAAGAGAAATGAAAACGGTGAAATTGTGAGATACAAAGCACGGCTTGTTGCACAAGCTTTTCACAACGACCTGGTATTGATTATGAGGAGACGTATTCTCCTGTGGTGGATGCAACTACTTTTCGTTATTTAATTAGTCTGGCAGTACGTGAAGGACTCGATATGCATCTAATGGACGTTGTCACCGCTTATTTATATGGATCACTTGATAGTGACATATATATGCGACTTCCCGAGGGATCTCAGTTGCCTGAAAATTCAGGGCCCCGAAATGAGTACTCAATCAAGCTAAATAAATCACTTTATGGATTAAAGCAATCTGGGCGTATGTGGTATAATTGCCTAAGTGAATATTTATCGAAAGAGGGGTATAAAAATGATCAAACTTGCCCGTGCATATTTATGAAAAGATCTGGAAATGAATTTGTCATCATTTCAGTTTATGTTGATGATATTAACATAATTGGAACTCCTGAAGAGTTATCAAAAGCCGTTAATTGTTTGAAAAAAGAGTTTGAAATGAAAGATCTCGGTAAAACGAAATTTTGTCTTGGATTACAAATTGAATATATAAAGAATGTGATATTCGTACATCAAGAGACTTATACGAAAAAGGTATTGAAAAAATTTTATATGGATAAAGCTTATCCATTGGATACTCCAATGATTGTTCGATCTTTAGATGTGAATAAAGATCCGTTTAGACCCTGTGAAAATAATGAAGAACAACTTGGTCCTGAAGTACCATATCTCATTGCTATTGGAGCACTAATGTATTTGACGAGTCATACGCGACCTGATATAGCGTTCACTGTAAATCTATTGGCAAGATATAGTTCGTCACCGACTCGTAGACATTGGAATGAAGTTAAACGGATATTTCGATACCTTCAAGGAATAACTGATATGGGATTGTTCTATCCAAATGAATCAAAAGCAGATTTGATGGGGTATGCAGATGTTGGTTTTATATCTGACCCACATAATGCTCGATCGCAAACGGGCTATTTATTTACGCATGGCGGAATCGCTATTTCATGGCGATCAGTTAAACAAAGTTTAACGGCTACTTCATCTAACCATGCGGAAATTCTAGCTATTCATGAAGCTAGCCGAGAATGTGTTTGGTTGCGATCGATAATTGAGCATATACAACAAACTAGTGGGCTATTATCGAAAAAGTTACTTCCTACGATTTTATATGAAGATAATGCTGCATGTATTGCCCAATTAAAGGAATGATATATTAAGGAAGATAGAACAAAACATATTTCACCAAAAATTTTCTTTACTCACGATTTAGAGAAAAATGATGATATTGATGTACAACAAGTACGATCAAGTGAAAATCTTGCAGATTTATTCACGAAAGCACTTCCCCCAATAATTTTCAAAAGATTGGTATATTCAATTGGAGTTCGAAAACTTCGAGATCTTAAATGATGTCATCATCAGGGGGAGTAAATACGCGTTGCACTCTTTTTTCCTTCACTGAGATTTTTTCCATGTGGTTTTCCCAGTAAGGTTTTTAATGAGGCAACAATCGAAAGCGTATCTAAAAGAATCATGTACTCTTTTTCCTTCATTAGGTTTTTATCCCATTGGATTTCTCCCATCTCTAATCTTTCTCTTTATTATTATAAGCTATATTATTATTATAATCTTAATATAAGTATAATTATACTAAAATAATCTTAATATAATATTAATCACAATTAATATTTTTATAACAAATAATAATAAATAAAAATTGGCAAGTTAATAAATTACGTATACAGAGTGTAAGAGAATCTTGAAATGTGTTAGGGTCGTGTAAGAAACGTGAAAATACTTTAATCAATTAAGAGATGTGTTAATAATTAATATCTTCTACTATTATTTGTGGCCTTACATATCTTTAGATATAAAAATAAAATAAACAACAAAAAACGAAAGTTGGGATTTTTATGACTCGCGTACGGAACACGCTCCTTCATGGAGTTTGAGTGAAGACTCTCTCTTTTGAGGCAATAATAGCATGAATGTCATATTGTACTTGTACGAAGAAAGTGGATTTGGATTTAATTTGGAAAATTGAAAAAGATGAAAATTAAAGTGGTACCATTGAAAAATTAGATATTTTCGAAAGTGAACGGTTTATTTTCCTAAATGTGTATTCTCATGCACACTTATCGTAAACTCCACATTTCGACTAATATCAGTTTAAATTAGGCTCGACAATGGGACGAAGATTTCTCGTTTCTCGCGTATTTTTACTCCCAGTGGGGGATGATGAGAAAAATTTTCTCACTGTTGGCGGGGATGAGGATCATACTCCCCGCTCCGTGGGGATTCCCGCCCGATTTCCGACGAAGATCCGATATACAAAATTACTAAATTACCATTTTAAAAATACTACTTTTTTTTAAAGTATCACAACAAATTTGTCCCACTATTTTTCGTCGGTTCCACCATTGAATAATAAGAAAAAAAAATTTACACTAAAAAGGACGTGGGACGGGAATTCTCAGTGGGAAAAAAACCACCAACAAATCTCCGCGGGGATGGAGATGGGAGAAATTTCTCCCCGATTGCTTAACGGGGACGGGGTGAGAATGGAGATTAAGTCCTCGCTCCCGCTCTGCCCCATTGCCAAGCCTCGGTTGAAATAAATCTGAATACCATTGTCACCAATTTCAATTTGAATTGAATCTGAGCATCATTATCAGCTATGAGACATTACCGACTTCCAAATGAACTAATGCATATTAGGTATAATTATCTATATACTATTTAACGACCTTTGGTATATCATTTATAATTAGTAATTACAATCCCTTAATGTTTTTTTATTCCAATTATATCACACAAATCAATTTTTTATTTATATATAATAAATATTTAAAATTAAAACTTTATCTATGAAAAGTCTTAAATTAAAATAACTCTTAAAACAAAAATAATATATATTTATATATTAGATCAAACCTATTGAATGCTTAGCTTAAAATATTAGTTTTAATAATGCGTGCTTAGTTTAATGTTTTTTTTGGGTCCGTGATGATGGTACGAAGGATTAATTAAGATAACTCTATTATATCTCTTGTGCTGTCGGTTGCAGAGAATATTTTTGGTTGCTCGATGTGATTAGTGGTTGATTGGTTGTAAAATGATGAGATATTATAATCCATTTTGTGTGACCATAAGGTATGATTATATAAATGAAATTGTATAAAGGAGATGATATAATTAAAATAGATAAACATTTAAAAAAATAATAATGGCAATAATTGAACCCAAATTTTATGAAGTTTATCGACTTCGACTTTTCGTTATTATTCATGTACGTCATGTTATGTCTAATCATTCAACTTTGAACTTAATATTAATATCGACTTTGTATATTTTATTGTTTATCTGATTTAAATGTTCCATAATATGATTTTTCGCTATTTTTTTTCCATTTAACACACAAACACACACATGTATATAAGAATAGATAAATAATGTTATCACGATATCAGAATTCTAAAGAGATATAATTTAACAAATTTATATGTAATATGTGATAAAATTAAATGATTATTGTCATGAACCTACAACATCTTTATAATTAAAGGATAAAATGATAACTACTTAAATTAAAATAAATAAATAATACATGATAAAATGATAATTATTCAGTAAACTCAAACTTGACCTACCATTGGCAGTTGTTATCCGATAGTTTGAGGATGCTAAATGATAATTTTGTTCCTGAATGTAAAATCTTACATTATAATAGAAGCACATTATTGAAACTAGAGAGGTGTTCATATAATTTAATTGCTTGTTATAATTTGATTTTTCCTATTTTTTTGTACTGTTTGTTGCCATTGTTTAAATATATTATTAAATTTTTTTTTTGGTAACTACAATTCTTGAGTTCTTACATTTCTATAATAATATAAAGCTTAAATATTTTTTTTAATTCTGTATATGTAGAGGAGTGACATTTTAAGAACACATAAATTAGAAGTTGGCAATTTTAGAATAATAAGTTTCGAAATATTTGATGACATCTAAATTAAATATTACAATTTTAGTACAGTAAATTTCAAAATTAAATCAATTTGAGGATAATAAGTTTCAATCGAAGCAATTTGAGGACAATATGTTTCAATATTTTGGCCTCAATTGTCCTTAAATAGGGACAAAAATTAATTAAGCCATAATTTAATTAAATGTTATCATCTATCTATCTATTATATTAAGGGTGAAGGACTTACAATAACTACCTTACAATTAATTGGTATGACAAATGCGGTTACTATTTTGCCATTTATTTTGTTAGTTTAGTATATATATATATATATATATATATATATATATATATTATATATATACTAGACATCCGGATCCGCGCTCAAAGCGCAGTTAAAAAGCCCATATATTTTTTTATTAGCATATTATTTTTTATCGATTCGTCATTTAATAATTATAACTCATCAGTTCTCACATTTGAGATTTTAACAAAGTAATAATCCTAAATTTTACATATTGAAGTTCACACATATTGAAGTTGCTCATGAAATATAAAAGTTTTTATTGTTCTTGGGAAATTTAATATCCAAGCTTGCAATTGTAGATGTTTGTCACCATCGAAATTTGCGCTCAATGCAGGTTTGCGATATGATGAACTTTCCTTACCGCAACTATTATTGGATTCTATATATAATCATGAACCTCCAATCATGGTTCTGAATCATTAACTCCCAAAATCCGTCACACATATGTACTTCCATTATATTTTGGTCGACAATGAGTCAATAATTCATTACGTCTTTCAGGATTTATAGATGAATACCGAAGTCTTATCATGTGGTTTATTTCGACTCGGCCAATTTTTTCCGGAAATCCAATAATATACGCATATTATATTTTGATAAAACCTACCCAACTTTACTTTAAATTTGACAAAATTTCCATTACAACTATTATATTTTAAGTATCCAAAACTAACAAGATAGAGAAGATGAAGACAACAATTATGAACTTGAATAGAAAGAAAAATTAAAGTGACACATCTACTATAAAATAGTTAAATACAAATTAATTGTTCAAATTTTTAGGCATTCAATGTAAACAATGACAATCCATGCATAGAAAATAACACGTGTAATGTTAAAGCATATAACAATATCAATACAATAAATGGTGTTCTAAAATATTAAAGCAACACTTCGTTCATAATTCAATTATTTCATATAAAAAGCATCAAACCTTAAAAATGATAATGATGGGTTATATATCATGTCACAAAATATAAGAATAAAATTGAGTCAATGTCATTTTTGCTTGCAGTATTTGATTAAAGAAAATATAAAAATCAAAATTATTCTCACGTATATGGAAGTATGGATTAAGTCTTAAAGCAAAAAAGATTACTGAAAAATCCTTAAAAATGACATTCTCAAACATAAGATGTAAAAAAAATGTAAAATATGAAAACATTAATTACACAATGCTTAAATATTTAAGGAAGACTAAACATAGAAATTAAACACAAAATATAGTAAACTTTTTAACCCACCCGTGGTAATACCAAATAAAATCAATATAGACTAAAATATAACAAATATACATGGAGGAACTTTGGGTCTCTTGTAAAGTGTTCACTCTCGTTCGTTGGAGAGAGCAAAAAATTCAAACTCTACGTTATGATAATTCTAACTTAAATTGATATAAGAAATACAAGGTTAATCGCATGAGAAATAAAAGAGAGGTTGTGTAATGAAGAATTACAAACGTTAATTTGTGCTATATATTATAAAATATTTTTTTAAAAAATACAAGAATGCATTTAAAGAGACGAAAAAACTATCCCAAATATATCATAAATACTAAGTAAAAGTTTGTAATATTATATATATAGCTCAAACAAAGTACAAAGTTTATAAATAATATATAAAATATATTAAGGTGCATTTGAAAACGTGAAGTGGCAAATAGATGTTGATCTTACAATCATCATCCCTAGATATGTCATCATTACCCTATATATAGATTACGACGAAAATACTATTCATTTTGCCATCCGCATATATAAGTATTAATTAATATATATATATCTTTACAAATTATTTTTTAATGTACATACAAACAATATCTAATTAAAATTAAATTTATGATTTCATCTATTAAATCTTTTGAATCAAAAATAATAATTCAATTATAAAGTAATATTATATAATATAGTTAAGAACCTTTCGTAAGTCACACGAGATAAAAAATTATGGCTCATTAAATTCAAATCTTTAACTTAACCAAAATTAAATTATCTAAATACAACCCAAGCCCAACTTCATTCCTTTAAATCTTTCCATATCATACAGTCAAATGACTAAATTATAATAATTTCAAATGAAGTGGGATCAGACATATAATTCTAAATTTTCCAGTTCATTTAACTGAAATATCCTTCCATGCCAATAATTGGAAATTTAGACTATTGGGATAACGTATAGTGGGAGCAACTTAAAAAATCCTATCATTGAGATAAAAATAATCATCATTTTAAAATTAAATAAATGTGTGATGTGATTTAGATTAGTTGGCCTGCCATGTGCCGGAAAGTGTTATATTTTTGTCTCTTTTCTTACAAACACATCTGAAGCCGATTCTTTCACTAACTCGATTGGGACATGTGACGAATCAAAGCACAGATCGCCTCATGTCTTACTTTTTATCCCAATATAATAATGGGCCCACCTTAGAAAATTAGATTTTGTAGTATGTATTTTTATTTTTCTAAATTGTATACGACCCAAATATGATTTGAAAAATAAACAACAAAATTTCTTTGATTTGTAATTAGCGAAAAAATCTCGTAATTTATTTAACTATGCATTTCTTGCCAATTACACCTCCTGATTTGGGGGTACCATGCTGAGTTTTAGATAATATTGAGTACGATGCTAAGTTTAGACAACACAAGTAGTTTCATGCAATAAAAAAAAGCATAGGATATTAATATGCATTTCAGTATATCCACGCGTGGTATAACATAATTTACCCTATTTTTTTTTATAAATCATTCTATTAGATATCGTTTGTCTAACTAGACTTGAGAAGGGACATATAAGATATATTGATCAGTCTCGCCGTAAGCCGAAAGTCGTCTTATAACTGATAATGAGGTCCAAAGTTGATTTAAACTGAATTTAATCGAATTGTCTAGGGATAACGTCTCCGTGAAAAAAAGCCCAATCAATTTTTTTTATGACAACATAAAATAAATGATGATCGATTGGACGAGATTGTTCCCAACAACATAATCTACTGGTTAGATCCGAAATACTTGAAGTTAAGGTCTCGGATTCGAATCTACTAAGGACATTGACTATCATATTGGGTCAAAACTGAGACGTTGATACTTGACCAAGAGGATTAGTCCAATTCTTGGATTGTACTATAGTGTAAGGCTGCGTTTGGTCTGTAATATAAACTCATATAAGCCCAAATAGATTAAATAATATGGAATTTTCTTGTGTTTGGTTACTTTTATCCCGCCCGATATTATCAAAAAGCCCATAATAATATCTACAAGCCCGATATTATTAGTCTGTTTTCAAAAGATGAGATAAATTGTAACGTGCCAGTTCATACTAATTTCTATCAGGCCTTTATCATGGGCTTGTAACTGAACATCGCCTAAGTATATAGCCGATTAGAATAAATTATGCCCCTTAATGGAAGCAAAAAAAAAATGCAAATGTCAATTTTACCCTTGGATCAAGTGATTTGACTCTAGCCAATTCGTCGGTCGCTGAACAGAGTAGGGGTGCTTTCGTCTTTACGCAGCTAAGCGGGAAAAATAAGAGGGAAAAAGGAAAATCAAATGCAATCTCGGCCGTCCATTCTTGATCAGGAGGGGAGAAATTGTGAGCCGTTGATTTCCTCCCGTCACGGATACAAAACCCCGCGCAAGGTCTCTTCTCTTATCCTTTTTCACAAGCTGTTTTTCTCTCTCTTCCAAAATATCGAAGAGATCCTTTCACACTTGCTCGAGTCCATCGTGCTCTTCTCAGTTTCTACAGGTAACAAAGGCATTTTTTATTTTTATTTTTTATGTGTTAACCGAGTTGGAATGTGTGTACGTTTCCTTTTCTGCGATTCGCATTTTGTGTACAGTACAGTACATGCCTGGCTTTGTTTGTTGCGTTTGAGATAAACTGGTTGGGAATTCACAGATCTGATAGATCGAGCGAGGATCGTGCGATATTGCTTTCCATATGCCTGTTGTTAACTTCGTTTTTTCTTAGTTTTGATTTTTGTACTGCTACTTGTAGAATCCGCTTAGATCTGTTCAATTTGGGAGAGGATTGTGTTTTTCGCTAGGTTGGTTACGTTAGTGTTTACTTAGATTTGCTTAAACTTTGAAACCAAATGTGAGCATTTGGATTTGATGCTTCGTGTTCGTACATTTTCAGATTCGTATGAGAAGAATTGCAGTAGCACTGTGTATGAACCTGCTCGATACCTTAGACTTTCTTCAAAACGCATCAAAATACGTCGATTTGTTGTATAAGTGCTTAAGAATTAACAATGTCCTTGATTTTCTTCGGTTGTTTCAAAATCGATGACTTAATTACTAAATGTTGAAGCAGAACATGCACCTTATTTGCTTGCATCTTGCTTGATGCCAGAGAATTTCCTATCCTCTTCTCTAGATCGGATCTTCAACATCTCTTGCATGTTGCAGGAAAATGAGAGAAATCCTTCACGTCCAGGGCGGCCAGTGCGGTAACCAGATCGGATCAAAGTTCTGGGAGGTTGTGTGCGATGAGCATGGCATAGATCCGACCGGTCGCTACGTTGGAACATCCGACTTGCAATTGGAGCGTGTCAATGTGTACTACAATGAAGCATCGTGCGGCAGATTCGTTCCCCGTGCAGTTCTCATGGATCTCGAGCCCGGGACCATGGACAGTGTCCGGACCGGCCCGTACGGTCAGATATTTAGGCCCGACAACTTTGTGTTTGGCCAGTCGGGTGCTGGAAATAACTGGGCCAAGGGACACTACACGGAGGGTGCTGAGCTGATTGACTCTGTTCTTGATGTGGTGAGGAAGGAAGCTGAGAATTGTGATTGTCTTCAAGGTATAACAAGTGTTCCCTTATATAACGACTGGTGTATAGGCTTGTAAGTTACCTTCAATGGCTGCTTTTATGTTTTGTAGGTTTTCAGGTTTGCCACTCACTTGGAGGAGGAACCGGTTCGGGGATGGGTACGTTGCTCATCTCGAAGATCAGAGAAGAATACCCTGATAGGATGATGCTGACATTCTCGGTTTTCCCCTCACCCAAGGTTTCGGATACCGTGGTTGAGCCCTACAATGCCACTCTTTCGGTTCATCAGCTCGTTGAGAATGCAGATGAGTGCATGGTGCTTGACAATGAAGCTTTGTATGACATCTGCTTTAGGACTCTAAAACTCACCACTCCTAGCTGTGAGTAAATCTTCCTCTCATACATTCTCCTAGCACTTGTTAGTTGTAAAACCCTTATACATACCTTTATGTTGTGTTCTAATGCAGTTGGTGACCTCAACCACTTGATATCCGCCACGATGAGCGGAGTCACCTGCTGCCTCCGTTTCCCGGGTCAGCTCAACTCCGACCTCCGAAAGCTCGCCGTTAACCTAATCCCATTCCCACGCCTTCACTTCTTCATGGTGGGATTCGCTCCCCTCACTTCCCGTGGCTCACAGCAGTACCGAGCCCTAACCGTGCCTGAGCTCACCCAGCAGATGTGGGATTCCAAGAACATGATGTGCGCAGCTGACCCAAGACACGGTCGGTACCTCACCGCCTCGGCCATGTTCCGGGGCAAGATGAGCACCAAGGAGGTGGACGAGCAGATGATCAACGTCCAGAACAAGAACTCTTCCTACTTCGTGGAGTGGATCCCTAACAACGTGAAGTCCAGCGTGTGTGACATCCCGCCCCGCGGGCTGTCCATGGCCTCCACGTTCATCGGCAATTCGACCTCAATCCAGGAGATGTTCAGGAGGGTGAGCGAGCAGTTCACCGCCATGTTCAGGAGGAAGGCTTTCTTGCACTGGTACACCGGCGAGGGTATGGACGAGATGGAGTTCACGGAGGCCGAGAGCAACATGAACGACCTCGTGTCTGAATACCAGCAGTACCAGGATGCTACCGCCGACGACGAAGGAGAGTACGAGGATGAGGAAGAAGGCGACGTGGAGCACGTTTGAGTGAGTAATAAAATCCTTCCCCTTTGCTGTGTTCCTTTTGCTTACGTTACGGTATTTTGTGAACCTTGGTCTCGTTTCTGGCCCGCCCGAGCTGTGTCACTGCTCGTTCTGGCCCGCCCGAGCTGTCTCACTGCTCGTTCTGGCTTATGTTATTGTTTCGTTTGCTGCAATGCGATATGATATGATGGTATGGTACTTTATTTTTATATAACTTTCTTACAATATATTTTCACACAACATGGTATAGTATGCATGAAAAACTTGTCTTGGTCTCAAAGGGTTGGTCAGCTTTGCTTTGCTTTGCTATTTCTAGAGAGACGAGAAAATGGGTACGCCCGGCAGAGTAGCTCCAGCGTCTGCTATGAATGTATTTCCACTGATATATTCCGAAGAATCGTGTATTAAGTATCTGAGAAGAGACGTTAATGACGGATCTATACTCCCGTAAGCTTTTAGTGGAGCCGTCTTTTGCATTACATTTTTGAGCCAATCTTTCTTCATTAGTCCTTCCGTTATCTCCGATTCGAAAAGCCCCGGCGCTATCGTGTTCGCTCTTATTCCGTGCTGTCCAAGCGCCAACGCCATATCCTAGATGTGAAGACACATAGCAGCTGACTATTTACTATTTGCTCAAAAGCAAAATTGTGTATGTATATATAAACCACTTACCTTTGTCATCATAGTCATTGCAGCTTTAGTGCAATTGTAGGCGAGTCCTCCAGGTAAAAGGCCACGCTCGATGCCGCCTATGGAGGATATGTTAATGACATTTCCGCCCCTCTTAGAGTCGACCATGCGCATGCAGACGTGCTTCGTCAAAAGCCATGTCCCGGTTAGATTTGTCCGAACCATGCCGTTCCATTCGTTTACGGTTAAATCCAATGGCGTGTGCACGCGGCCTTGGTCGAAAAGGGTTTGATTAAGTATATTTTTCATATTTTATTGTTTTTTTCCGTCCAAGATGAATATAAATGGTAAGAAAATCGTCCACCGTCTAAATTTGACGCGGCCTTGGTCGAAAAGGGTTCGATTAAGTATATTTTTCATATTTTATTGTTTTTTTCCGTCCAAGATGAATATAAATGGTAAGAAAATCGTCCACCGTCTAAATTTGGATAGGGCGTATGTAATGATATTCTTACCTCTAATGCCAGCATTGTTGATCAAGACATCAATCCTCCCAAACGCTTCCCAAGCCCTCTTCACGCCAGCCTCGACGTCCGGCTCGCCCGCGCTGATATCGAGCTCAACGGCCGCGGCTCTCGGCTCACGACCGCGGCCGATCTCATTGTTTATCTGAGAGCAAAGGGTTTGGAGGAGATCGGCTCTACGAGCTGCAGCTATGACTCTGCAGCCGGCTTTAGCCAGGTCAAGGCAGAAGTGCCTGCCCAAGCCCGACGATGCGCCGGTCACCATCACCACCTTGTTCTCAAGGCTGCCGTCTTCGAGCCATGGCTCGAACGACTCGGCCACTCCGACTCGGCCCTCCATTGTATTGTATATGCGAGATGATGAAGTAAACTAAGATTATTGCAAGTATATAAAGAGGATGGAAGATCGTCTTTGAATTAGGTAGCCGATTGAGTGGGACATAATATTTTCTCAAACCACATGCCATTGTATGCTCACAGCCGTTTTGATTCGTGTCTGCTATTACTACCAGAAAATTCGTGGTTAGGCTCTAAATTAGGTCCTAATAAAGATAATCA
This sequence comes from Lindernia subracemosa, assembly GCA_028392965.1. NCBI lineage: Eukaryota > Viridiplantae > Streptophyta > Magnoliopsida > Lamiales > Linderniaceae > Vandellia > Vandellia subracemosa. The sequence goes on along the minus strand of JAQPCC010000085.1, from coordinate 415,118 downwards.
TCATAGTTTCCAAATGTCATGAGTCTCATGACATATGGAGGAACTTTTAAGGTTAGACTTCAATCATAACGGTCGTTTTTTCGAACGGCGAACCGTTAGGTTTCGATTTATTTTTTTGGTAACGCTCGGAACTTTACCACCAATGTAATTGCCTGCAAACCATAGTGGGAGGTAAGTCACCGTAGGCAAAGCCTGGATAACAAACTGATGTGAAATTAGGGTGGTATATAAATAAATTAGCCCTAACAAACTCTTCGACTATCAGTGACAAAAGTTTGGTCAATTCTTATTTCATGATAGGAATAAAAATCGAATTCAAGGCCTTCTCTTTGGAGCAAGATGGTTTTACCACTAAATCAACTTCTCATTCAATTCGATTTCGGTTTTGTGCCTTTGAAATCGTGAATCGCCGGTTACTTTTTTTTTTTATTATTATTTGAAAATAGTCGTGGAACTACCTGGTTGAGTTTGAACTAGCAGCTTTTGACGGTTTAATATTTTCTATACTGTTTTTTTAAAAAATAATAATAAAGAAAAAACGAAACTAGTTTGAACTGATACGACGGTTCCGCCGATCCCGGGAATCGAAGGTTTGTAACATGAAATCATAATCATAATCGTTTGAACATCTCTTGATATATGATCTATACTATGTATATATATAAACGTTGTGTTTAATGATCATCCATTTGGTGTGTAAAGTACGATTATTGTTTTACCCTTTTATTTTTTATTTATTATACTAATTTAATTTAGTTATCATCTTAGCATTTAGTATTTATTATAATTATATCCTCATATATTAAATATTTTAATTTATAAATAACTTCAAATAAAATAATATTATAAATATTTTTATATTATAAACCGCGTCGAAAAATTAAAAAAATCTTGAGATAATAAAAAATTAAAAAGAAAAATCAGAAAACAAAAGAAAACCCCAAACGAACAATGAAATAAAATAGGGTAGAAAAGAAAGTACAACAAATTTAAACGAAAGGGTTAAAAAAAAAAAAAAAAAAAAAGCCAAAGCAGGAAAAATCTCTAGAGAAAACATCGGCGGAGCGGACAGCTCCATTCTCCATTTTCCAACCCTCTCAAATCAGCACTTCGTTATGAGTGCAGTTCCGACGCTAGTTGACCTCTGCTTGTGGACGATTGCTGACGAACTTCTTCTTGGTAATTGTTTACTTTTCTGGTTTTTTGGCTTTATCGCATGCTGATGCTTCGTTTTTCTACCTTTTTTTTTTGCAGGGGATGAAAGTGATGCTATTGTTTCCGTTATTGATGAGCTTCCGCCGGAATTATTCAATAGTTTGGTGCCGCGATTGCGCCCTTTAGCCTTACAGAGATTACCCCATCAATCGTGAGTTGGAAGCTTGTTTGCTTCGTGGATTTAAAAGGAAATAACCACTGTAGAATGTTGCTTAATTGATCATTTTTTTTAAAGGAAAGCTGTCGTTTTGAAGGTTGTTCTATTCTTTTTTCTCAATAGAATTAGTTAACTTGCCCTATGTTTCAAGAAAAATGAGTTATTTTGCGTAATTTTTTTTCCCTATTCTCTGATCTGACTAGTTATTCTTGGTTATAGATAGCTGAAGATAATTGAATCTATAAATTTATACCAGTCTTTATTTTTTGTTTTCTAGACTAAGCCTTCGGGAAGACTTTGAACATGCTCGTGATACCGGTGGAGACAATAGGAAACGTAGAAGGTCAGGACTTCAGGTGAGCATTTGCTATTTTGCAAGAATGTGTTTTTTCAGGTACTAAGGTTTTACGGGCTTACCAATGTAACAGTTCTTCTGTTGTGCAGATATTAGATAAGGCATGGTTGACTCTCTATAAAGTTCGATGGCCCAATCGTGGTTGGCAGAAGCAGGGTGCTTCTGTGTGGGATGAACACGAGGAAATGAGGGTTGATTTGGTGAATGATTGGCAACAATTGTATTGGGAGGCGCATTTGCAAGAGTATGCCTGCTGACTAAATTTTGATCGTGTGATATGATGTTTTAAGTAATTTCTAATTGTTTTCTGGGTGACAGTTGTGTGGATGCGGTGGCAGAAACTGCAATGATCCCTTCTTACAATGGTTCTGTTGGAGAAATTCAAATTCCAGGTTTTGATCATTTCCTATCATTGTTATAATCTGGATTAGAGGGGTGAAAGTGGAGCATAGATTAATTATTCTTAGCAAAGCAATTCTTGATAGGATGGTATTTGTTAACTTCACTGTTGTTAATGCTTTTCACAGTTTCGTGTAAATTGGAAACATGATGAAAATGTTATAAATTTCAAGCATGATGGAAATTTTTATCTCCATTGGTGTCATTAAGTGCTCGTTAGTTACAAGATTCAGGGACGAACATAAAAAGGAATAACAGTATGCCGATCAACACATGGAGTATTATTATTCGCGATGCTGACGTCATTTTAATTAATGTTTTCCGCACATGAATTCTATGTACCGAACGGGTGATAAAGGTTCTAATTGCTATTCCTAACTCAAGATGTTTAGATGGTTACTGCAAGTTTAATATATTTGAGCTAAATTCGTGAAATTTGATGAGATATTTTGCTTTATGTAGATACGATACTGCAACATATTGGTTGCAAGGATCACCTACGTCTGCCAACGTCTGACTATCTGAAGTTCTCCCACCATTGTCAACAATTTGGAGTTTATGCCAGGTAAGATTGTATGATAGCATCTGATGCTTTATCTCGTTATACAATGAATATTTTTATATTCCTAATTTATTGTGCTGAAATGTTGCATGTTAATGTTTATGCATGCTTTCCCTTCTCGGCCTTTGATTGTTACTGATACAGTTTATATTATGATCTAGGTCTTTCTGATTTTACTATGCATTTGTTCATGATGCAGATGTCTAAGACTTCCAAATGCCCTCTGCATTGCTGAAACATGGGTAAGTTAGAAGTTCCTTTGAATATAGGTTAAGTGCACTGGTCACAAATAATGACTTCTCTCGTCTTGTTATAGGAGTTATTACGTAGCAGTATGTTGGAAGACCTTGAAGTTCAATGGATAAAGTCCAGTGACCATGTAAGCTGGACTCATTTAAATTACTTTTTAGTTGTATTGAGAGGCTAATCAGAAATAAATGCTTGTGTCCAAATTCCAGGCATGTCGGATAAGCATTGTACAGAGAACATCAAAGATTTATTTACTGATGTTTCTTTCTTAGAGTTTACCTTTTAAGAATAACTTCATTTTCAATATCTAAATTCGCTACCAGAAAATCTATCGATGTCACTTACATAAGCTGATTGATGGTAATGAATGACCAAATATGTTTTCTTTCACCGGTGTGATTAAATCGGCTTCATATTTGATATTCCTCAGTTTCTTAGAATCTCCCCTTTTCTGTTATTTTTTTTTTTGTTTCTTTTTCTTCTTGATTCTGGTTCCTGCCGTTCCTGGACGTTAGCTGGTCCCATATAGTGATTTTCCTAATCAAATAGTTTGGTGATTGCATTCTAAGTCATTTACAGTTGGTAGATACAGCGAAACTTTTAATTGGTAGCTGAAGAGGAACTTATATTTTTATAACTTAACATCACATTGCCGCTTACTTGAAATCACAAATTGATAGTCTTGGAATCATTATCAATCTAGATTGCACGGCATACTGATGCAACCCTTATCTTGTTTCTGTGCATAGAGATCGTTGAATTTTGCCATAGTTTCTCTTTTCAATTATACTCTCATTGTGTTGTTTAGATAAAAGGAAATTGATTATAAACTTGATAATAGGTCACGGTAAATTTAAAATTTTTTTCTATTTATCCTGGCATGGCATTATTAGCAGATTACTAAACTGAACTTGACAGATAACTCATTCTGTATTATGTCGCCAATTTATTTTGCATATTTGACTTTCAGGTTGAAGGACTGTGCAAACTTCTAGACCAGAGTTTGAGAACTCTGAGATCGATCGATTTTCTCCATTGTAAGTTTTCTCCTGCTTTCATCGATGCAATTGGTGTCTCACTACAAGGAAAGAGGAATCTTCAAGCACATGGAATTCAGCATTTCTCCGTGAAGAGATCAAGCTTCTTGCAAACCGATATGGCTCCTGTACCCTTTGGCTTACGTTCTATAATAAATGGAAAGTATGGCATTTTCTGTAATCATTATAGTTTTACAGACTTTGCATGATATGATAATGCCTGGTGGATCTAAGCCCTGATTGTTATTTGCAGGTCGTTAGATACATTAACATTGTGTGATGACCAATTAGGGCCAAATTTTGCCAGAACAATATTTAATTCCCTCCTCGATTCATCAGCCAGCATATCAGTTCTAGATATCTCGGAAAATAATGTGAGTTGCGTGGGAAGGAAAACTATGACTAATGCTGATATTTTAACTCGTAAGTCGTAACATGGTATATAATATGAGAAATTATATCAGATATCAGGTTTCCTTTCCCAGTTTCGGTGGAAATCCTCTAATCACTTAGTCAAGGCGTTGCCATCATTGAAAGTGCTCAATTTAAGGTAACTTTAATCAGCACGTGGAAAACAGAAATCTTTTGTGCTGTCTATACATTTGTAGTTGTTCGAGTTTTCATGACTTCTGAATAAAATTTCAGGTGCTGTAATTTAGTAAGAGATGATGCCGATTGTCTCAAAGAGGCTCTTTCTTACATGCCTAATTTGGAGAGTCTTGACCTTAGTGACAATGCAATCGGGGATGGTATCAGGTATGTTGGTCTTCTCGTGACATTTAAATCTGTTACAGCTTACGCTAATAAATTTTTGGAGTTGTTTTACGTAGTCGTTTTCTGACTAGCCTTTTAATATTTTTTCCTCTGATGTTGGAAAAATGATTTGTCAGGAGTATCATCTATTATCTTAGTTCGATCTGCGGTAGAGAAGTGCCGTTTAGAGACCTGAGGCTTGAGGATTGTGACCTTACCTGCGAACTAGTGACTGAGCTCTTAGGAACTCTCTCAACTATGATGAAGCCACTTGACGTTCTTTCAATTAAGGGCAATAGACTTGGCAGGTATTATTAACCCCGTGGGACATAATAATTTACGGGGATAAACTACAGCCCCGTTACTACATTAAATGCACATACAGCCTCGCCCGCTCCTTAAACATAACAGGGTATACCCCAAATGTAAGCAAATCATAGTACAAAAAGAAGATCTGCTGGTGCCTAATCTATTTTACATTGTTGTCAGCAATTTTGGCGGAAAATTGGGGGAATTCTTGTGCACTGGGATAAAGAGCCTCAACATCGAAGACATAGCACTTGGCTCCGTGGGTTTTCTTAGAGCATCCGAGAAAATATCGCATGCTTTGATGGTGGCCCATGTGAATATAAGGTGGACCGAGCTTATTTTGGCCATATATTTTTTTTTTCTTTGTTTAATTTGACTGATGACTCAATCGTTGGTGTACAGCAACAACCATGGTGGGAGAGCAGCTGCATCCTTCCTTTCTGTCCTACTTTTACATGCGAAGGAAATCAAGGCTATAGACGCAAGATATAACTTAATGAACATCAACACTCTACAAATAATATCCTCTGCTTTGGCAGCCTCATCAGGTGGCAATTTGTTAATTTTTTTTTTTTTTATGATACTGAAATGTTGCCGTATAATTACTGCTCTTCCTTTTTCGTGTACTCAATTTCTGCTGCAGGGACGCTGAAGCATTTGGACTTAACAGGAAATGTTTTCTGTCGTCAAATTACTGATGCATCGACTATTTTGGCTGAATCTCGACGTCACGGAAAATTTCCGCTTAATATTCTGTTATCTGCGGCTCCAAATGCACCTTACGACGACGATCCCTAGCTTATCTATTGGCCGGACCATCCAGCATGACAATCTGGTCAGTTTGTGATTCTGAATGAGCGATTTTCTTTTGAGGATCCATAGGCTGTCATTTCGGGCAAATCAAGTATTATTACGTTGCATCATTCGACATCAAACAACTTATTGTCTTGAAACACACATACAACATCATTATTCATATATTAATTTCAGGCATTGCCGTCATCGATCGGTCGGTGGTAGTTTTCTATAGAGACGAGAAGATGGGTACGCCGGGTAGAGTATATCCCGCATCTGCAATGAATATATTACCAGTGATATATTCCGAAGAATCGTGTATTAAGTACCTCACAAGAGACGTTAATGCCGGGTCTGTTTTCCCGAAGGTTCTTAAAGGAATGGTTTTTTGGCCTACGTTTTTGAGCCAATCTTTCTTCACGAGCTCTTTCGTTATCTCAGATTCGAAAAGCCCGGGTGATATCGTGTTCACCCTTATCCCGTACTTCCCGAGCTCCAAAGCCATAACCTAGAGACGTTTTCGTGAAGAGGTATAATAATCGCACATTACTTAAAGTTGTTTCGAACTCGAGAAGATGGTTTAAGCGCTTCTTACGTTTGTCATCGTATTCATTGAAGCTTTAGTACAAGCGTAGACTAGTGCCCCGGGTAAAAGAACGCGATCGATTCCGCTAATGGAGGACATGTTAATGACGGTTCCGCCCCGTTTACAGTCGACCATGCGCGTGCAGACGTGTTTCGTCACAAGCCAGGTCCCGGTAAGATTTGTCCGAACCGTGTCGTTCCATTCATTTTCGGTTAAATCCAACGGTGTGTGCACGCGGCCAATACCATTTAACACGAGTAAATTTAATTTTTAGTCATATGACTTTCACGAAATTCGTTGTTCGTCCTCTAACTTCTCCCTGGTAAATGTTCGGAAAATTACACACAAAAAAAAAGACTATTTATGATAGATGGGGTAAACAATATTGGCGGACTAATTTTAGACATGGACAAATCAGAAGACGGAGAGCGAATTTTATTTTATTTTTTTTTGCAAAAGTGAAGTACTAAAATTTTAGTCACTCCTAAAAACGCTGGACTAGTTTTGGATGGACGAAAAACCAATTTCATGAGAGTTATAGGGCTAAAATTTTAGTTACTTCTAAGCATTCTGGAGTAATGTCATACAGAGACAAGTTAGAGGGGGAAAAACGAATGAAAGTTATGTGACTGAAATTTTAGCTACTCCCCCTTTAGCACGGCGGGCTCGAAAAAATTTCATACAAGATTAATTATAAGTGGTAAGAAACTTGCTTGACATTCTTACCTCTAACGCCGGCATTGTTGATCAAGACATCAATCCTCCCAAATGCTTCCCAAGCCCTCTTCACGCCAGCCTCAATGTTGGGCTCGCCCGCACTAATATCGAGCTCAACGGCCGCGGCCCTCGGCTCACGGCCACGGATGACCTCACTATAACTCTGCAGCCGGCTTTAGCCAGGTCGAGACAGAAGTGTCTGCCCAAGCCCGACGATGCGCCGGTCACCATCACCACCTTGTTCTCAAAGCCGCCGCCGCCGTCGAGCCATGGCTCGAATGACTCGGCCACTCCGATTTGGCTCTCCATTGCATGCATGTATGTAAATCAGATTATTATTGCAAGTATATATATAAAGAGTTGGATGGCTCTGTGTAATAATTAGGTAGGCCCATTCATTATACTTCTTAATGATCCCAAAACGACATCGTTAGGTTGTATTACCATTTATATTGGGTTTTATTTATATCCTAACAAGAAACCCAACTCTCTCTATATATATGACTTTGTAATATTTTTACATGCATGTGCGAAAGCATCATTTATGTGTGTGTGTGTTTGTTAGACTACGAGCAATTGTATAACCTAACATGTAATGTAATTAAGGAACTAATTAATAATATCTATGTGTAGAAAATTTAAATACAAACGGTAACCCCCAAAAAAAGGCGTATATATATTTTTAGTCATGTATGTTTGAAGGGGTAGTATTTTAAGGACACTTAAGTTAATGATGATAATTTTAGTTTATAAGTATCAAAATTGAAGCAATTTAGGGCCATTTAAGTTAATAGTGACAATTTCAGTCGTATAAGTATTATAAATGAAGCAATTTTTCGATGTGGGACAAATAATCTCAACATAAAAGAAGATTTAGATGGACGTGGCCCAATTTTATGCCTAAAATCGCAAAAGAAGTACTTAAGATCCAAATCTTTCTTTTTTGTGTATAAATATTATAGCTAATATGGATATTATATTAAACGTATTATATTTATAAGAATATAAATCAGATTAAAAAATATTGAGTGTATAGTACACATAATATTTAAAGTATTAATTAATTATATAGAAAGAATATCAGTGAGTAGTAATATTTTATCTGTTGTACAAGTTGAACTTGAATGCTAATAATATATTTATAGGCACAAAATACAACTACTTCCAATAATCACTATTAATTTCAACTAATAAATCAAACATTTATGTGGGCATACATTTTATTTTATATATAATTGGTTGAAAATAGTTGATAGATATCTATAAGAATTTTGTGAATAAAATATAATACTGCTATATTTGTTTCACTACAATTATGAAATTTTGTAGTGGGATTCGCAATCTATTGAAACATTATCTTTAGTCAGAGCATTGAGTGAATTATCGAAGTGTGCCACTAATTATATATCATAACTATAATCATGATGACTGAAAAAAAAAGGGTAAAAATAATTAAACATAAGTTCTCAAGTATGCAACTATAATTAATAACAACTATTTTTCAATGATCAATAACAATACACTATACATATCTTGTCAGACTTACCATAAAAGTATTTCAAATTTAAATGGCATTTTTTATACATCTGTAATTTATAAATATTAAGTAGAATATGGAGGATTTTGTTATTTCAAGCAAACGTTTGACTAAAATTATATTTAATTATTTGAAGAAATCCTCTTCAAAACAATCTGTAATCCCATGTTCGAGCATGTTCATCTTCAATTCTTGCCTACCCTCTCAGCAGATTCTGTGGAAATATAGTAATTCGTAAATTATTATAAAAAATATATATTTGTAATCTATATTCATGCATATATGTTTTCATTAAATATAGTAAAATTAAATAATTTAATGTCATTTGCTTTATTTACTTGAAACGAGATAGGCCCATGGCCCCCCAAAGAAAAGAAGAATTAAATTCGAAATGTCTTTGTTTTTCCCCATGGTTAGATTACGATTTTAAGGTATTGCATATTTATATGTAATTTCCTTCCCTATGATCGAATGTTATTTATCTATTTTTAATATATACAATGATTAGCCACTAATGGTTGAATTGAAACCATGCGACAACGCATTTCTATAATGAGTACATGGAATTTTTATTTATTCGTCGTCTCATTATTAATCTCCGATTCTTATTTAAATAAATTAATCTGCGAGAACAATTACATGAAATAGTGATCAGAATACAACAATATTTTATAATATAAGTACCTTTTTGTCTTTAAACGGTTGACAAAACTATATATAATACCTAATGACATGACAAAGAGAAAAAAAAATACAAACTAGAACCCTTTAAACAAAATTACACTAATTTTTTTTTCTCCTTTTGATGGAATAAGTGTTCTTTGTTTAAAAAAGAGTATTCATGTCAAAATATATATTATCAGAGTCACGCATAATATTGAACCTCTAATTTATAGCTAATATATATACATATATATATATATATATATATGTTATGAATATTGATCAATTCGATCACTGTGGAATCATAACACAAAAGATAAAAACATAAAAAAAAAAGGTGAAGAATATATGCTTTGGAATAGAATCCAATTTATCTTTGAGATGATAATGGGATGGGAATAAATTCTTGCATGGATCATTATATCAAAACATAGCTTTTCGATTAAAGATTTGCATCACATTTGACCATATAATTTACATAACTACCCCCAAAGTATTCAATCATTTTATTTTATTGTCGTGTAGTTGATGTGTCATTTGAATGATATAGTACATGTGCATATTACGGAATATGTGCACACTCATTTATATATATATATATATATATATATATATATATTATATGTAAACACTATCATTTCGCAAGGTTTGGTTTTGACGAAGAATATCAAATAAATCAAAGTAAGTTAGATAATGATAGTTATAGATTAAATAATGGGAATAAATCAGAGACAATCATGCCTTATGCAAGGCAAGCGATGAAATTCAAAGCTGTATTTATTATTGAATATGTATTAATTTCACAGTCAAACGTAGAAAAATTAGCTACAACCTCGACCTTCATGTGCATTGCATGGCGAGATAAATGATATTATAATCTTGTTATTTAATTATTGTTGCCAACCTATACCTACTAGTAATAATAATAATAAGTTATTGTAGTAGTTGTTCTCTGGTTCAACTATGCTAGTAGTAATAACTAATTAAAGTTTGGATACGACTCTCCATAAGGAGGTTATGAATTTGATTTCCCTTAACTCCTTTGGATTATTGTCTGTGTGGACTTGGTATGTGACAGATGAGACAGAAAGGTTAGTTACGTCCTATGAAAGTCAAGGGTTGTCTCACAGTTGATGATGAGTTTCACATTCAAATGAGACCGAACTTAGTTGAGGTGTGGATGCTAGTGATGTTCAGATTCAATTCAGACTGAACTTAATCGGAGTGTGTGGACAATGATGGTGTTGTGGGTGTATATGTTATGTAACAAATGTATATATACCAAGTGAGTATTTCCAATCCACGAAATAGAATCAGATTTATACAAAAATATAGTTGATACAGTATTTTTACTTCAATCCGTTAACCCTATTTTCTATACTAAAAATAATATTTCATACATAGGTTTAGTTTAATAAGTATGTCAAAGTTTTTAAATTTAATATAATCCAATATTATAATTATTAAAAATTCATTATATTATAATAATTAATATCCAATATTAGTTAAATTATAATTAATATAAAAAAATATAAAAATAAAAATTATAAAGCTACTTTAGGTTGATGAATAATGTTACACTAAAAATAGAATAATATTGTTCTTCAACACAAAAAAAAATACTGTTAAATTTATAGTTTCGTTGGATTGTATTTACACAAAATATATTACACATTGGAGACGCTTTAATGCCTTTTGTTCGATTTATCCCCTTCAAAAGGGTATATAGACATCCAATTATTTATTTATTTTTTTGTTTTTTCTTGCCTCATTTCCTTGCATGGGTTTTTTTTGTCTTTTCGCAAAATGCGATCAAGACAAATTTGTTTCGCAAAGCCTTTGTAAGGGGGTTTTTGATACATATGGACAAACGTCCATGTGGATTTTGTTTTGATAATAATCAAATAAACCTAATTTATTTCTGTTTCCAAAATAAATAAATACAATATATTGTGTCGAGCAAATAAAAACACAGTCAAAGATCAAGCCCGATAATAAAATTAAGATTGGTGGTTAGTTTTTGGTTGTTTCCATATGATTAAACAATTGAATAATCAAATAAATACATATCTCTATCTCTTTCTAAAGGGTGACAGGCTGGATTTTCCATATAAAATCCCCACAAACCATTATTGGCAATAAATAGTTAATTAATACAAATTAATCATACATATTGGTATTTAAAGCAAATTCAAATTTGAAAAATAATATCAATATGAAGGAGAAAATTGATATGAATATTAAAAACAAGTTTTTTTTCCCCCCTTAAATCATATCATACATTTTTTTACATTGCCACATAACGTTAAAAGTGGGAAACATCTTTAAAATTACAAGAAAAGAAAAAAAAAATAAAAAAGAAAAAAAGAAAAAAAGAAATCGAAAAAAAGCAAGAACAGAGGTTGGGTTGGTTCCGCTTTTTCCCCGTTGAACTTCTCTTTTTCTTGCAGCCTCTGCTAAGCATCTTTACTCCCTTTTAAGCAGTTTTATTTATTTCTTTTCTTTATTTGTGGTTTTCCATATCTTAGCTGCAATCTCTTGCTTATTATAGGCTTTGTAAGGTTTTTGAGTGTTCTTACAGCTTTCCCATCGTCTTCTCCCTTCGAGAGATGAAGTTACTTTGTCTGGGATTGTTCTAAATCTTGACATACATTGGTCACTGCAATACAATTTTCATTCCTACCATTAGCTTCATTTTCTTCTTTCTGCTAATTGATTTTGCTTGAAACTCTGATTTTCTTGACAAACCCTCATGAATCACTGTCCAGTTTATGCTGATCAGAGTTAAAGATTCAATTTTTTTTTTTTGGTAAATTCTTTAACTTTTAGTGAAGTTTTCTTCATAATTCCTCAGAACTAGAGAAAAAGTTCAGATTTTGAACTTAAAAACTCCATTTTTTTTTCTTGAAATCGATCTTAGAAGAGTCTTCGTCCATGGGACTTTGTCATGGAAAGCCCATTGAATCCCCACAAAATGTATCGAAAAACCCAGCGATTCCTAACGAAGACGATGATCCCACAGTTACTTCATCGACCTTCTGGAAAACGCCCAAGTTTTCCTCGTTGTTCAGCCCAAGTCCGCTGCCCAGTGGGTTCAAGAACTCGCCGGCTAACTCTAACAGCGTACCTTCGACTCCTCTGAGGTTTCTCAAACGCCCGTTTCCGCCGCCGTCGCCGGCCAAGCACATCAAGGCCTTGCTTGCTAGGAGGCATGGCTCTGTGAAGCCCAACGAAGCTTCTATCCCTGAAGGAAGTGAGTGTGAGATCGTTGGTCTGGACAAGAATTTCGGGTTTTCGAAGAATTTCGATTCCTTTTACGAGGTTGCCGATGAGGTGGGCCGGGGACACTTTGGATACACCCGCGCGGCGAAGGGAAAGAAGGGGGCTTTGAAAGGGCATGATGTTGCCGTTAAGGTTATTCCTAAATCGAAGGTATCTTTTTCTAGCTTTGTGTTGTATTCTGCAATGTTATGGTGGTAATGATCTCATTTCATGGAGTATTGCTTTTGGTGGTTGTAATGAAGACTTGATCTTTAGCTGATGCTATATGTGTTGTCCATGAAAGTTCTCTCTAAGGGCGTAAAAGATCGCACTATGGGACTATTCGACGTAGAGTTCTTACATTCGATACGAGCGTACAGTTGCTGTTTTAGTTCATGGTTGTGTCTGTTGAGTTTCTGATTGGTTGTTCAGTGTAAAGTCTATTACAGAAGTTGAGCAATGTCTGGAGAAACCATTCGAAAACCTTTGTGATCCTTCTGCAGATGACCACGGCGATCGCCATAGAAGATGTCAGAAGAGAAGTGAAGATCTTACGAGCACTCACGGGACATAAAAACCTGATTCAGTTCTACGATGCTTACGAGGACGAAGGAAACGTCTATGTAGTGATGGAGTAAGTTGACTTTTCGAACCCGAGTCAATGTTTATTCGACTTGGCCCGTTTAATCTTGCGACCGTTTGTTTCTTCAGGTTATGCAAAGGAGGGGAACTGCTGGATCGTATTCTTGCAAGGTACAGTACGTAAAGATTTTTCTATCATCTCTGTAAATCCTCATACCAATCTTCTTACATATCTTTTTTAAGCAGTTTCTCTGTGTATCTTCTTACAGGGGTGGGAAATTCTCGGAAGACGAAGCAAAGACTGTAATGATACAGATTTTGAGCGTAGTTGCCTATTGCCATCTCCAAGGCGTGGTCCACCGCGACCTGAAACCCGAGGTTTATCTTCTAACATAGCTTCGATTCACCTTCAGCTCGCAGTTCGTTTTTTTTTTCTCTAAGGTTTTTCTCATTCTTGGCTTCTTGCACAAATGTCAGAATTTCCTTTTTGCTTCCAAAGACGAACAATCCACTTTGAAGGCCATCGATTTTGGACTCTCCGAATACGTAAAGCCAGGTTTTTTTTTTAAGCCTTTCCGTCTATGAACAGCCTCAGCATTCTTCACTTCTGCATTGGATTGAGCTTTCTTCGACACTATTTCATCAACAGATGAAAGGCTCAATGATATCGTCGGGAGCGCTTATTACGTGGCGCCCGAAGTTCTGCACAGATCTTACGGAACAGAAGCTGATATGTGGAGCATTGGGGTGATTGCTTACATTCTTCTCTGCGGAAGCAGACCGTTCTGGGCTAGGACAGAGTCTGGAATATTCCGAGCTGTCCTAAAGGCCGACCCCATCTTCGACGAAGATCCTTGGCCTTCTCTGTCGCCCGACGCCATTGATTTTGTCAAGAGGTTACTGAACAAAGACTACCGTAAGAGGCTTACTGCAGCTCAGGCCCTTAGTGAGTTTCTTCGTCATAATTTCAGTTGCCAATTAAAAAACCTCAAACCTCGAATGAAAAATGTGACCGAATTGTGAACTTAACTGCAGGCCATCCATGGCTTCTTGGACACCGTGATGTGAAGATTCCCATGGATATGATCGTCTGCAAACTTGTGAAAGCTTATATTTGTTCTTCTCCTCTTCGAAAGGCGGCTCTCAGAGTATGTAGCTATTATGTAGCTGCATTCTATCATTACATATTCGAAGCGATCTTATGACACGAACAATATCTGGGACTAATGCTTTGTCTCGTTATTGCTATTTGCGGCCGCAGTCTCTTGCAAAAACACTTACCGTACCACAGCTGACCTATCTCCGAGAACAGTTCACCATGATCGGCCCAAACAAAAGCGGTTTCATTTCAATGCAGAACTTCAAATCTGTGAGTCATCTCTCTCTCTCTCTCTCTCTCTCCCTCTCTCTCTCTCTCCCTCCCTAAAACGCTCTTTATATAGGCTATTGCACGGAACTCGACGGATGCGATGAAGGACTCTCACGCCCAAGACTACGCCAATCTGGTGAGAGGCATTACCGCCACATCTTTGTCTTTTTCTTTTCTGTTTACTTATGGGGTTCGATTTCTTGCATCATATTTCAAAAAACTTTCTTTCTAAGATAATGTCCCATGTGTAGGTGAGTTCTCTTCAGTACCGTAAGATGGACTTCGAAGAGTTTTGCGCAGCTTCGATAAGCGTTTACCAGCTCGAAGGAATGGAAAGCTGGGAGCAGCGTGCGCGGAGCGCCTACGAATTCTTCGAGAAGGACGGGAATAGGGCCATTATGATCGAAGAACTCGCCTCTGTATGAATATGCTCTCTCTCCCATCTTTTCTCCTCGCCACCTTAATCGCTTCGTTATGATATTATTACCTGCAATATTCGCATCACCATTGTCTGAATATATATATATATATATATATTTTTGGACAGGAGCTCGGGCTAAGTCCGTCCGTGCCAGTCCACGTGGTTCTCCAAGACTGGATAAGGCACTCGGACGGGAAGTTGAGCTTCTTGGGATTCGTTAGGCTCCTCCACGGAGTTTCTTCCCGCGCGGTTCAGAAAGCATGAAAACCGAGCCCTCCCGGCTCGTGAATGCCCGAGCCGAGGGCTCGACCGAAGGGTCATGAACGATTCGTTAGTTTTAATTTTTGGTGTTACTTTTTTTTTTTTGAAGAAATATTTGATTTCAATGGCATGCTGAGGATTGTACAGTTAGAACTTGGAAAGATGGTCGGTTGCTGTTATGTCTTTGGCTTTTGCTCAATAACTTACGGAGACAATGAGCGAAAGAAGATTGTGATGTCTAAGGCCATCTCCAACCATTCATTTGTATATAGAGTTGCTACAATACAATTCCTCCATATTTAGAGTTTGAACAGTGTTATCATATTCCAACCATTCCCTCTATATTTTCCTCTCTATAAATATATATATTCATAATAATTTTTTAATAATATATTCTATTGAAAAATAA
Source organism: Lindernia subracemosa (assembly GCA_028392965.1). Classification (NCBI taxonomy): domain Eukaryota; kingdom Viridiplantae; phylum Streptophyta; class Magnoliopsida; order Lamiales; family Linderniaceae; genus Vandellia; species Vandellia subracemosa. The sequence continues at coordinate 399,481 of JAQPCC010000085.1, read as the reverse complement.
TAAATTAGTTAGTCATGCATTATTAGTAATAATAATAATAGTTAAATTTTTAATTAACTATTTTAATTAATTATAAAATAAAATTAAGATTATTAGATAAATTTATTAATTATTAGATAAAAATTAAATATTCAGTTATCTATTTTTAAGAAATATTTTTAATTTTTTAGTAAATTATTTTAATTAATTATATCATAAAACTAAGTTACATTTATTTCATTTATTAATAATCTTATATTTAAAGTAAAAAAAATTATTATTTTAGGATTAGTTTTTGTATTTTACCACTGTCCTTTCTCTCTTTCTTCACTATTCATCGTTTTGGGATTAGTTTTGTATTTTACCACTGTCCTTTCTCTTTCTTTCTCTCTTCCTTCACTATTCATCGTCTTCTTCGACGAAAAACCATTCCAAAACCCTTAAATCAACTAACATTAACAAAGAAATTGAAAACAGAAATTAAAAAATCAAAAAGAAAAAAAAAAAAAAAGAGGAGCTGATAGCGGGGGAACAGTGCCCCGTTTAAGATGACGGGGCACAGTAGCTTCCGCCAGATTTAGAGTTGCGTTTGGCGGTGGGTTGGAGAGCTTCCACCGCCAAACCTCCGGTGGAACGCCAAGTTTGACGTTCCATTGGAGATGCTCTAAGTAGACTAAAACTCTAAAAATTAAGGGACTACCATAATTATTTATAAATTAAAAGAGTTATAAATTAATAAATTTATTTATTAATTAATATTTTATCAATTTATAATGAAATAATCAATTTACAAACATCTTTAAAAACTTTCACTTAATTCTTGTATGGTATATATAATGAATGACCTAATTTTAAAAAATTCTTTAATCTCACACCTTATTATGCTTCTTATATTCAATATTTCACTTTACGGATAAAAAAAAATATTTTCGATATAAATACAAAATCTAAATATGACAACAAACAAATTATACATACATAACTTCTCAATACAAGTTTGTTATTCATTTATGTAACAATATATAGTATATAAAGAATTATTAATTTATATTTTTTATACACGGTATATAGAAATTATCAAAAATGTATTATCTTGTAATTTTATCGAATTATTGATTTAACACATTATCCCCGAGTCAGGACCAACAAAAAAATATTATCTTAGAGAGTTTATTAAATAATTGAGTATTAATTTTTCTGAGTTTCTACCGTGATAGCTGGGATGGAAGTGAATTTACTAAAATATCCCTCCCACAGCCGGTCGAACAATGATTTGGGCCTATATAACTTTTAGGCCCATTTATTGCGGCCCAAACTATGGGCCGAATCTTTTATTGGGCGAATTTTAAAAGGCCCATATTTGCCTGTAATACAAAAACGCATAATTAAGCATTAGCGCCCTAATGTAAGCATAATTTATTGATGATTACAGTGCCTTAATCTCATCATCCGTCATTACATTACATCACGAGGAAAGGCAAGCAAAGGCCATACGTTAAATAGTGATTCACGGAGGCAATTTTTATTATACAGCAGATATTACACAGATTGTAATTGTTGTTCTTTCTCTTCCCTTTTTTTTTTCGAGCGAGCGTCACGATAATAAATGTCTGAATTGGTGGCTCGAACTGGGCGGCATCAGCAACGTTACGAGGATGGATATCGTCTCATTGCGGGGTATTGATTTTTCTTTTCTTTTTTTTTTGTTTTTGATTTTGTATATAATTACGTTTGGTGCATGTGTATGTTTGTGTGTTTTGGTGATAATGTGGCGGGTGTGAGGGGATTGGTATGCGTAAATGCTGTTGAATTGTGTGTTTTTTTTGTTGGTTTGTGAATTGGGTGCTTTTGTGGTGGCAGATGCCAATGTGAAATCTAGGCTAGGGTTTGGAGTTTTGTTGGAATTTTTTATGGGAATTTTTCCTAGTGGGTTTTAGGGGTATGAAATATGTAGGAAACGGATGTCAATAATTGTCTGAATTTAAGCTTATTAGGTGGATAGTTTTCTGAGATTCCTTGTCTGTCTGTGTTGGTAAATGCTCTATATTTTGATCATTTGGTTGTTGATGATCCTTAATTTCGTTCATTATATGCTTGTGTAGATTTATTGTATTACATGGTATTTGATGATGGGCTTCATGTCCTGTATATGGTTGTGAAAAGGATTAAAGTATGCATTCTTCAGTTGTATAGGTGGACATCTTGTCTAGTTTTCGGAGATAAATTTTGTCTCATGAAGTCATTACGTGATTTCAAAGGCGAGTGTGGAAATTGTTTATTGTAATTTATGGCAATGTGCTAATTGGTAAAGCCTGATCAGTGCTTTTCCTTACGACTCAAATAATTGTGGGGCCATTCTGTGTTTGTTTTAACCATTAGGTTGATTTTCTCAGGTGTATTCCCTTCAGATATAGGTATGAAGGTGATGATGAAACATCTAAGAAGATAGTTGAAGTGCTAATGATAAACTCAAATAGTGGACCTGGTCTTCTGTTCCCAAAGGTGGGCGAAATTCATCTTTTTTCTTGTTCAAACTCTGTTGAATATGAATTAACAATACTAAACACTATATGATTGGAACACGGTAACACATTGGCAGGCGTTACCATATTTCAGAAGTTGCTTGTTGGAACGACTCGTTATATAAATTTCAGACTCACTGTGTTTTCTTGGTTGATATTTCATGCATGTGCATTGTTCGCCGGATTATGAATTATATATTTTTCTGCCATAACAATGAAATCTAGAATGTGATTGGGAAAATATGGTTTTTGGAGCATAGTTTTGGGATTGACATTCTTGGAACTTTCTTGCAAAGGATTTCATCATCTCTGGCCAGCATATGATGGTTTTGGTTAATAGGATTCACAATCTTTGGAGCTTGGGTTCTTCATCGAACAACTAAGATGTTTACTACAGCTCTACCATGCACCTACTAATCTACCACTAACATCTGAGCCATGTTTTATGTTGTACCAAAAATAAGTGCCTACAATTTTCCCGAGTTATTCTCTCCTTTTTGTTTTATTTACTATATTATTACCATATAGGGTGGATGGGAGAACGATGAAACAGCCGAGGAAGCAGCTATGCGAGAAGCCATGGAAGAGGCCGGGGTTCGTGGGGATTTAGTGGTAATATAGCTTTGCTGCCCTTTGCTCTGTTTTTATGATGTGTGCTCAATGTTTATGTATCACTGCTCTGTTTTCCCATCATCTTCAATTGTTGTTCCACCACACAGCTGAAGTATCTTTAAGAAAATACTTTGGCACTTGTCTTTTGGTTGCCAGCATTTCCTCGGATACTATTCGTTCAAGAGCAAAACACTCCAAGACGAATTCAGTCCCGAAGGCTTGTGTAGAGCTGCTATGTACGCTTTGCATGTTAGGGAAGAACTCGACTCTTGGCCTGAGAAGTGTCTCAGGCAAAGAAGTTGGGTCAATGCCGTGGATGCCATTGAGCGTTGCAGACATGCTTGGATGAGAGAGGCTCTCGAAAATGGCTTCGCAAAGTGGTACGACGGCGGCATGATACGCACGTTGCCTAGGGAATGATTTCCCAATCGCATTGTCGAAAGTTTATTGCCTTCTTAAAAGCTTTTTCTTTTTTCATATTTTTAAATGACTTAGGAAGTGAGACTTCTTGACTAACAAGATGCAAATAGTTTGTGTTATTTTTAGGTGCTCGTTTTTAGAAGCTTTTGGTCCCCTTTGAATATCTTGTCAATCTTTCCATGAAAATTGTAATTGGAATGGAAATATTAAGGAAAATTTTAGGCTTAATTTTCTGAAAAATCATTTTTTTTTTCTATTTCTTGTAAGATTTCATTGTAATTTGAATCAAATTTAATCCTCATTTTCGGTTATCAAACTACCCTTAATTTTCTTGTAATTTGGACAACGACGAAGACAACCTCTTCAATTTTGTGAGTGTAGAAATGAAAGATAAAAAAGCCAACATTGTACTAAAATCACAAGGCTGAGTTATATGCCTTATAAAAACAAGTACATCCCTTTCTAACATCAACCCACAAGAAAATTCTTAAGCTAAAAATAGTAGGGGCATAGTACACAATCTCTACACTGTAATATAATAACGACATATTGCGAGCACAACAAGCTAAGCCTCGGGTTTTACACGAGCTTTTATGATCCCGGGAAGTGGCGGAGATGCACGACGAACATTCGACCTCGAACTCGTTGGCTGTGGCATCTGTGGAGGTTGGTATGCATTTGCAGCCATGCTCGAGCTTTCGCCATATTCTAAGGTATTATTCTGTGGCAAGCCATCATTGTCTTGTGGCTTATCACAAGCTTTCATTGCATTCAGAACGTAGTTATCGTCGTGCAGCTCAAAAGGGGTGCTGTAGTTACAATCACAAAGATCTTTTAGATTCTCTATTATTTTTTTTCTGATATTAACATTAGAGCTGAAGAAATGTTCGGAAATTTACCTGTTGAAATCGAAATGCACGAGCTGCATATCTTCTGATATTTCTACTTCCACCATGGCATGAGGACGAGTCTACGATATAAAAAAATAGTATTGAATTAAAAAAAAAAAATAGAGTAAGAGTGTTGATATCAAGAGTTATAGTACATACGATATCTAAATAAATGTTTTATTTAGGCCGAAAAGACCGATCGAGTCTACCTGGACCAAGATGAAAGGCAATGCAACTCCGCCGCTGGGAGTATTTCCCGAGCCATATAGTTGCTCGTTGCGCTTGATTAAGTTCTGAAGATTAATATACTGCAAAAAGAAAACTATCATAAGCCAAGAAAATGTGGACAAGATCATGAATCATAACATTCCAGAAAATGATTGGTAAGAAATCCTATCAAGATGACTGACTTGCTCCTCCAGCTCTTCCAGATATGCTGTTTTCTTTTCGATTCGATTTAAAAGTACAGCGCGCTCGTTCTGCAATAGAATATGAATAGGATTCATATTTGTCCGAAAACGAAAAGGACAGACAATAAGCTAGAAGGAAAACGGGGATACCTTAAGTTCTTCGATATCGTTCAAGCTAGTACGAGGGAGTCCTTTCCATTGTATTTCCTTTTTGTCCTTAGAGATTATATCCATAGCCATCAAAACATTGAGAGCATCATATACCCTCCGACGTATGTTTTTCTCGTCGTATTGTTGCTGTAACATATTTTTAGTCTTTAGACTTTTGAAATTCTGACAATACAAAGCAAAGGTTTTGCAATTGTTGAAAGCACAAGAACCTTAACCTGGTCTGGAGAAGAAACGCTGTTGTTAGGATCCGCAAACTCAGCAACAAGTTCATCAGCCACCTAAGAAGTCGTGTAGCTTCATAGATTCAGATGAAATCACATACGGCGATATTTTATATTTAATAACTGAATCACCGAGATGGCTAACAACTGCTCAAAAACTTAGAATGGTATCTTTCATAAACGTTTAAAAATTAAGCACATCAAGAGGTAAGGGGCCAGGGCGAATTCGATGAAAATCATACCTCATTATAGGTTGTTCTCCCTTTGCTTTCCACTTTCTCACACACTGTACATGCAATGAATAAGAAGTGTAAGCTAGTACATGAAAATGAAGAACATTCCAAACTAAATACAAAGTGGACTGTTTTCCGTGTTCTCTATCTCTACAATCTAACCAAACCGCAGTTACCCAGAATGTCGACATCAAATCCATAGTAAATTTTCAAGAGATTAGCATAACACATCAATACCAATCTGCTTATGGCACATAATCTCTAGTATGATATACTAAATACCACTTTCATTTTTGCATTTAATGGAACAACGTTTACACTGCAAGTTTACGTCTCTTCATATCATCTCGCTATTACGCTAAACATAGTAAATGTTGTTTTCCCTCAAAAGACAAACACGTTCAAATTAAATAGTTTTATTTAAAGAACAAGACCAAAGGAGATGAAAGTGAAACCTTTCATGCTAAATTGTCGAAGTCCTCGACCGTTCTTATCCCCTGCAACAGCACGCTGGCCTCTCTTCTTTCTCCTGCTGCTGTCCAAATTTTTATGTTTAGATATTTTAGAATTAATAGGAAAAAATGAGATAACCTTCTCAATTGGGTATAACGTGAAGAAACGAAAAAAGAAAAAGATGTCAAACTATAACCAACAAAAAAAAGATGATTAATTTCTCTCAAAGAATCGCCATGCTGAAAAACGTTCATTCCTTCGATCCATAATTCAAAAACCTCACTGAGGAATGTTCCTTCCTATTACTTGGAATCCACGGTCATACACTCATTCCACACCATCTTGTAATATATTTACCACGTATTACAGTCTCTTTTTTATATTAAATTTATCAGCTAACATTAGAACTAACATTTATGCATCCAATAGCAGACCCATTTTGATTAGAATAATCTCTATATCACATAACACGTACGCACCCGAAAGATTTTATGCAATAACATCCTCAAAATCATAGGATCACTCAACTCCAACAACAAAATATAACATCAATATACAAAGGATAGACACAGAAAGACTAAGTTACCCACCCAGCATTTCCCTCCGTTGCCGCATCATCACCTTGAATATCAAGACTGTTCAAACGTGCGAAAGTGTTGTCGCTGGCGACCATAGCCATTGCAGCGTCACTGCGACTCGACGGAGAGCCAATGCTGCCACTGTTCGAGAACGATTGACCGGAAGCTGTTGTGCCCCAAGACCTAGTGGCTCCACCATTATTACCACCATTTCTAGACAAAGCTGGGTTCTTTTCCACATCTTCTTGACTACCACTGTTATGATTCACCATATCGACGCCAAATTCACACGCAATTCAACAGAAACCTGAAAAGATAAGCTACAGAAATTCACCGAGGGAAAACAGAAACACAAATTGAATCCCAATTCAGCTTTTTCGCCCAAAAATAATAATAAAAAAAAAAATCCAACAACTCAACGCAATTTTTTCATTACAGAAAAATCGAGGCCAAACGTGGCATATAAGGAAAACCCACAAAGACGACAATCGGATTTCTGCGGAAGTTACAAAAACATCACTTAAAAACAAATTGGTGAAGAACTGTACACCTAACGAGGCTACGAGGAGGGAAAATACTCTTTTCCTCCATACGTTAATTTCACCTCAATTCGTATCTCTTACCATGAAATAAACGCCGCCCAGATTAACAACTGCGATGAGAATATTACTGAGTCCGGCGCACGAACTGATTTAGGATCGTGAGATTGAATTGAAGGGCTTTCATTTGATCTTTAAAAGAGGGACAGAAATAGAGTTTGGACTTGGGACTTGGGAGACTTTGTCAAGCAAAGAATAAGAGAGGGAAAGACATTTATTTTATTTAATAGTTTTTATTATATTTTTAATGTCTTGGAATTAATGTTATTTTGCTTAATGTAATATGGATTATTAAATATTTAGATTCTTCTATGGTTTTTGCAGCACTATATTCTTCTATTATATTATTGGTGAATTCATCATAAAAACTGCCCATCAATTGATTTCAATTTAATCATGTATAATTATAATTTAATTCTTTAATTTTTTAATATATACTAATCACATCCTTATAAGTCTTTTTTTTAATTTATGTATTTTAAAACGATAAATAATTAAAATTGAATCATAATATCATATATTAAACATTTTAAATTAAATATAACTCTTAAAATGTAAAATAAAATTATATTATACATTATATCACACACATCGAGTGTGCTTAAAATACTAGTACAATGAATCATACACCACCAAATATGACTCATTCACTAGGTGGATGAGCTAGTTTCGACCAAAGCTCAAATTCGAGCTCATAACTGTCGAGTTCGGGTTTGAAATGATTATTTTTTTAATATTTTTTTTAATCTAAGTTTAAAATTTCGATCTTTAAGTTCAACCTTGAATTCGGATCGTCGAGTAAATGAGCTCACGAGCTTAGTTTGAATATAAAATTACTTATTTTTTAGGTCGAGAATTTTTTTAGCTCGAATCTAAAAAATTACCCGAGCTATGATCGTTTATACCCTTTATCTTAATGTCGCTAAGATTGCAATTAATTTAATATTGCCAAGAGCATCTCCTAATATACATCATAAATATTCTCCTTATATTATTTAGTCTTCATAATCCGATTCCATGTTCATTGTTTTTTTTTTCCCAGAGAACTCAAGTCTTTTAACAGAAAAATAATAATAATAATAATAATAATAACAACAACGGCATTATTAACGTCTTCTAGTTGTTGAAGATAACTTGGTGGATAGATATATTATTGAGAGATTACTCATGTTTTCATACTTTCAAGGTATGTTATGTGTATTATATATAAATATGCATATAATATATTATTCATCATCATCTTTGTTGAGTCTCTCATAACATCTAATCAGTGTTGATTTCGTCACTCGATTTTCGAAGATATATTTGAGCTATTGTGTTCCCAATTATTTTGCTCTCCATGAAATGCAAGCTGAGGATCGGTCTATCGTTTCATGACTCGGCTTCCAAAAATACTTACACTTGAGCTAATGTGTTCCCATTTATTTTCCTCTCCCTGAAATAAAAGTTGGTTTTTTCCACAGACGGCGTCAGTTAATCCGTGTTGATTTCGTCACTCGATTCCCCAGTCTACAGATCGGTTCACACGAATCAACGAGGTGAGCTCCAGCTTGAGACCACCGGAGAAATACCAGGCGATGGGTTTACAAGAATGGGGTTGATGTGAACGAACTCAAATGCCTACTGTTGGGGATTCGGTCTCCACGAGGTTCGCAACTCAATGTATTATCGTGTGTGTGCAAGTTAAGATCAATGATCTTGATGTCAAACGAATGCAAATTACCATACTGAAATGAAAAGAGATGCAATATCTTTACATGGTCAGGTTGGTCTTCAAGCTAACGTCCACGGACCAATATAGCTCTTTTATTAATTCTGAAGGAAGGATATACAAGAATGTAATTTTCTCTACAACTCTTGTGTTTACACTTTTCTCCAACTCTCGCTCTATCGAAAGTTACAAGCTCTCATAGATAACTAATCGAAACCCAAAGTCTGATATATACAGACTTTAGATTTCAACCAACTCAAACGACATGCATTACAAGTTGTAACACGTACTTCTATGTTTATACCACACGCTCCTTCACTTATAAAATCGCTTCGCTAACGCGTTTTTATAAGTATTGATCCCGCATGCTGATCTTTAACCCCATCAGATCCGACGCTTAGCATTTAAACTCCAATCTCGACTCATCGATCCAGCGGTTCACATTTCACTTAGGACTTAGATAGTTTCTTGAGCTTGAATCGATCTTCATCAAACTGCGATCGTCCAAGCACTTTTCCGATCATCTCCTGCCTTAACACCAGAGTTTTAGGCTCATATTCTTAACACCTACGTTAGTAAGTGATAACATAACGGAATTGTGGAGAAACAACGGGTACAAAAAGGGGGGAGCATGTGGAGTTGGGAGCCAATTATTCAACTTGGCCCTAAATGCATGTCTCAACTCGGATATTTATAGGTGTGGCATGAGCCGTCTTAAATGGTCTGTCCGGCCAGTTGAGTCGTAATTTTGGTGTTGTCTTGGGCTATAGAACTTATGCATTATAAACTCAAATTTATCTAATTTCTGGACTTTATTGGACTATAGAGCCTGATTGTAAATGAAATTTGGAGCAAACTATGGATTTATTCAGTGATTTGAATGATTTCTGCTAAAGCCATCATCAGAATTAGATAAGCTCATGTCCCATGTAATAAAAGCCAAACTCGAAAGCCATAGCAAAAACCTGAAAATCAGGAAAAGCAAGAAAGGAAGCTTTAAAGTGAAGTGCTTTAGCAAGAAACTAAGGGGAAAAAAAAAAACTAAGTCAAACTTCAGGGAAAAGACTAATCATATTCTAAGTTGAACAAGTCATACATAGAAGGGTCATCACTTCACCTTCTTACACTCAAGAATTTACTAATTTAACTACTCCCCAAGCTCCATATTCTTCAAACCCCATAAAAAAAAGAACCTTTTTCAACCACGACCACTAAGGTTTGAGGTCAATCAACAAAAATCATTGCTTGGGGCTTTTAATGCAAGAAAGAAAGGTTCGATCTTTTTGGTAATAGGGTTCTATCTGTTAAGGCCAGAAGGGTGGGTTCGATTCAAGAAAAAAAGGTTAGGGTTTCTCAAGACTTATGGCCGTGAGGTGGGGAAGATCTCTTTGTATGGCAAAAAAGATGTGGATGGCACTGACGAATTGGGTTGCTTCTTGCTTTATCGTTGCTGATGAAATCGCTGGCTCCTTCAGATGAGATTGTAAATTCGAAAAAAAATTTAAGGGTCTTTTTGTGCAGATTTTGTAAATGCTCTATTTCGTTCTATATATACTCTTTCAGGTTGTCAACGGGGCGGGGATTCCCCGTCCCCGAGGTAACCTCCCCGAACGGGGCGAGAAATACCCCATACGGGAAAGTCTCGCCCAGTTGGAGGGGACCGGGAGGGGCGGGGACGAGATTTATACCCGCCCCGTTCCTCGTCGAGATCCGCTTTTTTAAATTACAAAAATGTTATATAGAAAAAAAAAATGCAGGGACGGGGACAATTATTTCCTCGTTTACTTGGCAAGGATGGGGACGGGCATTTTCAAAAAACGTGGATGCGGGCGGGGATGAAGATTAGACCTTCGCTCCGAACCTGTCCCGTTGGTATCTCTAGTCAAATAGTTCTAAGCACATCCAACTTTGGTAGGAACATTAAAAACAACAAAATTTACAAAGAGCTCAGAATCTCCCAGCGGGATGAAATCTCTCTCATATATGGAAAAACGTAAGAGATAAAATCCAAAATGGTCCCCGATGTTTACCTTATGGATCAATTTAGTCTTCGATGTTTCGCCTGAACCAATTTAGTCCTCGATGTTGTCGATTTTGGACTAATTTGGTCATTCCGTCATGATTAACGTCAATTTTAGCGGTAATTTTGCACGTGCCACATACTAAATCATGTCTGGATCGAATTTTGGAATATTTGCAAGATTTAGGGGTTTGTACTGTTTTTTTCTACTGTCAATGAAGCTTAGACGAAACAGAAGATCTAAAGCACATGTTCGAATTTTGGAGAAGTTTTTAGTTTTGTGCCCTAATTTCAATAAACATTCCAACTTTATCGATTTATACATGATTTAGTGTGGGACGCATGCTAAATTCTCGTTAAAATTAACGTTTATCGTGATGAAAGGACCAAATTAATTCAAAATCGACAACATCGGGGACTAAATTGGTTCAGACGAAACTTCGATGACTAAATTGATCCATAAAGTAAACATCGCAGATCATTTTGGATTTTATCTTAAAAACGTAAACAAAGTAAAAAAAAAAAAGACAAACATAATAAAAAAAATAAGATTTAAAATTTGAACAAAAAGAACTAAAGAATATACAAGTAGTAATAGTTTCAACGTGGACAAGCAAATATTGTTAGGTAAAAGAAAACATTTGAAACCAGCGACGGAATCAGCATTTATTATAATTTGGGCTCGAACATTAGTTGTAAAACAAAACCAATATTCGGAATTTGTTAATAAAAAAAGGTTGCCGAGAATAGCGCAAAACTAATATTCGGAATTCGTGGTAATTAATTCTTATAATAGAACAAGTTAGAAGATAACAATTAGTGTTAATAAAAATTAAGTTTATTTAATAATATGAATATATAACTAGGAGCAATTTAAATTTGTTGAATAATAATTGTTAGACTGTTGAATATTTGATCAACTATTAAAAAAATAATTTATAGATACAAAAAAAAAACTTATTTGAATGCATTTTATGGATTATGTAATAAATAAAATCTTCAATACCAAGCCATATTATATGCTCGAATACATATAATTTTTTTTCTTTTCAAAATAATGATAAAGCCCAAAAAATTTTAGTACAACAAGTGAAGCACAAAAGGCTCGAGTATTTAATTCATATATTGCATATGTAATTAATATTATTTAATTTGAAATTTATGAACTTTCATATCATTTGATATATATAGTAATGATGCTGAATTTATTTCAATTTCAATGACGTGATATGAATCTTAAGATAACGTGTTAACAGCAAGATTGAGATTTTGTACTTTGAAGTCAAAACAATGGGAAAGAGATGTGTATTCTCTAATTATCTTCCAAGAAATATTTGGTAATTATCCAAACTGCTAGTGACTAATGTAAATATATGAGATAAAATTTAAAATATTCCACAATGTTTACCCTATTGATTAATTTAGTCTATGATGTTTCGCCTGAACCAAATTAGTCCCCAATGTTGTCGATTTTGGACCAATTTGATTCTTCCATTGCGATAAACGTCAATTTTAACGGAAATTCCACACGTGTCTCACAATAAATTATGTTTGAATCGATAAAATTGAAATGATTACTAAAATTAGAGCACGAAATTAAAAATTTCTCCTGTAAAATTTGAATATTAGCTCTAGATCATCTGCTTCGTTGAGCTTCATTGATAATAGAAGAAAACAGTACGAACCCCTCAAATCCTGCGAATATTCCAAGATTCGATTCATACATGATTGAATATGGGCCACGTGTGAGATTTGCGTTAAAATTAACGTTTATCGTGATGCAATAACCAAATTAGTCAAAAATCGACAACATTGAGGACTAAATTGGTTCAGGCGAAATATCGATGACTAAATTTTTCCATAGGGTAAACATTGAGGACCATTTTGAGTTTTATCCCGTAAATACATATTAGAATGTAATAAAAAAGATTGATAGTATAACCATCTGGATCTCCACAGATTTAGTTGATAGATATATTCTTTATGGATAATTAATTCTCCAGACAATAATATAAATAGCTTGCTTGTGCTGATTATATCATTGACTTTCACTTCACCATATTCTACATTTGACAGCTAGCTCTTATCCATATAAAATAAATAATACCAATTATATATTAGAATGACTTATTGAAAACAAAAGTAATGTAGTCATCTTTCAATGCTTTGTTCATTGCATTCATTGTTCTTAGACATCTTCTCTTGTTTAAATAAATTTAAAAAGAAAAAGTAAAATTATAATATTAAAAAAAAACTATAATAATAAATCAAATACCGGTCAGAACTTAAACCTTTTATTATATATACATAGAACATACAAGTTAAAAATATGAGCAATATTGTTTATTTTATTTTATCAATGAACAAATATAATTATTTTCCATGTTTTTTTTTCTTATAATTAAATTAATTTTATTATTAAATTGAAAACCAAATAGTTGACCTAATGGCCATTATTTTCAATAATTTTCTAAACTCTTCTATATCACGATATCTGTTTTCTTCGTCGCAACTAGTCCTACGTCATGCTGACGTCAACGCCTGTGGAATTGCTTGAGACTTGGTTGCTAAAGCCACTAACAAACTTCTATAAATTTATTGCAAATCAATCAAATTTATTAGCTTCAATGATTATTTAATTGCCGGCAAATCAATTTTCGCCAGCTTCCATTTTTGGGTATCTTTCTACAAATAAAAATCTTAATCTTCTATTTATTCAAGGGAATTATTAGAGAATTTTACATCAATATTAATATCCAAGAAATTAACTTTAGCCGCTCAATTATTTTATCTAGACTAACTTGGAGTGACGTTATATATATACAAAGATTTATTAGATATTGAACAATCATTAGAATATTGATTAGAACATTCTAGAAGACATGAACTCACGTGCGATTGTCCATTATCTATTAGATACGACTTTGACCTTTATGGTAATTTCACTTGTATGTATGTTTTTTTTAAAAATATATATATATAATTTAAAGAAAAAAAAGTCCTCGATCTTTTGTAAATTATCCATTTTTTTATAAATAATTTAGCTATTAAGTAAAGTATGTGATAAAAGGTCCATGCTATCCTATTCGCTCAGGTTTATGTCTCAGCTATAGGTTGTGCTGACACGTGTCACAATCTCAACGCAGTTGAGTTATATCCTAATGAATAGGTAAGAATAAACCATAAATTACGTAATTTATATATAAAAAAAAATCGTTCAAATAAATATTAAGCTCGGAGTGAGTTATAATATAAGAAGATTTATAATATTACTTTATATTTTAAGTTACGTATAATTTAAACTGTTTAATATATGAAATTATAATTTTAAATTTATTTATTATTTTTAAGTATGTAAAAAAATAATTTATGATAATATAATTATAAAGAAAATCTAAAGGATAAATGGTAATTTAATTAACTTTGTAAAATAATTAAAAAATAAAGGGCAAAACAGTTTATAAATAACAGGTCATCATATATATGTATAGACAATTTGAATTAAATTCAATGGAACGTAGTCTCCTCATCTTCAACAGAACTATCTTTTAATGCAGCATATATACGCCACCGCCCAAACAAACGAAGTCAACTTGTGAATCGAAGAGTTCTGATCGGAGCTTAGAGTTTCCTTTTTTAACGAGAGAAGCACCATGCGGCGGCGGCTCAGCCATGTACTTCACATGCTGATGTTCACGATCATTTTCTGTAAGTTTTTGGTTTCGTCTTCGTTTCGTTCAGATTGGGTTTGTTTTGTATTGGATTGATCGTGGACGAACTTCAATTTTAGACGGGGCGATCGTTGTAGCATAAGTTGGGTGATTAATTGTTTTGATTCTTCGAAATGTGGATATCACGTCTCTGTAATTTGTTTCGACGCCAATCTAATTTGATTGGAGTGAAATCTAAACATCGTCTGATTGGAGATGAAACGCTGTTTTTTTTATTGCAGGCCTGGCTTTTACGGAGAAGTCAAACTTGTTAGAGGCTACAAACGTCTACAAGTCCAAGGGTAACTCGTGGAAAAGGAAGAGTAGCAGAGTTCAATCCTATGGGGCAGTTGTAGCAGCCGACGACGGCAGATGCTCCGAGGTCGGCCGCTCTATTCTTTCAAGAGGTGGCCACGCGGTTGACGCCGCCGTGGCAGCTGCGCTTTGTCTGGGAGTGATGAGCCCTACATCTAGCGGAATTGGGGGTGGTGGGTTTATGGTGGTTCGAGATTCTTCGTCACGGAGCGCCGTTGCAATTAATATGAGAGAAACGGCACCTTCAGCTGCTTCAAAGGTGTGTGATTCTACAGTTCAAGGTCAAACAATGGCATTTTGATTACTAATCTCAATTTAATTGAATTCGCAGGATATGTATACTGATGATCCGAGTGCCAAGTCTAGTGGACCATTATCTGTGGGAATACCTGGCGAGCTCGCTGGGCTTCATGCTGCTTGGCTAAAATATGGTCGATTGGCTTGGAGTGATTTATTCAAACCTGCTATTAAACTTGCGAAAGAAGGATTTGTGATTAGCCCTTTTACTGGGTATTACTTGGCTCATTCCACTGAAAGTGTAATGAACGATCCTGGCTTAAAAGAAGTATTTGCGAGAAATGGTACACTTTTGAAAGCAGGAGATTGGTGTTACAATGTGGAGCTTGGGAATACTTTAGAGGTTATAGCAAAACAAGGACCAAGAGCATTTTATGATGGACCTATTGGCAAAAGACTTGTTGATGACCTCGAAAATGCAGGTGGAGTTTTGAAGATGAGTGACTTGAGAAGCTATAGAGCTATGGTAACAGAAGCTGTCTCAAGCAATGCTTTTGGATATGAGATATTAGGTGTGCCACCACCTTCTAGTGGAACATTGGGCTTGGGATTGGTGAGCAGTCTGTCGAGTTTAAATTGTACTGTAAACATGAGAATGAATGCTAAACATGACTTATTTCGTGCAGGTTTTGAATGTTTTGGATGGTTATGGCGGTAAAGATGCTCTACAAGACTCGGCGGGCTCGCATCTTTTGTCAGAAGCGCTGAAGCATATGTTTGCTATTAGGATGAACTTGGGAGATCCCACTTTCGAAGATATTAAAGAAATCGAATCTACAATGCTTTCCCGATCTTTTGCTGCCAAGATAAGAGAAAAGATACACAACGATGCTACATTTGATGCTGAATACTATGGGGCCAGGTGAGTTCATACCATCCTTGGAAACGTGTGTTGTTTCTCATGTAGCAATGACGATCTCATTCATTTTTCTTCTTGTTTCTTTGTATTTGTAGGTGGAGTCAGCTCGTTGATCATGGGACGAGTCATATATGTGTAGTTGATTCTGATCGAAATGTAGTTTCGATGACAACTACGTTAAACCATCGTTTTGGTTCAGGAATGAGATCAGTTTCAACTGGAATAATTCTGAATGATCAAATGGATGATTTCTCCATACCGACTGATAACTCCGAGGATAAGCTACCTCCTGCTGAGACTAATTATATCAAACCAAATAAAAGGGCCTTGTCTTCTCTCACCCCTACCATCATACTGAAGGTAATTTAGTTATCCTATCGACATGTGTGCGTTTGTTACTTTCATACTGTTCTTTAAACTTGATATAAACCATTGATAGGAGAATCAATTTGCTGGAGCTTTGGGATGTGGGGGCGGTCCAAACATTATCCCTGCTGTGATTCAGATATTCATCAACCATTTCGTCTTGAAGATGGAACCATTAGCAGCAGTTGAATATCCAAGAATCTACCACTCGGTACACATTGCTATTGAATTTCATAATTACGAATAACTTACTTGTATAAGCCTCCTAGAAACAGCTAGTGAGATTTATCTCCATATCTGCAGCCAGAAGCAGAGGTTGTTTCATATGAGAACTGGACAGTCTTCGACGGGAGACACTTTGAGTTTTCCAATGAGCAGATACAATTCTTGAGAGACAGAGGCCAACAACTCGAAGCTAACCCTGGCGGAGCATTATGCCAATTCATCGCTCAGGATCTTACGGGCTTAGAGGATATTCTTCAACAGTTGAAACACGACACTGTGCTCCGAGGACTGCTCACAGGAGTTAGCGATCCTAGGAAAGGTGGCTGGCCAGCTGCACTGGATGATGATTTGCATACTTCGTATGAGCCATCGTGGGATTCATTTGGCACAGAATATTTCGCTACTCCCTTCCGTGGAATTTCGACATATCTTCTCTACTCTCTTAAACATGACATGCAGTCCAAAAATATCAAGTGAGAATGAGGATATAAGATCAGTTGCTTTAGCTCTTGGGGAAGTAAAGTCCATGGCCGGCCTATCTTTTACGTTGTTGGCCGGAGCTACGTTTGGTTGTTCAGCTTCTTCTAAAGCTGCTGTCATAGTTACAGTCCTTATAGTAATAATGGCCTGATGATATTATATGAGTGATGATATATCGTTTGTACATAGCAACCAATAATGTGTCTCATTTCAGGCACTATTTCCTCTGCATTTCTCGAGAAAAGAAATGTTTCCTTTTCTTTGAACCCATACATAATATTGTATTCGTAAATTACTACTAATTTTATTGCTTGATAGTTTCTGACTCTTGAGCGTGTCTCATTTCATGCAATTTCCTCTGCATTTCTTGGAAAGGTGATGGTATTTTTTGTCTTATGTAAGTAGATTGCTTGTCAATTTCCTTTTAAGTCAACCATCTTTTGTATGCCTGTCTTTGTTAGCTATGGAGTGCTTGTCTGAGAAAGTTACAGCTCCTAAGTTGTGGTAATAAATGAACTCTACTGTGTATACAGTAATTTCTACTCATATGTTTACGTTTGGGTCAAGTGCTGCATGTTCATGATGTATTGGAAAGCAAATAACAAGACATTCTTGGATATATGCATTGGTGGTGAAAGTTTACAGACAAAAACAACGTTGAAGTGAAGACGAACAATTGGTGGCGAACTTTAACTTCCGCGATGGATGGCGTAGAACGTCTGCAGGGCAGTAAGGCCAAGAAGAAAAGTCGCAGCGCAAACCGCCATTATACTCCAAGGACTTTGAAGCCGAGTGCGCATAAGGTCAGCCCTCCATGTCTTTGCTCTGTTCCTACAGTGCTCTCCGATCTTCTCCTTCACCTTGCCGAAAATGTCCAGGTGAACTATACCGTAAGTGTCGATTTCTTTGAAAGCTTTCACCACCTGCTCGTGATTGGAATACTTATTGAAAATTATTCCCCTTTTCTGCAGCTCCTTGACATCCTCGGGGCTTTCGATGAGCGACTTCATTAGGATCGTGTAAGACAAGACGGTGTAATCGTCGCTAGTGTCGGGGGACAGTTCGTAAGCTATCAAGTTGCGTAGTATCACTTGCTGCTGGTCTGAAACGTACTGAACTGGGAGCTGAAGCTCTCCGTAGTAGGAGAAGGATTTGAACCTTACGTCCCTGAGGGAGTACGAAGAGCTCGGGCTGAAGTAGATTCCCTTGGCTTCGAGGTCCATCACCGACCGAAACATTCTCTGGGAATGATACAGTACGTCTTCGTTCTTTCCTTTCGTGGTTATTACCTTCGGTAGCTTCTGCCATAACTTGGTGCCTGTCGAAACGACCGATGGAAGTGAGAAATGACCCATCGTGCCAAACTGAAACCTTGTCGATGTTTTCGGCTTGATGGGCTCGTCTTCGCCCTGGGTGATGGCTCGCCAGACGGCTTCTAGAAGATGGAGCGGAGGGTCCTCGTCTTCTCTGGGTATGTTCACTTGCTCCTGCGAGCCGTCCCTCAGCAGCAGCCATATCAAGAACTGATGGAGCAGCTCCTCCCACTCCTCTCCTTGCTGTAAGCCGATGAGCAGCTTTATTACAAAGAAGGGGACTTGGTTTTCGAGCTTCATGACGTCCCTGAGGGTGAACGGAAAAGCAGCCAGGCCGAGGTCGGTCCTCCACTCCGAGAGGTTGTTCCCCGCCATCCTCGTCTCGTTCACCATGTAGTTTACGACGAAGGAGGCGTCTCGAAGCATCATAAGGCCCAACTCCTCGTCGTCGTACTGTGAGAGGACCGAAGCCTCGGCGTAAGTGCGTCTTATTTCGTCGATATTCTCCATGATTTTTAGGCGGAAGGCGTTCTGCTTCTCCTGGCTGCCACGGGCGAGCCAGCGGACGCAGTTGGACTTAAACTCCTCGGACTTGCCGAGCTCGGCGTTTCCGTGGTGGTAAGGGCCCAAGGAGACGATCACTGGGTCGTAGACGCGGTCGATTTGGCCGGACTTTCGGCTTACTTGCGGTATGACTTTGTGCATCTGGCGGGGGCGTCTGAAATGGGAGGCGTAGTCGAGGCGTCGGGGAGGTTCTTGGTGGTGAGGTATGATCTCTATTGTTCTTTCAGGATTGTTTTCCATGAAGAGTACTGTGAGTTTTTGCCTTTGTGCTGTGTGATCTCTTCATAAAAACCAAAGCAATATATAGGTCCTAGGCTGCACTATTGTCCCTCCCTAACTCCCTTTAGAAGTTTAGTCTATGGTCAACTATTAAATAATGGGAAAATTATAATTTTGTATCAATAAGAATAATAATATTTGATAATTGTATAAATAGATTACGAACCTAGTATGTCAAAACAAATTTTGATTTTCGTAATTTTTCAGGAAAAATAAATCGAAAATCCTAACAAGCTATAAAATTTCATGCCAACGGCTGGCGAGTATGAAATATTGCACCTTAGCAGCCAAGTAGAATTTTCAACAACTTTGTTGAAAGAAAAAATTGAATATCTACAAAAGCTGTCTATTTTTACAAATATCAAATATTAAAGTCTAAAAAATAGATATACTTAGAATCTTGTAACAACTTTGGACTATAAAACATGCATTTTCTTTACATCATCGTCGTCATCGTCATCACTATGATGCCCTTTTGTCTCTATGTTTGCCTCACTCATTTCCTAGTAATTTCCCTTAATGGGTGGTTGGTCTTCAACTGTTAACGATGATGATTATATTAAGAAAACGATGTTCACCAAAGATTCCAATGCGTGTTTTTGTTTTTTTTTTTGTCTTAGAAAAATTATAAGTGATGATTACATTCACTTTAGTATGCGGAATTCATAGTGGAAAAACCAACATAATACATTATTACACTTCCATTGTTGTACCTTTACACATTTTTTTTTTCATTCCCAAAATCTTTACATGGTGTTTAAGTCCTATAGTGTTTGTTCATAGCTCTGAGCCTCAGCTGCACAATTGATATAGCGTTTGTTTGAGATATAGACGGTTAATGTCAGTAGGCTTGTCAATGGGGAGGGGATTCCCCGTCCCCGCGGGGATCCGCCCCGAACAAGGCGGGGAATCCCCGATTTTTTATCCCCGTGGGTCGGGGACGGGGAGAGATCTCCCCCCGTTGGCGGGGATGGGGCGGGGACGGGGATTGATCTCGCCCCGTGGGGTTCCTCGCCCCGTTCCCCGATACTATATTATATAATATAAATAATATTTATTATATCTAATCAATATTATTATAATATAAATAATATTTAAAAATATTTATTATACTCATTTTATATTACTATAATATAAATAATATTTAAAATATAATTTAAATAATATATTTAATTTATATATTATAATATAAATATTAATTTTTAAAAAAAAAATTGCGGGGTGGTGGGGATCCCCGTGGGGACGGGGACGGGGACGATTTTGTCCCCGTTTACTTGGCGTGGACAGGGATGGGGCCGGGGATTAGGTCCCCGTCCCCTGTTGGGAATCCCCGAAGGGGCCCGAGGCCCTCGTTTCTTGAACGGCGGAATTTTAAAACTTTAAGGGATTCCCGCCTTCCCTTGGACCGCTCGGTAATAACACGAGAACGTAAGAACACGAAAGAAAGGGTTTTAAGCTATAATACCTTGTCGAAAACCAAACGAGATGGCTAGCTTCGAACCCTTCTATTCCCCGAGGCGTAGTGCCCCTCTCCTAAGGCAAAAGCACACGAACAAGCTCCTTTCTTTGCACAAGAGCGTCACGCCGGCACCTTTACAACGTCACGACCGAACCTTGCTTGAGACGGCTAGGCCAAGGCTCGGGCAGCAGGGTCTCCTCTTCACACGCAGCAGCGCGCGCCCCGAGAGAGCGAGGGAGAGAGTGCGCGAGAGAGAGAGCCGAGAGAGATCGTGAGAGAATGGGAGAAAAAACGGGCTTTTTCTCTTTTTCTTTTCCAAAATGACTCAGACTTTTTATTTCAAAAATCAAAACTTATTTATATGGCCGAAAATAGTAAGTTGGGTGGAGAGAAATTTGATCCCACTTTTTCATACCAAGTCTCCTTTGCTTACTTGGTTTTTTATCTTTTAAATTCAAATTCAAAATTCAAAATTCAAATTCAAATTCAAATTAAATATTAAATAAATTAATATTTAATTCTATATTTAGTATATTTAAATATAATATCTAATATATATTTAATTATAATTTTCGAAATTATTCAAAATCAAATTCGAAAATCATATATATATCTAATATATATTTTATTTAATTCGAAATTAAATATTTTTATTTTTCTAAAACAATAATAAAGATTTAAATCACATTTAAATCATATACTAAATATTAAATATCCAATATAATATTTCCAAAATATTTCGTGAGGTGAAAAGACCATTTTGCCCCTCACGCGATTTTACTACGTTTTCGGCCATTTAGGGTTTCGGCCAATCCCTAAACCCTAATCTCTCAATCCAGGTCCCAGCCTGCTCTATTCTCATATTGACGTTGTGTCGGTTGCCCTTTTTAAGCCCGACCCTCTTGGTTCGTCTCAATCGGCTCTGGGAGGAATCCAGGAGTTCGGTATTCACCTAGCCAGCCCCGTGGTACCGAACCGATCCCGAGTTGAGTACGAATAGGTATTATTCACGAACTGACTATAGATTATCGTACTACGTATAAACCCTTTATGTTTGTCCCGGTCGAGTGAAAGTCACGCGTGGTCGAACTTACAGGACTCGACTCTATGATGTTCGTGTCGGTGATATTTACCAAAACTGCCCTCCACGACACTCGTGAGTCAGTTATATGCTCTGGCCAGATGCTTAGGTAAATTCCCGCACATCGAAACTGCATAGGACGTTAACCCTGAATTTAATCAAGGCCGTAAATTCCGCTCAGCGGTATAACCGGCAATCACGTCGAAAAGTCAAGACCGCATTTCGCCGCTGACCTATGCTTCATGCTTTGGGCCTAGCAAACTAGTGACAAATCAAGACCTTAAGACCAATCCCGAGTTAAACCCTTTCGGTCTAAGGTTCACGTAGACTACTATAGTCAATCGATCGATCAGCGACTTTACCAGCGTGTGATCGTTCGATTACGAGTCAGTGTCCAACTACAGACAATCCCCTGATTCGTCTTGTATCAATGTCACGAGCCCCACTTCCCAAGTGAATGGTTGGCACAACCATTTTGGACTCATCGACATGCAAGTCGTACTCGTCAATCCAGTCACCCTACTGGAGACTAAGACTTGTGGACTTAGTTTAATATCACAGTATGTCAGCTTACTGGTGCCCCCTCTCTGTCCTCACAGAATCAGCAACTGAACTGTAAATATTAGGGTTTTATTAATTCGTCTTATTACCCGACTGCAAGGTTAATTTATTTAGACGAAATAATAATCTGCCTTTGTATTGTTTGTCATGCTAATTTCGACGATAAACAAACAATAATAATTTCATTATCAAATAATTCAATTACAAATGTTAAACACATCAAAATTACACTAATGCCCTCGTACTATCTAATCCTCGTACGACATCTAGGTCATAAACCTCAACAATCTCCCACTTGCACTAATGCCACGCGCTATAGTATCTCAACCCCATTTTATCGAGGTGAGATCTAGCACTGCCTGAGACAGTGGCTTCGTGAACGGGTCCGCCACATTTTCTGCTGAGGCGATCTTCTGCACGGCTATAGAGCCATTCTCAACGAACCCACGTAACACGTGGTATTTTCTCTCTATGTGCTTGGACTTACTGTGAGCACGGGGTTCCTTAGCTTGTGCGATCGCTCCGCTATTGTCGCACCACAATGGTAACGGGCGATCCACTATGCTAGGTACCACCTGCAGTTCTTCTAAGAACTTGCGTATCCAAACACCCTCCTTGGCAGCTTCTGAAGCCGCTATATACTCCGCCTCAGTGGTGGAATCAGCAGTCGTGCTTTGCTTGGAACTCTTCCAAGTTACTGCGCCACCATTGAGCGTATATACAAAACCCGAAGTAGACTTTCGGTCATCCACATCTGATTGGAAGTCCGAATCCGTATAACCATCTACCTCTAATTCTCCTGGGCCGTAAATCAGTATCAAGTCCTTAGTCCGTCTAAGGTACTTCAGGACTGTCTTTACTGCCGCCCAGTGTTCCTTACCAGGGTTGGCCTGAAACCTACTCACTACGCTCACAGCGTACGCTATGTCTGGTCGCGTGCAAAGCATCGCGTACATCAGGCTACCCACAGCTGAAGGATAGGGGACTCCAATAATCTCTTGTCTTTGTACCTCGTTGCGAGGAGACATAGCCTTTGAGAGATGAATCCCATGCCTCATAGGTAGGAACCCTTTCTTAGAGTCGTCCATCTTAAACCTTTTAAGGACTTTATCTAAGTAAAGGGCCTGAGATAAGCCAATTGACCGTTTCGCCCTATCTCTAAATAGGCGTATTCCTAGAATATAGGTCGCTTCTCCTAGGTCTTTCATAGAGAATTCGGTCGAAAGCCAAGCTTTGACCTCTGAAAGCATCACAATGTCGTTTCCTATCAAAAGGATATCATCTACGTACAATACTAGAAACGACACCTTGCTCCCACTGGCCTTCTTGTAAACACACGGCTCATCTTCGTTCTTTATGAATCCGTAGTTCTTAACTACTTCATCGAATCGAAGATTCCAACTCCTTGAAGCTTGTTTCATTCCATAAATGGACCGATTTAGCTTGCATACCTTCTGAGCATCTGCATCTGACGCAAAACCTTTGGGTTGTTCCATATAGATCTCCTCCTGGAGGAATCCATTCAGGAACGCGGTCTTTACGTCCATCTGCCAGATCTCGTAGTCATAGTATGCTGCTATCGCAAGCATAATCCGAATGGACTTAATCATCGCGACTGGTGAAAAGGTCTCCTCATAGTCAATACCCTCTTTTTGACTATACCCTTTCGCTACAAGCTTAGCTTTGTACGTTTCCACCTGTCCGTCAGATCCAATCTTCTTCTTGTAGATCCATTTGTTCCCGATCGGTCTGAAACCATTGGGTAGGTCTACAAGTGTCCAAACCTGGTTTGAATACATAGAGTCTATTTCGGCCTGCATAGCCTCAAGCCACTTGAGGGAGTCTGTACCGGTAATTACCTGGTCGTAGGTGACGGGATCGTCCCCGACGCATCCCTCCATCGCAGCATCCCCATGCTCGACGTGTACCATACCATATCTCTCAGGCATTTGAGATATCCTACTAGACCTGCGCAATTGCGGCTGAGCCTGGTTTTCTGGAACGTCGTCTAACGATTCTGTAACAACTGTAGTTGATTCGTCGCTTAACTCACCAAGAGTTATTTCACGCCCTTTACCGCCTTCGCTAACGAACTCCTCTTCCATGAAGGTGGCGCGTAAAGCGACAAACACCATGTGTTCGTCTGGAACGTAAAAGTAGTATCCCATTGAGTCCTCGGGGTATCCGACGAATCTTGCCATAATCGACCTTGATTCTAACTTGTCTGCCTGTAACTTTTTCACAAAGGCGGGGCAACCCCAAATCCTAATGTGATTAAGGCTTGCCTTACGATTATGCCAGGCTTCGTAAGGGATCCTGTCTGCAGAACGGGTAGGTATCCTGTTAAGGATATAGGCTGCTGTCTCTAAAGCATAACCCCATAACGAAATGGGGAGATCTGTGTAACTCATCATTGACCGAACCATATCCAAAAGCGTTCGATTTCTACGCTCGGCTACGCCATTTAATTGTGGCGTGCCTGGAGGTGAGTACTGTATAACGATGCCATTATCTCTGAAAAATGCATCGAACTCAAGACTCATGTATTCGCCACCTCGATCTGATCGAATGGCTTTAATGATCTTGCTAGTTTGCTTCTCCACTAACGCTTTATACTCCTTGAACATTTCAAGACCTTCGGACTTTTGTCTCATCAAATAGATAGTCCCGTAGCGGGATGCATCGTCCGTAAACGTAATGAAGTAGCAGCAATTACCTCGGGCCGTTACTCTAAACGGTCCGCATACATCAGTGTGGATTAAACCCAACTCTTCTGTGGCCCTAGTAAAAGTCCCTGTGAAGGGTGACTTTGGTCATTTTGCCTAGGATGCAAGACTGACAAGTTGGGATCGGGCCTGACTTCGCTGTGCAAATCAGACCGTCCTTTTCCATCTTGTCAATCTTTGCTTCCCCTGCATGACCCAGTCGTAGGTGCCAGATGTATTTCTCGTTTGACTCCGTCGACGAGTTGGTAATTGTATTTACAGTTTCCACCTTATTTCTTAGGTTGACGTAATATAAACCTTTTATTAACGTCGCCTTTCCCACGTTTTCATTTCTAAAATAAATTTGGTAAACATTATCAATAAATCGAAACAATGTTTTTAAGCCCCTTGGGCAAAACCAAAAACATCAGAAAGTTCTAAAAAATGCAAAGATGATAAAAGCAAAGTCTTCGATCTCACGTGCGTTGCTGCAACACTATGTCCGCTGCCGACGTTGATCGAGATCTCACCAGCTCGAAGCTTCTACTTCGTTCCAGACCCTGGTTCAAAACACAAGTGTGGGAGCTAGCCCTTGAGTCTAGTATCCATGAAGTAGAATACACAGAACAATTAGCTTCGAAAACTAATTGCTTGCCTGAAGCGTCAGACGACACCTTCAGTTTAGGACAGTCTCGCTTCCAGTGAGGCACATGTCCGTGGGCTTCACGCCCGACTTTTCAGCCTTCTGGGACTTCGCCTTCTTGGCGATTCTACCCTTTGGCCCGCTGTGCTTGTTCGGCTTCCTTTTCGATCCCTTCGACCGAATAGTCGCAACAAGCGCCACCTCATTGCCCTTAGGACCCCTATCGCTGCGATATTGGGTTCGGACTGTAACCATCTAATTAATCAGGTCCGGTATCGAATACTCCCGATTATTAAGGTTGCAAATCACCACGAACTGGTGGAAGGAAGGTGGGAGGGACAACAAGTCTCGCTCAGTCGATTGAGCATTCGGAGTCCAAGATATTTTCCAGTTTTTATAACCTGAGGACGATCCTCAGATTTCTAAGCCAGTCAACATAGTTTGGTCCTACCAAAGAATGTTTTTCCAAAAATACGGATAATGCGTTTTGTCATCGTAAAATATAGAAGAGAAAATAAATTGCAGAAATATAACAGATAGTTAGGATTTGAAGTGTTTAATCAGACTAAAACAGGACTTTAATTTTTCGTCTGACTCCCACTATTTTTCTCGAAATCCTGTCTCCCGTTAGGAATTTCGGAAACCTCGTTGAGTAGTTTCATAGTGGCGTTGATTTACCCGCACTGCATCAAACTAGCCTCAACTTAACAGTTTGTTGGTATGTTTGATCAGCCAGGTTCATGTCCCACACGATTCTGTCACACAGAAGGTTCAACGAATTTGTCTCAGTCAGGGTCCCTCGGCCTGTAACTCAGACATCTTGGGAATGACTGTACAAGTGCTACCTATCAACGTCCTGCTAACCTTCCACTTTTGAGTGAACTTCGCCTCCGTAGGATAACACTTTGCGGGAGGACGAAGAGTGGTCGGTGAGCGGCATTATCAAAAATGCATCCAAATACGTTCACGTCAAAGGCGAGGGTTTTAGCGCTGTAACTCGGTCAACCAAAACCGTACCCCTAAGTCGTAACGTTTTTGGACTTGATAGAAGACAGGAGCCCCGCCCCTTTACTCACTTGATATTTTAAAAGTCAAACTCTGGGAGAATCCTCACAGATAAGAACGAGCACATTATGCACGATATCACGTTCGAAACCAACAGGCACATAATAGACTTTAATAGTAAACCTAGTTTCAACCTATTAAAGTAAATGTGAAAGACTGAGGATATTCCTAGTTCTATCCTATTGAACAAAAAGAAAACTCTAAGTCTTCGGGCTTGTCTCGAACGGACACCTCGGCCACCGTCTTGTTCGTTCGTCTCGTCTCGATCGTCTCTCGTTCGGCCGTCATTCTTGTACTACTACAGCCTATGACGGGGGGATCTTTCCCTAAAACAACAAAGCCCGTCTTTTCTAATAAAACTGTAAAGTACAATCCGGGGGGGACCTTGTCACCCTTAACATATCACCCGGTAAAAAACAGAACCTAATCCCCAATCAATCACCACGTAATTCAAATATTACATGCATCTCACGACAATTTTACACAGATCCGAGCCTAAATCCACATTTGGGCTTTTATCAGATTTGGGCCAGGCCCATTTGGGCTTAGAGGCTTGATTGCGCGACCCAATCGCGCCCACGCCTGCACGCGCGGCCAGCCTACGCCGCGCGCTGCGCGTGGCTGCGCCCAGCATGCAGCCAGGCCAGCCCGTGCAATGCGCGCGGCCAGCCAGCGCCGCGCGCTGCGCGCGGCTGTGCCCCTCGTGCCGCGCGCTGCGCGCAGCCAGGCCAGCTCGCGCCGCGCGCTGTGCGCGGCTGTGCCCTCGGCTGCGCCCTGCACGCAGCCAGGCCAGCCTGCGCGGTGCGCGCAGCCAGCTTACTGCGCCGCGCGGCCAGCAATCGCCGCGCGCTGCGCGCGGCACAGTCCCGAGGCTGCGCGCTGCGCACGGCCATGACCCGAGGCCGTGCGCTGCGCGCGGCCAAGGTTCGGGCGCCGCGCGCTCCGTGCGCGCGGCTTAGGGCAGCGAGCCGCGCACCTACGCGCGCGGCCAGCCTTTCCAAAGGCAATTCTCGGGCTTCGTGGTCATAGTCCCGTGACTTAACCGAGCCTAAGGCTCTGATACCACTGTTGGGAATCCCCGAAGGGGCCCGATGCCCTCGTTCCTTGAACGGCGGAATTTTAAAACTTTAAGGGATTCCCGCCTTCCCTTGCACCGCTCAGTAATAACACGAGAACGTAAGAACACGAAAGAAAGGGTTTTAAGCTATAATACCTTGTCGAAAACCAAACGAGATGGCTAGCTTCGAACCCTTCTATTCCCCGAGGCGTAGTGCCCCTCTCCTAAGGCAAAAGCACACGAACAAGCTCCTTTCTTTGCACAAGAGCGTCACGCCGGCACCTTTACAACGTCACGACCGAACCTTTACAACGTCACGACCGAACCTTTATCTAATATATATTCTATTTAATTCGAAATTAAATATTTTTATTTTTCTAAAACAATAATAAAGATTTAAATCACATTTAAATCATATACTAAATATTAAATATCCAATATAATATTTCCAAAATATTTCGTGAGGTGAAAAGACCATTTTGCCCCTCACGCGATTTTACTACATTTTCGGCCATTTAGGGTTTCGGCCAAGCCCTAAACCCTAATCTCTCAATCCAGGTCACAGCCTGCTCTATTCTCATATTGACGTTGTGTCGGTTGCCCTTTTTAAGCCCGAC
Organism: Lindernia subracemosa; assembly: GCA_028392965.1. NCBI lineage: Eukaryota > Viridiplantae > Streptophyta > Magnoliopsida > Lamiales > Linderniaceae > Vandellia > Vandellia subracemosa. Next base: position 371,066 of record JAQPCC010000085.1, on the reverse strand, counting down.
TCTTTTGGTTCGTCTCAATCGGCTCTGGGAGGAATCCAGGAGTTCGGTATTCACCTAGCCAGCCCCGTGGTACCGAACCGATCCCGAGTTGAGTACGAATAGGTATTATTCACGAACCGACTATAGATTATCGTACTACGTATAAACCCTTTGCGTTTGTCCTGGTCGAGTGAAAGTCACGCGTGGTCGAACTTACAGGACTCGACTCTATGATGTTCGTGTCGGTGACATTTACCAAAACTGCCATCCACGACACTCGTGAGTCGGTTATATGCTCTGGCCAGAGGCTTAGGTAAATTCCCGCACATCGAAACTATATAGGACGTTAACCCTGAATTTAATCAAGGCCGTAAATTCCGCTCAGCGGTATAACCGGCAATCACGTCGAAAAGTCAAGACCGCATTTCGCCGCTGACCTATGCTTCATGCTTTGGGCCTAGCAAACTAGTGACAAATCAAGACCTTAAGACCAATCCCGAGTTAAACCCTTTCGGTCTAAGGTTCACGTAGACTACTATAGTCAATCGATCGATCAGCGACTTTACCAGCGTGTGATCGTTTGATTACGAGTCAGTGTCCAAATACAGACAATCCCCTGATTCGTCTTGTATCAATGTCACGAGCCCCACTTCCCAAGTGAATGGTTGGCACAACCATTTTGGACTCATCGACAAGCAAGTCGTACTCGTCAATCCAGTCACCCTACTGGAGACTAAGACTTGTGAACTTAGTTTAATATCACAGTATGTCAGCTTACTGGTGCCCCCTCTCTGTCCTCACAGAATCAGCAACTGAACTGTAAATATTAGGGTTTTATTAATTCGTCTTATTACCCGACTGTAAGGTTAATTTATTTAGACGAAATAATAATCTGCCTTTGTATTGTTTGTCATGCTAATTTCGACAATAAACAAACAATAATAATTTCATTATCAAATAATTCAATTACAAATGTTAAATACATCAAAATTACACTAATGCCCTCGTACTATCTAATCCTCGTACGGCATCTAGGGCATAAACCTCAACATCCCCGCCCCGTTGACATCCCTAAATGTCAGCCCGTTTCTTCATGTCTTCAATGTACCTTAAAACTCCTCATACTGGAGAAACTTTTTCCGTGTTCTCCGAGAGGATCGTCGTACGTGCATGTCAGGTTTCTAAAGTTTCAATTGATTCTACTTATTATGCATGAACCTTTCGGACGATGTAAAAGCGGATTCGCATCAACTCACGGTAGTGTTGTAAAATTCAGCCTAGGCGCTAATCGACCTTAACCGTGCGAAAGTCGCCTAGACAGCCATCTAGTCAGTGAAACCGATTAATCGTCGAGTAATCCGAATAATTAGATCATAATTTTTTTTTGGAAAAAATTTAATAAATACAAAAAAGATGAATGTTTGTAGTAATGTTATTTTATTACATTGTTCGGATTGCCATTATATAGTTAAAGTGTTTGGATAAATTTTATGCACTTTTATTTTGGTAGAAGTTTAGCATATTTGATATATGAAAAAAAAAAGGCGAACCGTCTAATTCTCACCTATAAACCGCCCGCCTAGGCCGTCTAGGCTCTAAACCCCCCACCCGGGCGCTTGACTAGCACATAGCGTAAGTCCCTTTAAGCGCACGCTAAGCGCTTTCCTTGCATGCATAAGGTTGCGAGCAAGTTCACATTTAGGATCATTCGAGCATAGTAAATCCTTTAAATTAAGATTCGAAAATAACGACTCCAACCTTGAAACCGTAAAAAAATTGCGAAGCAGATAGAGGCGTCGTTTCTCTCATGTTAATTGTGTCGGCCATCTTTGACGACGAAGAACCTCTCTAAACCACCATAAAGCCACCGCCTCTCCGATTCCACTCGAGGTTGGGCTAACTGCACCTAGTCAATACACGACTGCAATGGCTGCATCGAGCCGCCGACCTCATAACATTGACCATCGTCGGCTGCAATCAGACCATGTTTTTCATTGTTTTCAACTGAATGAAAAACAGACAAAAATCGAACTTAAACACGATATGGCTGTTGATCACTGCAATGTGTAAAAACCCTTCTAAGCTGGCATAATGTTTCTCTTGAAAAAGAAAACGACTCCATGATTATCTTGTTACTTACAATGATTAACCTTTTTTTTATGTCATTACATATTTTAACTTAATAAACAACGTAGGAAAAGAGAGGTCGTCTTTAATTTTCTAAATCTTAATTAATAAAATAGTTTAATAAAATCGGGCGTGCCCAGTAACATTAGACACTAGACACTACGTTTTTTGAATTTAACCGAGTCTTCTCTTTTCGGCCAACGAGAGAATACAATCTAATAATTTGAATTTTTGAAAAACTATTAGACACGACATTGCTATCAATGGTAGCGCCCAATTTGATTCAGCGCCATAAAAATGAGCCAAAACTATTCATTAAAATTTAAAATATCGTGGCTAATGTTCTCGGAAAACGCCTATTTTATTACTATTATTACTTATGAATTTAAACTTATTTATTAACTATCATGTAAAAGATGATTAAATAATAAACAAAATAGAGAAAAGGGAAGCCAATTTATTACGAGTTTGCTATTCGTTGACCGAAACAGATGGATCTGTATTGCTGAAAATAAATATTGTCAGGTCTCATTTCAACAATTATCTCATTTGTCGTTTTACTACTAGAAAGTGAAGTTAAGGCATTGACTCCGAGCAAGTCCAATAGGAACGTGACAATGTTTAGGCATTTTTATAAATATTATTCCAGAAAATGAAGAACAGAAGAAAATAGGATTACAAAAAATAAAAATAAAAATAATAATAAATAAAAAGTTTCTTGCTGTTGGATAAGAGCAAGTAAATGATGAATATGAACTACTACCCTCTTTAATATCAAAGATTCCTTTAATTTAAAAAAGAAATGGATTAATAATTAACACCTTAATTTGGATAATAAAGGGAAAGATAATTAGATTTTTCTATGGGGCCCACTCATTAAACCCTGTTTACCTCTCTAATACTTTGTCATAATACATTTTAATGATTATCATCTCTTTCTCTTCCGAGGTTGTAGCCGTTTATCAGAGGTATAGGGTTTCTTCTTCTCTCTTCCGCTGTAAATGATGTGAGGCGGCGGCTTGTTGAATCTGTTGAGATTTCTATTATATCCCACATCGGATAATTCTCCTCACCCGACTCACCTTATATACTCAAGAGGCTCCTTCACCTATCACCAATTGGTTTTAGGATGAAACCCTCGATTTCTTAATATGGTCGAGCCTCTTGAGTATATAAGGTGAGTCGGGTGAGGAGAATTATCCGATGTGGGATATATAGAAATCTCAACACGCCCCCTCACGTGTGGCGTGACTGGCCTAACACGTGGACATATGAATCGGGTGACGGTGAGTAAAGATCGAACCCGCTCTGATACCATATTAAGAAATTGAGGGCTTCATCCTAAAATCAATTTGTGACAGGTGAAGGAGCCTCTTGAGTATATAAGGTGAGTCGGGTGAGGAGAATTATCCGATGTGGGATATATAGAAATCTCAACAGAATCCAATCGTATTTTATTACATTTTTTTTATTGCTAGAATTGTTTATAAATTTGGATTCTCCGACAACATATGCACGGATATCTCTATACTTTATGTTTATTACGAAGTTGATATGAGCAATTGAAATCGATTAGGTTTTCATAGTCAGCCCAGTTTATATATAAATTTTCATAGCTTTTTCTCTTTGATTTGAGGTCATGTATTTGTGGGTTGTTGTTGTGAGACTTCTCTAATTAGGTTTTTCTTTTTCCCCTTTTTTTTCTCTTACAGAGATCATTCTTCGACAAAAGCACCATGAGTTATCTAAACCAAAACCCGGCCGACCCGCCACCTTCTACCACCAGTGACTCCGACAACTATTGGTCTTCCTTTGTGATTCCCACCAGCGACCAGTTCGATGAGAACCTAAAACCCGATGACAGCGGCCCTTCTTCCAAGCAGCAGAAGCTGTCCGAAAACCCCATTCAGCTCACTCCAGTGGACCCCAGCCCAAACCCGTCGAACGCCCCTGGGATCAAAGTATCAACCAGCCATATATTCTACAATACTCGCATCTGCTTGAGGTTTGTCGCGGGCACGTGCAGGAACGGCGAGCAGTGCACCTTCGCCCACGGATCCGCAGAACTATGCTACCCGCCCCGCAACTGGCAGGATCTTGTCGGAGAAAAGGAGTCGGGAAATAAAAACAGGTTGGTGAATAGCTAGGGTGAAGATCTGTACCAAGTATTACAGCGGGGAAGGTTGCCCTTATGGGGAAAGGTGCACCTTTGTTCACCAACGTGCGCCCGGGCATCTCCTGCCGAACATGCATAATGCTGATGAGCCCATACAAAGGATGAGCAGTGTGATTAGGCTCGAGCCCACTCCTGGGTGGAAATGGGTACTGAAAGCTAGAGCAGAAAGGAGCAGCAAATTTGCAGATGTGTATGTATCATACTTGTTTTAATGTTTTTCTATATGTTATTTCTTCTGTGATCTTTTAGGACACAATTGTTACATTACTTGACTGCTTTAATAACGTATGTAAACGTATACAAACTAGTTTTTATTCTTTTCCACTCTCCACAGGTACTATTTTCCACCATCAGGGGTGAGGCTCCGTTGACCGGCGGATGTTCGAGAGTATAATATATAATCTCTTAACATAACAACACACTATGATTATCCGCAGCTTATTAATTTATGCATATGAAAATTTCATTTCAAACAGGTACCTTGATAAAAACAAAGAGCACAACGAAGGTGTCAGTTTGGCAAAGTTTTCGTTTCAAACCCCAAAGGAATCGCAGTAAGTCACAAAACGTCATGCGGTGCCTGATGATGAGATTGATGAATCTGAAGAAGAATTCGTGGAAAATACAGTAGTTAATAATCAGTCTTGTTCATGGATATTCAGGTATATACCCAGTGACGCGTGTATATATAAGCAGGAGTGTGTGTGGTGACGGTGTCAGACCGAGTTGTGGCGTGAATTTTGGCTTTTAAACATGACAGTTTTGCGACGTCGGTTCCGCCGCACTACGTCAGTGGACAGATATTCGTGTCAGAACACATGACTCGAATTTTATCTCCTTTTTTGCGACGGCTCGTACGTCGCAAAATATAATTAATAAAATAATTATGCTGATAGAAACTGTGCCGAGGATATTTTCGCCTATTTTTTTTTTTTTGTCGGAGCCGAGGTCGAACTTTTTGTGCGACGGTGAAACCGTCGCTAGAGTCAGTCGATAAATTCTTTACAAATATTATACATTTTTTTTTTGTAGTGGTGTGTGTGATTGGCTTCATGTTATTGCGCACTTATCGAAGAATGTGATCGATCGACAGAGCTGAAGCCTTCGGTTGCAGCTGACGAAGCAGCCGTGGAGGCAGCAAGCATGAGCTCCATACCAAGAAGGGCTCACGCTGTCGCTCCATTCAATCTGACAGCATCTGCCACTCCCCATCCGTCACAATGGAAACCGACGAAAACGATCAATCGAATCTATGGCGATTGGTTAGATGACAACTCTCCACCTCGTGAATCTTCTTTCTCGGAGGAGTAGGGTTGTTAATAACCTCCTCAGATTCTGTTTATCGAATGTTTGTTGCTTTGAATCGATCAAACTGTTCTTGTTTGCTACATATTTTTCGAAATTTGAGTGATTTTTTCGTAAGGTACAATTAGGAAAGTTTTAAAAAATGTTTTAACTCAATCTGATACTAGAGTATGTTTTTTCTTTTTCGTATTAACGATGTTGGAAATAAAGCATGCAAAAAATTAAAATATGATAGACTTCCTTCAAGCATAAGCTTTTTGGTGAATTGGTCATTTAACCAGCGCAACTCGTAAGAGCCGATACATTGCCGTTTAGTTGGGTCGAACTGGTTTATGATGTCTTTGGTTGGTTAATTATGTTAAACATAATACTGTACCACAACATGAAAATCAGGCCAATGAACAAAACAACACAAACTTGGCGCATACGTCGCACTATCTTAGTGGACAAATATCCGTGTCGGAATTCGGACGCAAATTTTATCTCTCTCTATCTCTTTCTTTTTTTTTTTTTTTTTTTTTTGCAATGGCACGTCCGCACAAAATATAATGAATATAATAATTCTGCCTACAGAAGCTGTGCAATGTCTTTGTCATCGCAAAGTTTTATCGGCGGTGGCCTGAGGATATTTTCGTCTAAAAACATTTGCGGCAGAGGCGATGCAGCCTTTTTGTGCGCTTTTTAAGTCCGTCATCAAATCCCAGGGCTCAACCCAATTGAATCATCAAAGATCCCTAATTTTCTATTATCCCAAAAAGCTATTGCAAAGATTCAAAATCAACATCGACGGTGTATTCGTCGCTCGTGTTAGTCGATAACTTGTGTACGACGGCATGCTCGTTAGTGTTGCCATCAGATATTCTACATTTTATTTTGTAGTGGTGTGTGTAATTGGCTTCACGTTATTGAGCACTTATCAAAGAATGTGATCGATCAACAGAGCTGAAGCCTTTGGGTGTAGCTGACGAAGCAGCCGTGGTGGCAGCAAACATGGGCTCCATACCGAGAAGGGCTCACGCAGTTGCTGGACTTAATGTTCCTCCTCATCCGTCGCAATGGAAACCGATGAAAAGGATTAAATGAATCTATATGTCGTCGATTGGTTAGATGATGGCTCGCCACCACGCAACTCTTCTCTCCATGAGGAATAGGGTTGGTACCTAAAGTTCTACTTATCGGATGTTTGTGGTTTCGAATCGATTCAACCGTTCTTGTTTGCCGAAAATTCTTCAGATTTCGAGTGATTTCCTTGTTTTCATTAAAAGGGTTTAAGGTGCGATTAGGGAGATGTTCATAATGTTTTGACCCGATCCGATAGTTTCGGTAATTTTTTTATTGCATTAGCGCAACTCTTAAGACCCGACGGTTTAGTTGGATTGATGTTGGGCCGTGGCAGTTTAGTAACATAGTTTAATAAAATCGAACTTTTTCATGCCCATTAGACATAGTTTGATTCATCTGTTCCATTTGTGTGTTCCCATTTGGTGTTCCATCAATCCGGTGTTGACACGTGTCCGCTTATTTAATCATGGGGATGGATAGAATCATGGGAATGAACATGTGTCATTATTTGATTGGTGGAACATTATATGGGAACACACATATGGAACAGATGATCTCATACCCATTAGACATGCCGTTGTGATGACGTTCTTGAATTTAACAGGATCTCCTCTTTTCAACCAATCAACGAGAGAACAAAATTCGAAAAATTGAATTTTCAAGACGTCGTGTCGAAAGGCAGCACGAATTTGCGCAAGCCGCCAAACCCATAAAAATGCGCAAAAAATGTTCACTAAAAAACATCACATCCATTAGTCACGTGATCACGAAAATGGCTATTTTATTAATTTTTATAATTTAAACTTATTTTATTAATTATCATGTAAAAGTGCTAGAAAAGCCGAAAATAGAAAACAACTTATTACATGTTTCTTATTCGTCGAGTGAAACAGATGAATCCACTTAGGTCATGACATTTCATGTGGAAGCTCTCAAGTTTAAATCCATTTAGGACCTTGATTATCGTTATTGACGAAGATTGACATCTGATTATCGTTATTTGATTGTCGTGTTTTTACTAGAAAAGTAAAGTTAAGAAGCACTATAAGTGTTGACTTAGAAACCTCGTGCAAATCAAACAGTCTTGTCGTATGCTCTTCTACGGGGCCCACTCGTTAAACCCTGTTTTAAGTTGAATGAAACACAACATACCTCTCTAATATTTTGTGTCATAATATATTTTAATGATTATCATCTCTTCCGAGGTTGTAGCCGTTTCTGCAGAGAGGTTAGGGTTTTTTTTTCTTACGATATTTCAGTTCGATTCTTCCGCTGTATTGTGATGTGAGAACGGTGGTGGCTCGTTGAATCTTTATTTTATTTTTTATTTGTAAATTTGGATTCTCCGACAACATATGCAGGCATACCTCTGTACTTTCATGTTTATTACAAAGTTGTTGAGCAGTTAAATCCATCACCCTTTCATAGCCTTCTTGTCCATTTTATATCAATTTCCATGGTTTTTTTTCTCTGATTTGTAGTCATGTATCTGTGGGCAGAATTCTATATATATATATATATATATATATTGTTTTTTGTGATTTCTCTTAATTAGGTTTTTCTTTTTTCCTTTTTATTTTTCTCTTATGGAGATCATTCAAACCAAAACCCCGCCGTCTCGCCACCTTCCACCACCAGTGACTCCGGCAACCTTTGGTCTTCCGTTGTGATTCCCACCAGCGACCAGCCCGATGACAATCCATAACCCGACAACATCGACCCTTCTTCCAAGTGGCAGAAGCTGTCCGAAAACCTCGCTCAGCCCCCTCCCGTGGACCCCAGGCAAACCCGTCGAATGCAGCATCCTCTTGTTCCTCATCCATCGAAATGAAAAGCAAGGAAAAGGATCAATCGAATCTACGACGAGTGGTTAGATGGCGGCTCTCCACCCCATGCTTCTTTCCCTGAGGAGTAGGGTTGTGCATACCTCCTCAGATTCTGCTCATCCGAAGATGTTTGTTGCTTCGAATCAATTAAAGTGTTCTTATTTGCTACAAATTCTTTAGATTTCATTAAAAGCAGATAGATTATATTAAGGGTTGTAAGGTGCCATTAGGATCGTTATCAAAATGTTTTGACCAGATCTGATACTACCGTATATTTTTTTTCTTTTTCGCATTAATGACGTTGAAAATAAAGCATATAAAAAATTAAAATATAATACACTCCCTTCAAGATGGAAAGAATTACCATGAAGCTTCTTAAGCACTCAGAGGAACAACGCTATGCCTGCATGGGTTACTACAGTACAGTACTTGTTCTCCCATGGTGAGCGTGGGAATGGTAAAAAAGATGGTCAAGGTTGTCTGGCCAAAGCTCGTGTGATATGAAGTTGATATTTTAATTTTATTAGAACTTTATTACTTGTAAATATTTAATTTCATATTTTAAATTAGTGTTATGTAGTTTTTAAACTTATTGTTTTTAAAATTGTATATTTTGTTGGGTAATTAATTTTAGTTTTTTGTTTGTTGATACATACTCTTTATTTTATTGGATAATTTTTGTGTTGTGATTAGGATTGAATTGAGTAAAAATTACATACAATCGTCGCCCATAATATGCACTATATGGGACGGTTGTTAACAATCGTCGCCTATACTCAAGTATGGACGACAGTTAACAACCTTCGTCTATTGTAATGTTATGGCCTTAGGGTTTTGGGCGTCGCCGAGAAATCGTCGCCTATGATTCATAACAACCGTCGTCGCCTATGACCCTTTTTGTACGGGTGGTTGTACAATGATTAATTTTTTTTGTCTTTAAATATTTGAACATAATAAAAAACAGAGAGAAAAGAGAGCCCTTTTTTTTTATTAATTTTTTTCATTTTCTAAATCTAAAATAATATAATAGTTTAATAAAATCAGTCGTGCCCAATAACGATAGATATTAGTCACGACGTTTTTTTATTTAACTGGGTCTTCTCTTTTCAGTCATCAACGAGAGAATACATTCCAAAGAATTGAATTTAAAAAAACGTCGTGTCTAATGGACACGACGTTGCTATCAATGGAAGCGCCAAATTGACTCAGCGCCATAACAGTGAGCCAAAATTATTCATAGAAATATCGTGGCTAATGTTCTCGAAAACGCCTATTTTATTATTGTTTTTATAAATTTAAACTTATTTATCAACTATAATGTAAAAAATGATTAAATAATAAACAAAATAGAGAAAAGAAAAGCCAATTTATTACAAGTTTGCTATTCGTTGACTGTTGTGGCTATCTGTATTACTGAAAATAAATATTGTCAGGTTTCATTTCAACAACTATTTCGTTGTCGTTTTATTACTAGAAAGTGAAGTTGAGGCGTTGACCCTTAGCAAGTCCAATAGCAAACAACGTGACAATCAACTAATACTGAGGCCTTTTTTTTGTTTTACAAATATTTATTCAGAAAATTCATAACTGAAGAAAATAGGATTACAAAAAAAAAAAAAGAGTTAAAAATTAAAAATAATCTTATGGCTTCACATATTTTCTTGCTGTTGGATAAGAGCAAGTAAATGATATATATGAACTAACTACCATCTTTAATATCAAAGATTCCTTTAATTTCAAAAAGACATGGATTGCATCGTGAAATAAATAATTAGCACCTTTAATTTGGTTAATCAAGGGAAAGATAATTAGATTTTTCTATGGGGCCCACTCATTAAACCCTTTTTACCTCTCTAATACTTTGTGTCATAATACATTTTAATGATTATCATCTCTTCTGAGGTTGTAGCCGTTTCTGCAGAGAGGAATAGGGTTTCTTCTTCTTCTCTCTTTTTTTTTTCGTACGATTCTTTCCGCTGTAAGTGATGTGAGGCGGCGGCTTGTTGAATCCAGTCGTATTTTATTATATTTTTTATTGGTAGAATTATTTATAAATTTGGATTCTCCGACAACATATTTTTTATTACAATGTTAATGAGCAATTGAAATCGATTAGGTTTTCATAGTCAGCGCAGTTTATATAAATTTTCATAGCTTTTTCTCTTTGATTTGAGGTCTCATATATTTGTGGGTAGCTATGTTGTGAGATTTCTCTTAATAGGTTTTTCTTTTTCCCTTTTTTTTTTTTTTCTCTTACAGAGATCATTCTTGACAAAAGCACCATGAGTTATCCTAACAAAAACCCTGCCTTCCCGCCACCTTCCACCACCAGTGACTCCGGCAACTATTGGTCTTCCTTTGTGATTCCCACCAGCGATCAGCCCGACGATCAGAACCCAAAACCCGACGACAGCGACCCTTCTTCCAAGCAGCAGAAGCTGTCCGAAAACCCCATTCATCCCCCTCCAGTGGACCAACGGCCAAACCCGTCAAACGCCCCACGGATGAAAGTATCAACCAGCCACATATTCTACAAGACTCGCATCTGCTCGAGGTTCGTCGTCAAGGGCACGTGCAGGAACGGCGAGCAGTGCACCTTCGCCCACGGACCCGCGGAACTACGCTACCCGCCCCGCAACTGGCAAGAGCTCGTCGGAGAAAAAGAGGTGGAAGATGAATACCGGCCGCTGATTAGGGTGAAGATCTGTACGAAGTATTACAGCGGGGAAGGTTGCCCTTATGGGGAAAGGTGCACCTTTGTTCACCAACGTGCGCCCGGGCATCTGCTGCCCATACAAAGGACGAGCAGTGTGATTAGGCTCGAGCCCATTTCGGAGCCCACTTCAGGTATATATAAGCACGAGTCTGTATGGCGTGAATTTCGGCTTTTAAACGTGACAGTTTTGCGACGGCGGGTCCGCCACACTACGTCAGTGGACAGATATTCGTGTCAGAACACATGACACGAATTTTATCTTCTTTTTTGTGACGGCTCGTCCGTCGCAAAATATAATTAATAAAATAATTATGCTGATATAGAAACTGTGCCGAGGATATTTTCGCCTAAAAAAATTTGTGATGGAGCCAAGGTCGAACTTTTTGTGCGACAGTGAATCCATTGCTAGAGTCAGTCGATAAATTCTGTACGAATATTATACATTTTTTTTTTTGTAGTGGTGTGTGTGATTGGCTTCATGTTATTGTGCACTTATCGAAGAATGTGATCGATCGACAGAGCTGAAGCCTTCGGGTGCAGCTGACGAAACAGCCGTGGAGGCAGCAAGCATGAGCTCCATACCAAGAAGGGCTCACATCGTCGCTCCATTCAATCTGACAGCACCTGCCGCTCCCCATCCGTCACAATGGAAACCGACGAAAAGGGTCAATCGAATCTACGGCGATTGGTTAGATGACGGCTCTCCACCTCGCGACTCTTCTTTCCCCGAGGAGTAGATACCTCCTCAGATTCTGCTTATCAGATTCTTCAGACTTCGTGTGATTTTCTAGTTTTCATTGAAAACGTCTAGACTTAATTAAGGGTTGTAAGGTGCGATTAGGATGGTTTTCATAATGTTTTAATCCGATATGATAGTACCATATTTTTTCTTTTTTGCATTGATGCTGATTAAGGTAAAGTATATAAAAAATTAAAATATGATCTACTCCCTTCATACTTAAACTTTTAGGTGAATTGGTCATTTAACAAGCGCAACTCTTAAGACCCGATACATTGCAGTTTACTTGGGTTATTGATGTTGGGTCGAGCCGGTTTATGTGGTCTTTAGTTGGTTGATTTTGTTAAACATAATACTGTACCACAACTTGACAATCGGGCCAATGAACAACAACACAAACTCGGCGCTTACTTCGCACTATGTTAGTGGGGACATATATTCGTGTTGGACTTTTGACACGAATTTTATCTTCTTTGTTGCGACGGCACGTCCATGAAAAATATAATTAATAAAATAATTCTGCCGACAGAAGCTGTGCGATGTCTTTGTCATCGCAGAGTTTTATCGGCGGTGGCCAAGGATATTTTCGTCTAAAAAAATCTACGACAGAGCCGACGTCGACCTTTTTGTGCGCTTTTTTAAGTCCGCCGTCATATCCTAGGGCTCAACCCTATTGAATCATCAAAGATCCCTAATTTTCTATTATCCCAATAACATCTATTGAAAGATTCGAAATCAACATCGATGGTGTATCCGTCGCTAGTGTTAGTTGATAACTTGTGTACGACGGCATGTCCGTCAGAGTTGCCGTTAGATATTCTACATTTTCTTTTGTAGCTGTGTGTGTAATTGGCTTCACGTTACTGTGCACTTATCGAAGAATGTGATCGATCGACAGAGCTGAAGGCTTCGGGTGTAGCTGACGAAGCAGCCGTGGTGGCAGCAAAAATGAGCTCCATACCGAGAAGGGCTCACGCAGTTGCTGGACTTAATGTTCCTCCTGCAAATAATGCAGCAGCATCTGCTGCCCCTCATCCGTCAAAATGGAAACCGACGTAAAGGATCAATCGAATCAATGGCGATTGGTTAGAAGACGGCTCGTCACCCCACGACTCTCCTGGATGAATAGGGTTGGTACCTTAGGTTCTGCTTATCGGATGTTTGTGGTTTCAAACTTGATTCAACTGTTCTTGTTTGCTGTAAATTCTTCAGATTTCGAGTGATTTTCATGTTTTCATTAAAAGTGTAGACTTTATCAAGGGTTGTAAGTTGCCATTATGATGGTTTTGAAAATGCTTTAATCCAATCCGATTGTTCCGTTAATATTTTTTTCGCATTAGCGCAAATCTTAAGACCCGGCGGTTTAGTTCGATTGATGTTGGGCCGAGGCGGTTTAGTAAACTAGTTTAATAAAACCAAACTTTTCATGCTCATTAAACACGCCGTCGTGATTAATGGTCATGACGTTCTTGAATTTAACTGGATCTCCTTTTTTCAGCCAATCAACGAGAGAAAGAAATCCAAAAAATTGAATTTTCAAAAACGTTGTGTCAAATCGTAGCGACGAATTTACGCGAGCCACAAAACCCATAAAAATGCGCAAAAATGTTCATTAAAAACATCACGACCAATATTCACGATGTCGTGGCTAATGTTCACGAAAATGCCTATTTTATTAATTTTTATAAACTTAATCTTATTTTATTAATCATCATGTAAAAGTGCTTAAATAAGTAAAAAAAAATCGAAATGAGACGACAACTTATTCTGTATTGTCAGTTTCCAGTCAAACGATCATTACTTTCTCGATACTTAATATCTTCTAACGCCGTTATTTTGTTAGAAACTAGACTCCTTTCGCTTTCAAATAGTATTAAATACGTATCTAAATCCTTAACAATGAAAACAGATTATTATTTGAAGTTAACAACTCAACAGTTTCGATGTCACAAATAGTGTGGGTATTTTAAGAAATAGCGCGCTAAATCGCGCAAATAGCGTGTCATGTCATATATAGCATAAGTTTTTTTAGTCAAGCGATATATTCGTTGCGCTTTAGCGCGTTTTTGAGCCAAAATGCGCTATAGTGCGCTACAACGTTACGCAACATACCTCTCTAATAGTAATACTATGGGTCATAATACATTTTAATGATAATCAACCTCTTCCGAGGTTGTAGCCGTTTCAGCGAGGTATAGGGTTTCTGTTTTTCTTTTTTTTTAACCGTACGAAATTTCAGTTCGATTCTTCCGTTGTATGTGATGTGAGAAGGCGGGGCGGCTATTTGAATCTAATCCTATTTTATTCTCCAACAACATATGCACGCATACCTCTTAGTCTTACTTTGATATTTATTACAAAGTTGAGCAGCTCAATCCATCACGCTTTCATAGTCTTCTGCCCAGTTTATCTCAATTTCCATGGTTTTCTTTCTTTGATATTTGGTCATGTATATGTGTGGGTCGAATGCTATATGTTGTTTTGATATTACTCTAATAGGTTTTTCTTTCTCCCCCTTTTTTTTTCTCTTACAGATATCATTCTTGACAAAGCAACGAGTCATCTAAGCCAAAACCCGGCCGATCCGCCACCTTCTACCACCACTGACTCCGGAAACTACTGGTCTTCCTTCGTGATTCCCACCAGCGATCAGCCCGATCAGAACCCAAAACCCAAGGATGACTGCGACCCTTCTTCCAAGAAGCAGAAGCTGTCCGAAAACCCCATTCAGCCCCCTCTAGTGGACCACCGGCCAAACCCGTCAAACGCCCACCTGCGGACCTACGATATCCGCCCCGCAACTGGCAGGATCTCCTCGGAGAGAAGGAGTCCGATGCTGTCGATGAGTACAGGCCGGTTCAGAGGTTGAAGATCTGTAATAAGTATTACATCGGGGAAGAGTGTCCTTATGGAGAGAGATGTAATTTTGCTCATGGATATTCAGGTATATACCCGGTGACATGTGTATATAAGCGCGAGTATGTGTAGCGACAGTGTCAGTTTTGCGAAGGCGGATCCGTCGCACTATTTTGGTGGACATATATTCGTGTCAAAATTCTGACACGAATTTTTTCTTTTTTGCGACGGCACGTCCGCACAAAATATAAGTAATAAAAGAATTCTTCCGACTGAAGCTTTGCAATGTCTTTTCCAGCGCAAAGTTTTGTCGGCGGATTGCCGGAGGATCGATATTTTCGGCTAAAAAAATTTGCGCCGGAGCCGATGTCGACCTTTTTGTGCGCAATAGTTGCCGTCGGATATTCTACATATTTTTGTAGTGGTGTGTGTGATTGGGTTCATGTTATTGTGCACTTATCAGAGAATGTGATCGATCGACAGAGTTAAAGCCTTCGGGTGTAGCTGACGAAGCAGCCGTGGTGGCAGCAAGCATGAGCTCCATATCGAGAAGGGCTCTAACAGTCGCTCCATTCCGTCTGACTCTTGCTAATAATGCAGCAGCATCTGCCGCTCCCCATCCATCGCAATGGAAGCCGACGAAAAGGATCAATCGAATCTATGGCGATTGGTTAGATGACGGCTCTCCACCTCGCGACTCTTCTTTCTCGGAGGAGTAGGGTTGTTAATAACCTCCTCAGATTCTGTTTATCGGATGTTGGTTTCGAATTGATCAAACTGTTCTTGCAAGGTGCGATTAGGGTGATTTTCATAATGTTTTAACCCGATCAGATAGTTCCGGTTATTTTTTCTATTTTTAATTTTTTCGGATTAGCGCAACTCTTACTGACCCGACGGTTTAGTTGGATTGATGCTGGGCCTGGCAGTTTAGTCAAATAACTTAAAGAAATCAATCCTTTCATGCCCATTGGACACGCCGTCGTGATTAATGGTCATGACGTTCTTGAGTTTAACTAGATCTACTCTTTTGAGCCAATCAACGAGAGAAAGAATTCCAAAAACTAGAATTTTAAAAAACTTCAGGTCAAATGGTAGCGACGAATTTACGCAAGCCACAAAACCCATAAAAATGCGCATAAAAGTTAAAAACCATCACGACCAATAGTATTACAAAGCGGGCGATGAACACAGGCCGATTAAGAGGTTGAGGATCTGTAATAAGTATTACAGCGGGGAAGGCCGCCCTTATGGGGACAGGTGCGCCTTTGTTCACCAACGTGCACCCGGGCATCTGCTGTCGAATATGAATAATGCTGATGAGCCCGGACAAACGATGAGCAGTGTAATTAGTCCCGGGCCCACTTCAGCTTTGGCTTGGAAAACGAAGATTTGTCGGAAATGGGAAGTGGGTTTGTGCCCTTATGGAGAGAGATGTAATTTCGCTCATGGATATTCAGGTATATATTCGGTTATGTGTGTATATAAGTGTGCGCAAGTGGCGACTGTGTCAGATACCAAGTTGTGGCGCAAATTTTGGCTTTTAAACCTAATAGCTTGCGAGGGACTATGTTAGTGTACCGATATTTGTGTCAGAACACCTCACGACACGTCCGTCGCAAAATATAATTAATAAAATAATTCTGCTTACAAAAATTGCGCGATGTCTTTGACACTGCAAAGTTTTGTCGGCGGGTGGCTTGAGGATATTTTCCATCTCAAAAAATTGCGACGGAGCCGATGTCGACCTTTTTGTGCGACGGTGCATCCGTCGCTAGTGTTAGTCGATAACTTGTGTACAACGCCATGTCTGTCCCAGTTGTCGCCGGCTATTATACATTTTTTTTGTAATGGTGCATGTGATTTAGCTTATTGTTATTGCGCACTTATCGATGAATGTGATCAATCGACAGAGCTGAAGCCTTCGGGTGTAGCTGATGAAGCAGCCGTGTGGTGGCAGCAAGTATGAGCTCCATGCCAAGAAGGTCTCACGCCGTTGCTGGATTTAATCTTCCTCATGCTAATAATTCAGCAGCGTCTGCCGCTCCCCATCAGTCGCTATGGAAGCCGACGAAAAGGATCAATCGAATCTACGGCGATTGGTTAGATGATGGCTCTTCCACCTCGCGATTCTTCTTTCCCTGAGGAGTAGGGTTGTTGATACCTCCTCATATTCTGTTTATCTGATGTTTGTTGCTTCGAATCGATTAAACTGTTCTTGTTTGATACAATTTCATCAGATTTTGAGTGATTTTCTTGTTATCATTAAGGGTTGTAAGGTGTGATTAGGATGGTTTCCATAATGTTTTAACCCGATCCGATACTACTGTATATTTTCTTTCTTTGTCGCATTGATGTTGTTGGAAATAATATAAAAAAAAGTAAAATATGATATACTCCTCTCAAATTTAAGGTTTTAGGTGAAATAATCATTTAACAAACGCCGACGATTTATGCGGTGTGTGGTTGGTATAACATAATACCTAGCCAAAAGTAATATCTACTCAAATTTAGATTTCAGAAAATTATATGAACTAAAATATTACATCTTCCAATTGCATATCTATGCTCTTTTATCATCTGCCAGGATAACTTAAAAACTGCCACATTTTGGTCCCAATTTGGTTAAAAGCCGCAATATAAAGGTCTAACATATCTATCTTCTTTTATCATCTGCCAGGATAACTTAAAAAACTGCCACATTTTGGTCCCAATTTGGTTAAAAGCCTCAATATAAAGGTCTAACATATCTATATTCTTTTGTCATCTGCCAGGATAACTTAAAAACCGTTTAATACGTGTGGTAGTTTTAGTGAATTTTTTTAGATCGTGAGTTTATTTTTTATTTTTTACATAATATATATTATACAATATTCTTTTTTTAACAAATTATTAAATGGTTTCAAAATTGATTGACGCAATAGAGACACGATTGGCAGTTTCTAACGTGTATTAAACGAACAAAAATTGGGATCAAACTGATACACCAAATTGGGACCAAATATGACCGTTTTTAAGTTATCCTGAAAGATGATAAAAGAATATAGATATGTTGGACCTTTATATTGCGGCTTTTAACCAAATGGGGCGTGTGTCACTCGAATAGGCAGAGTAAGGATGCTCGTTCATCCAGGCCATGAACTTGACAATCGGGCCAATGAACAACATCACAAACTCGGCCCGAAACTCTCCCTTCGAAGAAGGATAAGATTGCCCGAGGACTCCCGTGGTTAGGTTGGTCGAAACCCTAACCTTCGAGCCGAGCTATTGAATGATTATGTCACGTAAAAGCTTAAGCCCAGAAGAATTTCTTTCTTATCTAACTTCATACGTGTAATTTTCTTAAATGGGTAGTCCAGAGGATTCGTGCGCATTTACCTCTCTTAGTCTGAGCTTTAATGTCATGTTGAATGATCACTTCACCTAATATTGAAACATGAGCATGGAAATGGATCTAAGACATAGCTGAGCAAGTGTTCTTTACATTGAAAGAAGTCGTGTGTAAGAATGACAAAAACGTGCGTTATCTTATGAGGTAGCTCACTTATAAAGACGTCCATCACATCAGCGTTTTCAAGAAAGAGGGAGCTGAAGTCTAAAAAGACGTTATAACCGTTTGAGAGGGAATAGTCTGTCTTCTTCAAGTATAAATATTGTGAAGGTGTTAGATAAAAATACTCACTGAAAATCATTTTCTTCTCTGTAATTTTCCTTTTGAACAATTCAATCAATAAAGCCGTCTTTGAAGCTCGTGGACGTAGGATTCAATTAGAATCTGAACCACGTTAAATCGATGTGTTCAAAATTCTTCTTTTAATTTTGTTACCTAAAAACTTAATCCTGATGAGAGTGTATTATAATTTAATTTTATATTCTTTATTTTCGACACATCACGGAATGTGTTAGGGCAAGTTTGTGTTAGGGCAAGTTTGTCATGAAACGATGACAAAAGATGTCTTAGGAATAATAAGGTTAATTCATAGTTCGTACCAACGAAACGAATCATCTTAAACCTAAAGCATTCATTCAACAATTCAAGACTTTAAATAAGCTTACGATGGAGAGAAACAAAAAAAAAAACATTACCCCTCGTTTGTTTTTTTCTTGAACGTCTTTCTTTATTACAAGGACTGCTGGTCAAAACGGCACGGGCCATGCTTAATTCTTGCTTAAACCGTTGTTCCTACACTAAATGCATATCCGTTAATTACGTACGATCGCATGCATTCTATAAAACATATTTTAAATATCCTATAAATCTCTTATATAAATCATCTACATTCGTGTGTAATAAAACCATAATAAAATCTTCCAAGACTTTAGAGAGAGAGAGAGAGAGAGAAAGAGAGAGAGAGTATAATCGAAACAAGACCATCATGGGCCGTGTGAACAACCATCCCATCGTCTTCTTCATTGCATATCTCCTATTCATGGGAGGATCTCTCTTCGCAGCAGTCCATGCTGGTAATAATCTACTCTTCATCGGTATATATATATATATATATATATGTAGTATATATAGGTATATGCTATATATATATATCATGCTGTTTCTTTGATCTCTAATGACACAGATGAGGAGAAAAAAGAATTCGGTTATTCGAAGCCCGAAACCTGGGGAAGCGCTGATCCGAAATGGGAGATGTGCCAGACGGGAAAGCTTCAGTCTCCGATCGATCTTGTAAACAAGAAGGCGAAACCCTCGTCTGAACTCGGAGAACTAAAAAGAACCTACAAGCCGGCGCCTGCTTCGTTGGTTAACAGGGGGCATGATATCATGGTACGTTTGTACTATTGCCGTCGATGATTGTAAGAACGATCGCACAACAGATGGCCATGCAAAGATTTCGAATGTCATCGTCGTTTACGCATTCTTATACTTCTTCCTCTTGCCAGGTTCAATGGATTGGAGAAGCAGGCGGTCTTTCGATAAATGGAACGTACTACAAACTAGTACAATGTCACTGGCACACGCCATCCGAACATACCGTGAACGGAAAAAGGTACAAAATGCGGTATAAAATTGAATATTTACGAATATGATTGGCCAGTAAATCTTGAAAATGAAAGAACATTTCGGGTCGATGAACTTTAGGGTTTGTCTAATGAAGTTGTTTTCGCAGGGCAAGCATGGAACTTCACTTGGTACACTTAAGCCCCGACTCGAAGATTGCTGTCGTCGGCATCTTGTACAAGCTGGGTCGACCCAATTCGTTCCTTGCAAAGGTCACATAAGACTGATCGGCATTTCTCATATAAACATTTCCGAGGGTATTTAATTTTAACTCATCGATGTTTAATCTCTTCTTGCAGTTTGTCGATAAGCTCGAAGCTGTCGATGAGAAAGGTATCAATCTAGGAACCCTTAACCCGTCGGACGTCGGGTTCAGAAGTGAAAGGTATTTCAGATATATCGGTTCTCTCACGGCTCCGCCGTGCACGGAGGGTGTTGTGTGGACAATAATGAAGGAGGTTTGCCCTAACAATTCCCATCTCTGTAAGTTTCTTACAAGCCTTCTGAAATTGCCATTTCCTTTTTTAGGTGAGGACAGTCTCAAAGGAGCAGATAAAAGCACTGAGGAATGCTGTCCATGATGTGAGTCCATTGCATTGTGATAAAACTTTTTAGTTCAACACTCTTTTTTCCCCTTCATAAACACATCGATTTCGCAGGGCTTCGAGAACAATGCAAGGCCGACTCAAGATTGGAACGGACGAGATGTATTCGTCTACCAACCTTAGACAACGCCCTTTTGTGGGCATTTTCGAATTCTTCAATGCAATGAAACTACCCGCTGTCCGAATTAGTTATCCTGCTCATAATGTTCGAATCGAATGGTTTATGCAATATATTTCTTCTCACTTCGAATCCAAAATGTAAGTCACCAAATCATATGCCGACTGAAAGGAGCCGCCGTCACATCGAAAAAGAAACTAACATAAGATGGGGCTATTGGCTTTTCTATATAATAAAGTCTTTAAAGTTGAATTTGTTCAATTTCTACCTCATGTTGGCCAAGTGCATAAAAGTTTCTGGGAAAATGATAAGAATCTGAAGCAAGCACAAATGTTATGTCCCAGAATGTAGTGTAAATACACGCATGCTACGGTCATAATACGATGTATCTACAGGGAAAAAGCTACAGATCCTACCAAGCAAACAGAAAAGAAGTTGTTTTCAACAAGAAATTGGAGGAAGAAGCATTAATATTACATATGCAACCGGTAGAGAGATTATTGCAAGCATTAATATTACATAAGCAACCGATAGAGAGATGACTGCAATAATATGTCCTAAGCGATGAGGAAAGGCAACACAGTTAACATGAAAGATTCGTACGTGAAAGTGGCTGAGCCGGTGTATCCCTTATCTTTTTCCTTGAATTTTTCAGTCAATCCCTGAAAAGATATCATCAAAACATATTGTTAGACCATTTCTATTGCAACTAAAAAAGAAGATCGAACGAGAAATCATCGTAGATTACCTTAACAGTGAGACAGCACCTGGGCAAAGGTAAAGACAAAAGATCAATGCATATGTAGTTAGTACAGAGAAATCTTAAAGAAATCTTAAATAGTATATAACACTAGTAAAATAAAATTAACGACGAACATACTCGATGAAATTGTCGTATTCAATGGCTTTATTCTTCCCACCACTCTTGTCGAATTTGGAGACTAGCAAATCTAAAACTGGAGGTGAGACTGAGAATCCAAGACTGAAAAGGGCATCTCTTAATTCTGATACATCAATCTTGCCACTCCTGTCCCTATCGAATCTCTCGAATATTCCCTACAAAATTTGAGAAATAACAAAATTCAGTGGAGATTGAAGAAGCATAACCTTTTGAATCCGAAGCAAAAATATTGTGAATGCAGAGGTGATTGAGATCATGACTTACTCTCCAGCTCTGAAGACTGTAAAAGACATGAGTAAATTCTTTTGGACCTGTTGTAGTATTATAAGAACATTAAAATGTGGAAACATATGTCAGAATATTTGATATTATTAGGAAAAATAACAACTGCCGCCCCAACATGCTTCCTCAGAAAGTCATTTCCCCCCGATAATTGTAACTAGTTGCATCGCCACAAAGCTACCGAATTCAACTGTTCATCAAATTTGACTCATTTGAGTCGGATGACAGTTGAAGGGGGAACAAGGATTCAATGTCAATAGTATTACACCCATTCGACAAGTACAGCTAGAGCAATCATCTTTTACCCAATCCAGACATGGATACATATTGACTGAACTGAGGAAGAAGGCCCAAATGTGTTAAGACCATGCCATGCGTTAAAAAATCAAATCTTTGATGATGTGGCATGATCTTAAACGAGTTGGGCTGTAACTCACAAACGTAGGAAAGAACAAACCATTTTTTTATACCGTCTAGCCTTGACTAAGAGAGAAGTAACTGCCAAAGCACGCCAATTGGTTCGCTGTAGTTAATTATTGATAGTTGAAAATGATGGAACTCCTTGGTTTACACAAAAGTTTTCATATGGTAATCATAGCAGAAATCACCATAATCTTAATTTTGAAACGCCGATCAAATCCAAACCCTAGCCTAAAAAGGGGAAACATAGCAGAGAAGAACAAGAAAAAAATAAATAAAATTGATTACCGATCTTCCTGGTGTTACTATCAGTGAAGTGATACATCAGCAAGTGAACTGTCCTCAAGCTGAAGCTCTGATTATACGAAGAGAGAGCTCTCTGAAGCTCCTTATCGTCGATGAATCCACTCCCATCTTGATCGGCCATCTGAAAGCAAGCGATCACGTTCGAGTCCGTTCCCGGCGGAAAAGCCGAGGGCATCAAAGGCGCAAAGGGCGCGGAGGCGCCGTACGGCTGAGGAGGAGCAGGATATCCACCATACTGCGGTGGGGGAGCTGAGGGTAAGTAGGGCGAGGCGGCGGACGGAGGCGGAGCTGAGGGTGCGTAGGGTGAGGCGGTTGAAGACGGAGGAGGTGGTGGTCCAGTGGCGTATGGGGCGGTGGGATGGGGTTGGGGTGGCGGCGGTGCGCCGTAGGGATAGCCGGTGGGTGTCTGGTGTGGGTAGTTCGACATTGCAACGTTTCAGTGTGTAAAAGCTTTATTTTGCTCCATTAAGAACCAGCGTGAAAACGCGTGGGGTTTAAATTTCCTAATTTGCCCTTTTCGTAATCACCCACTTGTTTAGGTAGACATTTTATATCCTATGGAATACAAATGATACACAATGTTTACTTTATGGATCAATTTAGTACTCGATGTTTCGTCTGGAACAATTTAATCTTCATTACTGTCGATTTTGGACTAATTTGGTCATTCCATCACGATAAACGTCAATTTTAACAGAAATATCACACGTGGTCCATACTAAATCATGTATGGATCGAATTTTGGAATATTTGCAAGGGGTCGTACTATTTTCTTCTACTGTCAATGAAGCTCAACGAAACATATCATCTAGAGCTCATGTTCGAATTTTAGAGGAAATTTTTTTAGTTTTCTGCTCTAATTTCATTAACCATTTCAATTTCATCGATTCAGACATGATTTATTGTAAGATACGTGTGAAATTTCCGTTACAATTGACGTTTATCATGACATAAGGACCAAATTTGTCCAAAATCGATAACATTAGGAACTAAATTGGTTCCGACGAAACATCAGAATTCAAATTGATCCATAGGGTAAACATTGAGGACCATTTTAGGTTTTATCTCATATCCTATTATTATTATTATTATTATTATTATTATTATTATTATTATTATTATTATTATTATTATTATTATTATTATTATTATTATTATTATTATTATTATTATTTCTTCTCCTTATGTATGAAACTTCTTTTTGTTATTTTTCTATATGTTTTCAAGATAAGGCTTGTTATATTTAAATGCAAACAAGTATATACGTTGCATCGTAATGAGAAAAAATCAAAATTATAAAGGGTCAATATAGAATAATCACATCCATTTTACAGTGACAAGTGAAATAACATCTATGAAGCACTTACAAATATGTCCACGGTCAAGACGGCTCGACTCATGAGTATACAATCATGTGGACTTGAAACTGTACAAATAGACCATAGTCCTGCTAAAAGTTAAGATTTGGCAAAGAGGCGGAGCAGGGGCGGGGGCCTAATCCTCATCCCCTCCTCAACACTTATCGGGAAATTCCCGTCCCGTCCCGTTAAGCAAACGGGGAAAAATTTCTCCCCATCCCCATCCCATGGGAATTTGTCGGGGTAATTTTTTTTTATTTTTCTGCAATGATGGATCCGACAAAAAAAGTGGGGCAATTTGTTGTGGCACTCCCGGAAATTGATTCAAGCGAAGAAAAATTACGAGGTATGATTATGAAAATTGTAACGATGGTGAGAAAAAGGGAGAAAAATAATAAAAAAAAAAGGACTAAGAAATAGTAGGATTTAAAAGGGTAATTTAATAATTTTATAGATCGAATTTTCGCTGAAAACGGGACGAGGAGTATGATCCCCGTCCCCGCCCCATTCCCGCCAATGAGTAGCAAATTTTCCCCATCACCCCTTAATTGGGAGTTGAAAATGGGAAATCTCTACCTTAACCTAACAATAATGTTTACATTCACTTTAAACTGAACTTAGTGGTAGCGTGTGAAATATGGTGGAATTGTTGGGATACTTTCGGTGAAAAAAAAAAAGCAAATACAAATAAGTATCTCAACTCTTGATTAGGCTTTTTTACTAAGAGAAATGTTGATTTACATATCTGACATTTACTAGAGGCATTTTAAAAAATCAGTTCTTTGATTACCAAAATCTTGAATATATATTTTTTTTCCATAAAAGTTTTCAATAGTTTATTAGTTTCATTATTTTAAATATCTTCTTAAAAATATAAGTTTTATAGAATTTCAACATTTCTAACTTTTTTATTTTTTTGGGAAATTACATTTCTAACTACGAAAAATTTTCGCCGCCTTCCTCCATCGGAGTGACGTGGATAGTTCCGTTTGGACAAAAACAATATAACAAAGGCATATTTTTCTTAAATAATGTAATTTAATAAGTGTTCAAAGTAAGGATAGTATTAGAAGTGATTAATTTTACTTTTGATACTCTAAATTTTTTTGACTGAAATGAAGTAATAAAAAACAAATTAGAGAAAAATAGAAAAAAAAAAGAAAAGAAAAGAGAGGAAATACGAACAAGAAGTAGCGAGAGAGGCGCACGTTAAGCAAACCCCCTTCCCACCGGCTCACGTTAGCATGGACCCATGTACAACTTCGCATATCTCCCCGAATCAACCTTTCTTCTTCTCCTTATCCATCTCCGTCAGCTCTATTGCTCCCTTATATCCCGGTCTAGTGTTAGGGCTTCAATTCTCATCTCATTATTTTACACCGCCAGAAGTAAACCAAAAGATAAGAAAATTCAGTTATGTGAAATTCAACACGCGCAAATCATCACTCACCTATACTATTGCCCTCCAACGCTTTGCCTAGGAAAGTGGTTTTCCATCGCCGGGGGATTAGTACAGGATTTTTAATGGACGCGAAGCGCAAGGAATTTTACGATAACCTCTTCAATCTCGAGGTTGTGAATTATTCCACATTCATATTTCACATGGGATTTCTCTCATGGTTTGGGTTTGCCCCTTTGCGTATGTGGTCTTATTTTCTGAATTTTTTTGTGGTGTGAAGTTGGGTTCGTGATTATTAAAGTTTAAAGTATTGATTTTTCTGTCTTGGGATGTTTTGGGTTTATTAGATTCTGGACTGTGCTGAATTTGCACTTTGATTGCTTGTCGTTCGTTGTTTTAGCTCTCGCTGCATTTGTAGGACGTTTTCCTTTTGCTTTGTATTGGTATTGATTTTGGTGTTTTTTTTGGGCAGCCCTTGCTGAAATTTCAACTGCCCAAACACGATGAAAGTTTTGAATACTATGCAAGTAGTAGTCAGGATGAGAGCAGAGGTAGCCAAGGTAGGCACTTTGTTTCTTTCTCAGTTGGAAGTTTTATTGTTAAAATTTTCTTTGTTGTGCTGCACTTGGAGTTAGTGTACGGATTAGCAAGTATGCTTAGCAATGTGGATAGTATGATACCGCTGTTGGTAGATTATGTTTAGATAAACTGTGCTGCTTAGCCAATTTTGCTGCTAACTGAATATTCCACCTCAGATTTCACTTGGTTGTTGGATTATTGCAGGAGGAACTATGGGTGAACACATAAAGGGTGTGATCTCAAATAGGGGATCAAAGAGGAAGAAGAGGCAAGGTGGTTTTAGTAGTGACGAGGAAGATCCCCGAACAAATAAATTTTATATTTCAGAGGAACGATATCGGGAAATGCTTGGAGATCACATCCAGAAGTACAAGAGAAGGCCGGATTCGAATTATACTTCTCAAAGTTTCGCACCACCAAGAACTGGTGCTGTAATAAAAAGTGGTTCAGGCCTGCAAGATAAAAAATTAATGAATGGTAACAGAGTAGGATTGCATAAGCTTGATTCTACTTCAGACTTTCGAAGTGGCAGTAATTCCCAGAAGTTTGTAAACTACCAAGAAACAGAGTTTGGGATGCAGTATGTTGCTTCAAGGTTTGCTTATTTCCCCTTTTTCTTTTTTACCATGCAGAAGATGTTAGGTTTTCTTTCATGTTATTCAAGACAATTGCTTTTAGCTCCTACTTTGAGTTACAGAATTTCACTTTCTTAACCTCTTTTTCCGTTTTCAATACTTCTTCGACGTCTGGGTCAGAGATCTTTGTGTTTCTTCATATCTTTTTTTAGTTTTTACTGGATTAAAGTTGTTCCTATCCTGTAGCAGTCTGGTCTCTGGTGTTAAACTGAGCCTCCTAGGTCATCGTGCTGCCTTCTTTTAATTTTATAAGTACTATATTGTAATATATAGCATAACCACCCTGTCTTTAGCTGTGATAAATTGACTTGCGCTAGATTTCCAGGGTGCACTCATCAGGCATGTCTTGTTAGTTACTATCAGACAAAGATAGTAGAATAATTTGAAATTAAACAAAATTTGTCGTCCATGGTATTACTAATCATCTAGAAAGGAGGAGCAGAATAAATGTAGGAAGACCTGATGTGTTGTTTAATATGAAATAAACAGTTGCATCTTGGGTTAGAGAATTCTTTGGACATTGCTAATGACATGTTTAAATCTTCATATGATATTCATTCTTCTCTGCATTGTCCATAATTTTGCAGACCAAATCTTGAACCTGCCTTTCTGGATATTGGAGATGGCATAACTTATAGGATCCCTCCACCATACGAAAAACTGGCTTCATCCCTTAACTTACCGAGCATGTCAGACATTCATGTGGAGGAATATTACTTAAAGGGAACCCTTGACTTGGGTTCGATGGCTGCAATGATGGCGTTGGATAACAGATTTCGTCAGTTAATTAGGGCTGGGATGGGTGAGCCCAAGCCCCAGCATGAATCCCTGCAGGCAAAGCTCAAAGATCAACAGGCAAATAACTCACATGAGAAGTTCTCTCTACAAATAAGTGAAGCCGCATTGCAATCTAATGGAATCCCAGAGGGTGCTGCTGGATCTATAAGGCGGTCTATCTTATCAGAAGGGGGTATGCTGCAGGTTCATTACGTTAAAGTTTTGGAGAAAGGAGATACATATGAGGTTAGGAAAATTACCTATCTATTCCTGTGAGAAATGGAGAAGTGATTTTTGTTGTTGATCATTTTGGTTTGTTCGTACTGGTGCAGATAATTGAACGTAGTCTGCCAAAGAGGCCAGAAGTCATGAAAGATCCTTTTGCCATTGAGAGGGAACAAATGGAAAAAGTTGCCAAGTATTGGGTGAATATAGCAAAAAAAGATATTCCGAAACATCACAGGAATTATACTAATTTCCATAAGAAGAAACTAACTGATGCAAAGAGAGTCACAGAAACCTGTCAAAGAGAGGTATATTTATCTGGTGATGTTGCTGTTCGTTGTATTTTATAATTGAAATGAAAACAAAAGTTACTTTCCGTGTTAGTTGGGTTTACAAAATGACCAATCTATTGTCTTGATAAATATCCAGGTGAAAATGAAGGTTAGCCGATCCCTTAAATTGATGAGGAGTGCTGCAATCAGGACGAGAAAATTGGCAAGAGACATGCTTGTTTTTTGGAAGAGAGTTGACAAGGAGATGGTATGCAGTTCTTGATTTCATTTTCTTTTTCAGGTGCAAGCTACATTTTTTACCATGTGACCCCATGATCATGAACTGTAACAGTTTTTCCAGATAAAAAATTTCTGGTATACCATAAATTGTTGAACCTTTTCTATTCTTCATGATTTGGCATATGGGATAGTGATTGATACTACATTACTCCTAGGTTTTAATCTTTTTAACCTCATATCGGTTAACTTCTGTCAAAATTTCTTCTTGAAGGCTGAGGTGAGAAAAAGAGAGGAAAAAGAAGCTGCTGAAGCTTTGAAAAGGGAACAAGAGCTTCGTGAAGCAAAAAGGCAGCAGCAGAGGCTTAATTTTCTGTTGTCACAGACAGAACTTTACAGTCATTTCATGCAGAATAAAATCTCACAAACATCTGAGGTTTTAGTACCGGGTGAGGAAAAGTTCGAAAATGAAGAAAAACTCTCGACTGCAGAAGCTTATCTGGATGAAGATGAAGATGCTGAGCTCAGGAGGGAAGCACTAAAAGCAGCGCAAGATGCTGTTTCGAAGCAGAAAATGATCACAAGTGCATTTGATAATGATTGCATGAAGTTTCGGCAGGCTGGAGACGCTGAGTCCCTTCTTCAAGATGTTTCAACTTCTGAGGCCACCAACATTGATCTAGTGCATCCGTGAGTCGTGATTCTTTTGAATTTTTATTTTTATTTTTTGCCGCTGTTATGTTCTGAACGAATATTAAAATAGAATATTTCAGGATCTGTGATTAACAAATTTATATTATGCTGTCAGATCAACCATGCCTGTGGCTTCATCAGTGAAAACACCAGATATTTTCAAGGGTTCCCTTAAAGAGTATCAATTGAAAGGTCTTCAGTGGCTTGTAAATTGTTATGAGCAGGTAAGGGAGGTTTTAGAAGTCTTTTATTGTAAAACTTATATCCCTGGCTAACATATTTGTATCCACTAGGGCCTGAACGGAATTCTTGCTGATGAAATGGGCCTTGGCAAGACAATTCAAGCCATGGCCTTCTTGGCTCATCTGGCAGAGGTAATTATTTTATTTTCTGATGTTTCAATTTTGAGCCTGGTTTTTTCCTCAACTTTTTGTACTGTGCAGGAGAAAAATATATGGGGCCCTTTCCTTGTTGTTGCTCCTGCTTCAGTTTTGAGCAATTGGGCTGATGAAATAAGTCGCTTTTGCCCTGATCTGAAGACACTTCCTTATTGGGGTGGTCTTCAGGAACGGACTATACTCAGAAAGAATATAAACCCAAAGCGACTTTACAGACGGTGAGCTATCCATACAAGACATTATACTTACTCAATTATATTTTTTTATTGTATGTAGTTTCCTTTATCTCCTGTGCTTCCTGAAAGTTCTAATAAATAGATAGAGCGTTCTTATTAACTTATTTGGAATTGCATAATAATCATGTTTATAATTGTCAAAGCAAGATTAAATTGTATTACGGATTGTGGTAGTAAGAAGCTAGACCGACTTGCTCAACAATTAAACGCATCAAAGTAGGCTTTTATCAGCAAGAAATATGTTGACTTTCTTTAGACTTTTAGTTGGCCCTTAAACGATCGAGAAGGGTTGTTAGGAAAAAAAGCATAACAATCCGGAAAAAAAAAAAAGCAAAATTGCATAGTTGCGTATTTTTGTTGTAGCTTCCATGTCTGGTAGTTATTTAATCTCTACTTGAGGAGCTTCAATATGCTATAATTACCTGTCTGATGCTATCGCCATTCAGTTATATATTACTCTTGCGTCATCTGATGATACATGTGCTAACTTGTTAGGGATGCTGGATTCCACATTCTTATAACAAGTTACCAGCTACTAGTATCTGATGAGAAGTGCTTTCGACGTGTGAAATGGCAATACATGGTGTTGGATGAGGCTCAGGCCATCAAAAGTTCCAGCAGGTTCGTCTATTAATTATTTTTCTACTTAAAAATGGATCTACAGTGTCGCCCTTGGGTTTTGTTCAACCCATTTATAATCATTATCAGATATTGCTAATAGTAAAGCTCGTATGTTTCTAAATCACCTTACTGATGTGGCGATGACAAAACATTCCAAGCTATTCTATATTCTCTTCTTTCCATTTTTTCTTTTGTTGTGATGACTTGAGGCCATAGCGCACTTGATAAGAAGAATCTTGTTTACCTTTAGGTTAGTTCACTTTCCATGTGTAATGTGTTGTCTTTTAACTGCTTGAACATTTCATCATTTGTGATAGACAACTATTGTCTTAGCTGGCTTTTCAGGCATGATGCTGCCCAAGTTGTGATTCTTTTATATGCCTTCTTATAATTAACATTGTGAATTTTGAGATGACAGTATAAGATGGAAAACACTACTCAGTTTCAATTGTCGAAATCGTTTGCTGCTGACGGGTACACCAATACAAAACAACATGGCTGAATTATGGTCACTCCTCCATTTTATAATGCCAACGTTGTTTGATAGCCACGAACAGTTCAACGAGTGGTTCTCGAAGGGGTATGCTTTTCTCTAGTGTGAATTCTCCATCATGCTTATGCTTTTCCTTATAATTTCTCTCCGTTGTAACAGAATCGAGGGTCATGCAGAGCATGGTGGGACGTTAAATGAACACCAGCTTAGTCGATTGGTGAGTGTTCATGAAGTATTCAACTTTATTCTGGATTTATTTTGAACGGAGACGGAGAGTGTGCCTGTGTTTTAGATGTGATCATTGTTTGAGAAAACAATTGTGATATTTATGTGAGAATTTTTTTATCAATTTCGTACTGCCGTGTCTGATTCTTATTCAAGGTTTGATGATCCTGATATAAAATAACCAAACCACTCTGGCTTATGAATATGTTCTTTCAGTTTTGGTTGGAATTTTTCATTGTATGGATCCCCTTTCCCCACACCACATACCGATTACTATTCTTTACTTGTATGAACTCTTTTCACCTTTTTTACCTTTCTTTTAGCATATGCTTTACCAGATTTTTCCAATTTACCTGTCAATTGGTCCAGTTGGGAAGATGATTTATTTTTCTCAGCTTGTCACAAAAATGTTAGATCCTAAGATTTGCATAATGATTTTTGAACTCAAAGCAATATGTTTGAGATTAATGGTTTATATTCTTTGTGCAAACAGCATGCAATTTTGAAACCTTTCATGCTGAGGCGGGTTAAGAAGGATGTGGTTTCTGAGCTGACAAAAAAAGACGAGATTACTGTGCACTGTAAATTGAGTTCTCGCCAGAAAGCTTTTTATACGGCGATAAAGAACAAGATATCTCTGGCTGAGTTGTTTGATGGAAAACGGGGAAGCCTTAATGAGAAAAAACTTGAGAATCTAATGAATATTGTTATCCAGCTTCGGAAGGTATAATATCATGATTTGACTTTTAGATCAAGTATTTATGTCACATAAACTTGGGTAATGATTCTATTTAAGAGGAGGATCATTCTGTGGGAATGGGAACAGTGGTTTTAAAGCATTATTGAGAAGTTCCAGCATAATATTCTTAACTTTCCTGCCTTGCTTGGCACGCAGGTGTGCAATCATCCGGAGTTGTTTGAGAGAAATGAAGGGACCTCATATTATTATTTTGGAGAGATACCAAATTCTCTTCTCCCTCCTCCGTTTGGTGAACTGGAAGACATTTACTATTCTGGTGGTAAAAACCCTATTGTTTATGAGGTAATCATGGCACAGCTCGTGAATAAGTGTGATATTTGCTGGTTACCTTATTTTTATATGCACTTTCCGTCTCTCTGAGTTACCTTTTTTTTTGTTTTTCCACTTAGTCAAACTAAGAGTAGTGGGTATCTCACCTTTTGGATAACGCTCCATTCATCACATGGGAGTCCAAAAAAATTGTTTATACATTTACTTGCAATCATCAAAATAAATATTCACCTGACTTGCTAGTAAAATGACTCTCTCCATCATTATGATGTGTTATGGTAATAAATCTTTGGCTCTTTTTGAATTGTATCAGATACCAAGATTGGTGTACGAAGAAACTGCTGATGGTTCCAATCTTCACAATTCCATAGTTCGCTTTGGGTCAAGCAGTTTGGCAGCTGCAAAACTTTTTAACATATTTTCTCCAGAAAATATATATGATTCCGTTTTTGAGCATAGGAACACCGATTATGATACTCCTTCGCTAAGTGAAACATTTGGATTCTCCCGCTTTGTTGATCTGTCTCCTTCCGAGATTTCATTCTTGGCAACTGCTTCTTTTATGGAGCGATTATTGTTCTCGGTTTTGAGATCTAATCACGACGTTCTGGATGGACTACTAGACCTGATGATGGAGAACGAGGATGAGAATACCATTTCTGCTCGTATAGGCAAGAATAAAGTGAGGGCTGTTACCCGAATGTTGATGATGCCAAGTAAGACACGTACAAGTACGCTTACAAGGCGTCTTGCAACAGGCCCTTTAGATTCTCCGTTTGAGGGCCTAATCACGACCTATGAGGATAGGCTTCTATCTGAAGTCAATCTCTTGCATTCGGTATATTCGTTCATCCCGAAAGCTAGGGCTCCTCCTGTAAGTATGATCTCATGTTGAATACTATTTTTTTTAATTTAATCTCTGATTTGTGCATTTGTAGAAGCCTTCTTGAAATGTTGCATTTTGCCTTTCAGATAAGCATTCATTGTTCAGATCGGAGCTTTGCATATAAGATAAATGAAGAGTGGCATAACCCATGGCTTAAAAGGTTATTTGTTGGTTTTGCACGAACGTCCGCCAGCAATGGCCCGATGAAGCCAGGTGGTCCCCACCAGTTAATACAAGAGATTGACTCTGAACTACCTATTTCACAACCTGTTCTTCAGCTTACGTATAAGATCTTTGGTTCATGCCCTCCTATGCAACCATTTGACCCTGCAAAGATGCTCACGGTCTGCTTTCTGTTTTTTACTCTTTGTTTGGTAACAGTGTACTGCGCTAATGGGTGTGTGTAAGAAGATTTCTTTTGTGATCTCCAGGACTCGGGAAAGCTTCAAACACTTGACATACTACTGAAACGCCTGCGTGCAGAAAATCATCGTGTTCTTCTCTTTGCACAGATGACCAAAATGCTGAATATCCTTGAGGTATTATGGGTTTATCTTAGCTAACCAATTTTTTACCGTTTTAAGGTGATGATACCTGCAGTTTCTGTTATAGGGATGATGGGGTAATGCGCCAATATAATATATATATATAGTCCAACACTTGTAATTTTAATAGTGATTAGTTCCTCGCACGAGCATTGCATGATGGCCCAAATGTTGTAAATTCTCAGGTGCTCACACTTTAAGTTGCCTTTTTTCAGGATTATATGAACTATAGGAAGTACAGATATCTGAGGCTTGATGGATCTTCCACGATTATGGATCGTAGGGACATGGTGAAAGATTTCCAGCACAGGTATGGGTTTGGTTGAGTTGTCATAGTTTCAATACCCTTTTTGAGGTTCTTCCTATCTCAATTTCTAAATTTTTTTTTTTTTTTGCATTAATTGGTGCAGAAGTGATATCTTTGTGTTCTTGCTGAGCACAAGAGCTGGTGGACTTGGAATAAACTTGACTGCAGCTGATACTGTCATATTTTATGAAAGTGATTGGAATCCCACTTTGGATTTACAGGCCATGGATAGAGCTCATCGATTGGGTCAAACTAAGGATGTCAGTACATTTCACTTTTCTTACTGACATCTATAACGTGGAGAAATTTAAACTTCAAAATTTGCAAAATAAAATTGCTTCCTTTTGCTCTATTTATAAAACTGTCATTTTTTGGCTAGTAAGAACGTTGCTGTGGTTTTGTTTCAGTTCACTATCCTAGTGTTTTTAAGTTTTTTCTCTATGTTTTCTATTACTCCATCATAGGTTACTGTCTACCGCCTAATTTGTAAAGAGACGGTTGAGGAGAAAATTCTGCTCAGAGCAAGTCAGAAGAACACCGTACAACAGCTTGTCATGACGGGGGGTCATGTTCAGGGTGACCTTTTGGCTCCTGAGGATGTTGTATCATTATTGATCGACGATACTCAACTCGAGCAAAAACTAAAAGAAGTGTCACAGCAGGTATGACGATTGGTGAAGTACAGTCTTTCGATTTGGTACTTGATATCAAATTCTATAAATAAAGGCACATTCTGAAAATATTTTGATTCATTTTTTTCTGCTTCTAATAGGCTAAAGACAGGCAAAAGAAAAAATCTGGAACTAAAGGCATACGTATCGATGCTGAAGGCGGTGCATTTTTGGAGGACTTTACAAACTCCGAACAGCAGGATAATGATGATTCTGATATTGACAAGGCGAAACCCAACAACAAAAAAGTGAGTTTTTTTTTTCCTTTTTGATTTTTTCCTTTGCCTTTAAGGGGTTTCAAACTATCCGTTTTCTGTTGCATTCATTTACGAATTCGTCGGTTTCTGGGCCGGGTAGATAAATATATCTGCTTCAAAATTGTGTTTTATTACATGGAAAACTGCCTGCGTATAGATATTCACATCCACTCGTACTATTCGCAGCGAAAACCCGCCCCCAAAAAGCAACCTCAGTCAAGACAAAGGTCCCAGAAGAGCACTAACATGGGAGATTCTTCATCTCCGAACGCAACTGCAAACTACGACCTGGATGAACCCCAACAAAACGCCGATACAGTACCGCCTCAAAGACCAAAGAGGTTGAGAAGGCCAACGAAGAGTGTAAATGACAACATTGAGTCTGCATTATTTTCAGATACACCTAATAATGCTATCCAATAATCACTTCTCATATAACATGAAGCCATGAAGAAGGAATAAGGTTCCTCTCAAGACTTTGCAAAAGATGGAAGGTGTGTAGTAGCAATAGACTCGGCGGGCATCCGCCGGCTGCTGTTATATTATGGCCGAGGTTGTTCTGTGTCGAGAATACCTTGACTGTTGCGGAATAACATTGAATCTGCGCGTGTATAGTTGTGGCATACGGAGTATTTTTTATGCGGAGTTGAAACTATAGATCGGAGCGCTAGCGAATGAGATATGTTATCTTATTACCATGTATCGCTCTTTTCTCCCCCTTATTCGGCCGTAATGGGCATGCAATGAGAATGATATTAATCCTCGGAGTTAAGAATGTCTCACTTTCTTCTCAAAATTGGAAGTTAAGGTTCCTAATAGATTCAAATTTAATCTGTGAGAATGTCCCGCCTTCTATCCAAAATTGTAAGTTAAGGTTCCTAATAGATTCAAATCTATGTTCTCCAATTTGAAGTGTCTTAATTTTTTATTTTTTTTTCAGAACAGTAGCAAATATTTCATTTAACAAGAATGAGAAGCATAGGTTAAATAACCCAATAACTCTCTCTGGCGATAGATGTATGTACCAGAAGCTTGTATCATGAGCAAAATCAATTTTATAGAACTATTCAAACATACAAACCTAATAACTATGAACTTGTACAGTAAATAAATCAAATTTGTCGTAGACTATGAGCATTTGACCATGGATGATGAACGGAAACTCGATAATAGTTATATTTTTAGTTTTGAAAGGAACGTCTCTTTTGGTCAAATCTACAATGATTTCGAACTAGTTCTTAAAATTAATTAGAACTCCAAAAGAAAAAAAAAAAAAGAGGAAAGAAACCTCATGAAAGGTGAAAGAAACCCATGAAGGGGAGACAAAATTTCAAAATGGAAGACTCAAGCTCCCACGAGAAGAGAGAAAAAATAAACAAGCAACTAACTAAAGAAAGTACCCCAAGGTCTTGACTTGGCGGTTCAGCTCCTGAACTTTCAAGTTCAGGGGTTCGAATCCGCCAGGGACCTTGATTATCGCTGTTTGTGGGATCTTGGGGTAGGGGTCCCATGGACCAGGAAGGATTAGTCACGCTGGAAGCCGTGGTCGTCCCATAGTCGATGATGAGTTTCGGATTCGAAAAAAAAAATAACAACTAACTAAAGAAAGTTATATAAATAAATAAATATATAATATAATAAATTTAAAAATAATAAAATAATCGATAATATATAATTTTTTTTCTATAATGGGTTAAAACACATAATGGGCATGTAACGGGCCGGCCCATTACCATATTGTCATAATAAAGAATATTTTATTAGTTGAATTTGAAACCCAAAGACCGCCCTTCTATTTCTTCTATTTCATTTTTTTTTTTGAAGTTTTAGATCCAAAATTCGTACTTTCTTTTCTTCTTTGCTCTTCTTTCAAATTCAGGTGCCGGCAGTTTTCGTTTGTTCGCCTTCGAGCTCTGTCCAATCTCAGCTATCAAAACGAGGGGTAATTAGATTGTGCGAAGAGGGAACAATGTCGGACAGCTGTGAATCGGTCCGCGTAGCTGTTAATATCAGACCGCTTGTTACGAACGAGCTTGCGACGGGATGTACGGACTGCGTTACGGTATACCCATCGGAAAAGCAGGTGCGATTATGATGTTCTTGCACTGTGGATCTATTTCTGTTTCGTTTGGCTTATTTTGATGATTAATATGCAGCGAATTGAACTGGGAAGTAGCTTTTGGTTTTTTTTTTTTTTTAAATGTCAGTGTCATTTTAGGAGGAATTAGATTAACTGATGGACCTCGACTAAATTGTTTTTGTTTTTGTTTTTTTCTTTTAAAATTTTTATTTTTCCGACATGTCTTGCTGAAATTAGGATTTGGTGTTGGGCATTTAACGTAGGAGCAGGTGCAAATAACTTAACTGATATACTGCTTGGATCATGTTGTAGTTAAATCACACTAATTATTCAGTGTCGTCTTGCTAAGCATTTGGAGAATTACTCATTAGATTAATGTTAAAGAACCTCAATTCTGTGCTTCATTTCTTTTGTAAAATTTATGTACCATTTCCTGAACTTACTTCGGGTTTGTACTTTTCATCTATGTACGGACAGGTGCAAATTGGATCACATGCTTTCACCTTTGACTATGTTTTTGGAAGCAAGTGTAGCCCATCGACTTATATTTTTGAGGAGTGTGTTGCACCGCTGGTCGACGCCTTATTTCATGGTTATAATGGGACTGTACTGGCCTATGGTCAGGTAATGTGATTTCTTGCCATTCTATTCTTTGCCTAGAATCTAGATTGGTCTTTTTTTTTTTTTTTTTTGAATTTGGTGAGTTAGCTCAGTTATGCTTTTTTTTTTGTTCACAAATTTTAGACTGGATCAGGCAAGACATATACAATGGGTACCAACTACAATGGGGATGACCATAACAGTGGGGTGATTCCAGGTGTCATGGAAGCTATTTTCTCAAGAGTTGAGAGTATGAAAAGTTCCGCTGATTTTTTAATTAGAGTGTCTTTCATCGAGGTATGAGATGCAAAATGCCTGTTGCATGTGCATAAATAACATATCAGTTTTTTCAGTTCTGTTAATTTTTAAATTGATATTTCAGATTTTCAAGGAAGAGGTGTTTGATCTGTTGGGGAAGATGGGTGGTCCTGGAAGAATTCCCATTCAAATCAGGGAAAGAATTAATGGCGAGATTGCGCTTGCCGGGGTTACTGAGGCAGCGGTGAATACAAAAGAAGAGATGGCATCATATCTGCTGCAAGGTTCTTTGTCTCGTGCGACGGGGAGCACCAATATGAATAATCAATCAAGGTACATCTTTGGTGATCACACCGTTTAAGTGAAGAGCATTTAATTGCTGACCCCTTGATTTCCCTTTTTTGTCATGTAACTCGTAGTATTCAAGGATTTAATTATGTTGTTTTGTCTAATATCAAAAATAAATAATAACCAAGCACCTAATGATATCTTAAATTCTCAGTCGTTCACACGCCATTTTCACAATTTCCATGGAACAAAGGAGAACTAATACTTCAGTTGGAGATGGTATGGGGGATGACGTCTTAATTGCTAAGCTTCATTTGGTAGACTTAGCAGGTTCCGAACGAGCAAAACGGACAGGTGCTGATGGGAAACGGCTGCAAGAAGGTATGCTTTACGCTGTCGTTGTGTATGTCTTTTTTATATAAATGGTTGAACCTAATATAACAACATGATTGTCACTTTGTTATCCGAAGTTCAGTGCTGCTGTCATTATCTTTGTTATTTGATGAGATAATATTTGAACATGTAGTTGTTTTTGTTGAATAATGTCCGCCAATGTTGATACACGATTTCCATATTCAAACTGGCTTATGATGACTCACTTATTCGTGTTCTGACATTTTGTAGGGATTCATATCAACAAGGGTTTATTGGCTCTTGGTAATGTGATCAGCGCTTTAGGAGATGAGAAGAAGCGGAAAGAAGGAGGTCACATTCCTTACCGTGATAGCAAGTTAACCCGCATATTACAGGCAAGGATATCTTATCTTCTTTTGCTAGAATTTTACTAGAGGGATGCAGAACACTCTTGTTCAAGAACCATTGACTCCTGGTTTTCACCTTTAAATTTTCAAACATAATGGCTGAAAAATAAATTTATGCTGATTGAAAACAAAGCAGCGCGACAGCACTAGGGGAAAAAAATCATGTTTAGTAGTGTTTGGTACTTAATTCTACGGACTTTGTTCGGCAAAAGCCTGCATAACCTGGAACCTGTCATCTTGCATTCACATCCTGACTATAAACATCATTAACATAAGTAGCCTATACCAATGTGAGAATCCATTTTTTTTTTTCATATTTAAAACATCCTTATCATTCCTTTATTCCATGCAGGATTCCCTTGGTGGGAATAGCAAAACTGTCATGATTGGTATGTTTCCTGTAAATTCTGACATAGTTGTGGCGCATTACACTGTATATTTAATCAGCAGGAAATGGCCTTTGGGTCTTATTGCGCCTTACAGTATATTGTATTTTTATATTATTTATGAAATGGATTTGATAATTTCTTTTTTCACGTTTTGCAGCATGCATTAGCCCGGCTGACACGAATGCTGAGGAGACACTGAACACGTTGAAATATGCTAATCGAGCACGGAATATTCAGAATAAAGCAATTGTAAACTTCTAGCGCTAGAAAAATGCTAAGAATCTATAATGCTATTTCTTTTAAATAGATTCTAACACTAATGAGGTAATCACGTCGATCACATTGTCAAATATGCAGGTCAATCGTGATCCGGTAGCAGCTCAGCTTCAGAGAATGCGGAGTCAAATGGAAGAAATGC
The DNA here is from genome assembly GCA_028392965.1 of Lindernia subracemosa. Taxonomy (NCBI): domain Eukaryota; kingdom Viridiplantae; phylum Streptophyta; class Magnoliopsida; order Lamiales; family Linderniaceae; genus Vandellia; species Vandellia subracemosa. The sequence goes on along the minus strand of JAQPCC010000085.1, from coordinate 331,999 downwards.
AAGCAGAACTACTTTACTACCGCGGGGACTCCAACGCACCAGCCGAAGATATCAAAGTATACTAGCTTGAACCTTTCTCTTGTTTACCATGTTTCTGTCTGTCGGTCTAATGCGCGGCATAAATATTTTCATACTTTTCGAGGACAAACATGCCATACATTATTGTGTTTCATTCTTGGTTTTAGTTCTGATTTGTATTGAGATTCCCAGATACTGAAGCAGAAAATATCATTACTTGAAGCAAGTAATATGGAATTGAAGGGAGAACTTCAGAAATCTCATCTGCATTTCGAGCGTATGTCTCAACGTCTAATTGATGCCCAGGTTGGTCCTGTATATGTTGACATTGTTCCTTTAGGATAGTAAAGGTGGGTTCTAATGAACTTCAGCTATTTGCAACTGCAATTATTTTTCATCAGGTGGTTCGTGATAGACTCCTTATGAAGATTCAGTCAGTCCGAAATGGAGAAACATTGGATGATGATAATGCTGAAACAGATGAGGTTCAGTTTTCAAATTTGATATCTTCAGTTGTTATCTTGTGTGATTGAAGGTCGTCCTCTTTTTTTTTCTTTTGAAACCATCCAGAATGTGGATCTGCTGAAGGGTTATATTACCAAAATCCAAGAACTGGAGGGTGAAATACTTGGGATACAGAATTCAACTGGGTTCAAGCGTGAAATTTCTACTGATTACCTTGATTCTGAAGACGATGGTTGTCACTCAAGAGATTCATTTCTCCTTGATTCTGACGTAAAGGATGTCGAAGGAGATGGTATGCCATTGCATGCAATTTATGATCGCCAGTTCACTTTCTCTTCTACTGATGATTCATATTTTCTAATTTTTAAAACTACTTAAACATATATACTCATTTTGTTGTGCAAATAGCATTTTATGTTTATAAAATACCTTTTCATCTGAAGGTGATCCTACTCATCTCGCTCTTGATGTCGTGCAGTTGTTGTCGAAGATGTTCAAAAGGAGCTTGAGCATTCTTCTCTTCAACAGAAATTGGACTGGGAACTCAAAGAGTTGGACAAGAGACTTGAACAGAAAGAGGTATATATTTGACTTGAATTCTTTAATTCGAATTTAGAAGCTATTGATGGATTTTTTAAGGCTTGATGCATTTAAAATCTTCTTAGTTTTTCTTGAATAAATCTGTTGTTTCTGGTCTTATACATATTGCCAAAGAAATTACTTTTTTTTTTTTTTTGGATTTTGGCAAGGGATTAGTTTTGACAATTTAACTAGTGTCATTGCTTCTGTATGGTTTGATGATGGCCACTGTCTTCTTTGTTCTATCATTATTGCTAAATATTTATTGACAATGTCACTTTTTATTCCATGCTTGATGTGCAAAGAGCATACTACTGGATCGTCATATTTATCAAATTTTATGGTAAATGAAAGGCAGAGTCAGATTGATAAAGAATTTTGGTCCTTTCCCTACTTCATTTCCCAATCTTATTTTCTTTAGTTTTGATGTTATATAGGTTAATTGCCAAAGTCCTGTACTACATGTGTGTCTAATTATGTATGCCAACATGCAAACAACCGTAACTGTTTCATACTCACCCGCTATTCCAAAATATGTATAGATAAGACCGCTGAAATTTTGTATGATGAATATTCCTTGCATTAATTATTTAACAAAAAATGAGTTTCAGAACTTGGTTTAGCGTGGTTTAACACGTTATGTTTTTATTGAAGATCAACCTTCGCTCCATATGTTTCTTTTGATTTGTTTCGTTTATTCATCATGATTGTCGTGCATATCTCACCCTGGTTTTCATTTGTTGTCACTTAAGGCTGAAATGAAGCGATTTGCGAATACGGATACTTCAGTATTGAAACAACATTTTGAGAAAAAAGTTCACGAATTGGAATTAGAAAAGAGGTCTTTACAGGTATGTTTTTATTTCCAGCGTATTTGAGGATAAATCATTTTAAAGTGAAGACGACCCTTTTGATCCTTCTGCATCTGCAGAAAGAGATTGACGCACTTCGACAGAATCTTGCAAATATATGTTCTAACTCTGATGATAGTGCTCAAAAGCTCAAGGAAGAGTATCTCCAAAAACTAAATGCCCTTGAGAGTCAGGTGAATTTTGACGAAAATTACCGTCCCTACCAATTCGTACATCCTCTTCTTGTAGTTCTACAAATGTGAAAATTTTCATCTTTCTGTAGGTTGCTGAGCTAAAGAAGAAACAAGATGCTCAGGCGCAACTCCTGAGGCAAAAACAAAAGAGTGATGAGGCTGCGAAGAGATTACTTGATGAGATACAGAGGATAAAGACACAAAAGGTGCTGCTTTAGACTAATTCGTACTCCAAATATGAAACGACGCTGTTATCAATGAAACTGATTCTTTTCCATGCAAAGGTTCAATTGCAACAAAAGATAAAACAAGAATCAGAGCAATTCAGGCTCTGGAAAACATCTCGGGAAAAGGAAGTACTTCAGGTAGCTGTATCCTTTCACTTGATGTTCACTCATTCCTTTAAAATTTCAAGTGGACTATTGATGTTCTAACGGCCAGTCTAATTAAGCACATTGGTTCAGAAACATTTTGTTTTGTGACTTCTTAAATAAATGCAATATACGTAATTACTTATGGTTTATTATGTTTATCTAACCTTTTATCAATTTTCTGGTTTTAGCTGAAAAAGGAGGGTAGAAGAAATGAATATGAAATGCATAAGCTGTTGGCACTCAATCAAAGGCAAAAGTTGGTAAGTTTCGGGAGCCTATATACCATTTACTTTCGGAAACTTAAATCTCACGAGCTGTATTTGTCGCTCGCAGGTTTTGCAGAGAAAGACAGAAGAAGCTTCCATGGCTACAAAGCGGCTTAAAGAATTGTTAGATTCACGAAAAGCTCCTCGTGAAACACCTGGTTAGTTTAGAGCAATATTGTCAGTTCGAACATTTTTTTTATTATTATATTCATGGTTTATTCATTTCATTAATTTGCAGGCACTAACAAAGGGACTCAGGTACTTGCATCTGTTTAATGATTTTGCTTTAGCTGATTGCCACATCAACACTAAGATTGTCAATTCGTATGCAGTACATGACTCGAATACATTCATCTTAAATATTGGTCTACCTTTGTTTTTTTAAGGCATTGGTGAAGACAATTGAGAATGAGCTCGAGCTTATTGTGAGAGAACATGAAGTACGGTCTCAATATGAGCGTCAAATGAAGGAGTAAGTGCCAGAACTTAACTGAAAAAAAAAAAGAAAAAAATAAAAAAAAAATGTTTCCAACTGTATTATTTTTTCAACTGGCTAATTGAATGTCTCAGCTTAGAGCATATAATTATTTTTCAGTTTTGCTCTTTGATTTTGCAGCATACCTTAAATGATCTTTGCTTTTGGTATTTTATTTTTTCTTTTTCTTGTGTGTAGCCCATCGACTAACTGATATTCGACAAATATCTGTCATTTTTATGAGCGAGTGACAGCCCGTTAGTTGGGTTCAAAGCCATATAAGAAGTATCAAATTATTTAGCAGCTTTAGTCCTCCGTTCTTTTTTGTTGATCACACACATAGTTGTCATGAATTTCTTACGAAGTTGCCATTGCCATTATTTTTTATTCTCCATGTTGTGTTTCTTAGTAGCAGATTTGATTTTCCAATGTGAACCGTATGGCTCCTTATTTTTATATAGCGTTTTATTTTAAGGGTCATGCAAGCAACTTACAGAAATATCAATGCCGCTGTATTTCGTAATTACCGTTCCGATTTGTCTTTGGAAAAGTTTAATAGTGAAAATCTGTAAATGTGCGTGCAGGAGGGCGAAAATGGCTGAAGAGATTGCAAGGCTTAAAGAAGAAGCATTAGCTGCAAAACACAAGGCTCTGAGGTGTGACATTGGAATTTATTACTTGTTTAATCGTAGTTTAGGATGATTACTGGCCATAATCGACTTAAACTCCTAAACTTGATGGTTTGTATTGTAGCGAATTTCCACAGTCCATGTCCCCTGGTGCCAGGAATTCAAGGGTATTTGCTCTTGAAAACATGCTTTCAACAACGTCAAGTACGCTTGTCTCCATGGCATCTCAGTTGTCCGAAGCAGAGGAACGTGAAAGGGCCTTTAATGGTAGAGGAAGGTGGAACCACATACACTCCATTGCTGAAGCAAAAAATATCATGAACTTCCTATTTAACCTTGCAGCTTCATCAAGGTAATCTTTAATGAGAAAAGCATGCCTCTTTTTAAGTTTGTAATACAATTAATTGTTGTCTACACATACAACAGATGCCAAGTGTACGACATGGAAGTGGACTGTCGAGAGAAAGATTCTGAGATTAGAGATCTGAAAGAAAAAGTTGTCCATTTAGTCAGCCAAGTGGAGACTCAAAGTGCCCAACTTAACCATCAGAAGACTTTATTGGTAAGTATATTTCTGGTTCATTTTGCGGCAGAAAGTTGTGGCTTGTTATGCGTCCACAATTCAGTAAGAGTGAAACTCTATTATATATATCGGATCGTAAAATAGTAACTGTTCATAATTCAAATAGAAATGCGATTAGATGAATCATTCATTTTATATTTAAGCGCACGTATGAGATATTTCATGATGATCATCTTTTAGTTTCTTTTGCACCTGCTGCATCGGCCAATAACATAAACTACGCGTCGCTAATGACAGATGCTGAATTCGGAGAGACAATCTGAAGAAGTGAAAGGACATCCTGAAATACCTGCGATAAAGCCCAAGGTCTGTGTATGTAATGAATGGCATTTCTTATTATCTCCAAAAGCTATCGTTGTTTCTATCAGTCTCCACTGCTGCTCCGTTTCGTTTGGCGGATAATATTTTGATTAAATTGTCAGAACAATTCTCGTAGCAACGCTGGAGTTTTTCGATCATTAGAAGATATGGACACATCCGACGATGATGACTACGACGACGAAGATGACGCTTTTAACGTGAACAATGAGGCCTCAGACTCAGACTGGGTACAAACTAGGGACAGAAAAAAGCGGCAGGCTCGCAGAAAAACCTTTAAAGCAGTTGTAATCAACCTCGAATCGCCAGAGAAGAAGGAAGAAGTTAGCTGCTGCTCGTGCAGTAAGAACTCCTCCTGCAAGACGCCGAGATGTGAATGCAGAGCTTCTGGCCTCAGCTGCGCCGTAAACTGTGGTTGCACGGCCTCCAAATGCAGCAATAGGAAGAGAACGATGGGCTCGGCGGAAAACGAATCGAACTGCAGCAGCGATTTGGCCAGCCATGGTGCTGCTTTGCTTCAGGCTGCTTTATCCGAGAAACCCAACAACACATCCACTAGGAAGCCCTTGTCTGACATCGGGAATAACAACACGGTACGTAAGAATTTTAAAATTCCATCCTAAAGAAAAAAAAAAGATTCCCTATTGATAGTTTTTGGTAGAATGTAAGGATGTGTGGATTCCTTTCGATTTCAGGCGACGAATAACAAAGGTGGTCCGAGGAAGAAATGGCGCACGTCGGTGATTCAGCTCGTGCCTTCTTCTTCTACGGCACTACCGCCTAATAATCCTCCGCAGGCCGAACAGAAACACGATGGTAAAAGTAAAGAAGAGGCGGACACTGTCCCGTTGAAACTACCGAGGGCGATGCGCTCGGCTCTTTCTGTTAACAATAAGATGGTTGAGGATAATGATTCGAACGAATCGTCATCTTCAAACGCCGCCGCTGCTTCGAGTCCGAGCGGGAAAGAAAACAAAGGTGGCGGCGGTGGTTTATGATATAAACCAGAAATTATTCATTATGTATTAATATTTAACGTCCATGAATTTCCATTAACGTCCATTACTACTATGGACGGACTGTGTTTTTCTGCTGTGTGCGAAGTACTTTTTAGTATTTGGTTAAGACGATAAATCTGTTTTGAAGCGTGAATGGCTGTTGTAATGAAAAATAAAATTTTCTTCCTTAATTCAATATGATTTTGTTCCATTCCACTTTGAATTCTTTGATTATCGTAGTTGTATGAACTTAAAACAGGACATATCCACCTGGGAGATTGGAGATTAGTTCGATTTGAGGACATCTTATAGTCGACAATTAGCTTTAAATTTTGACTCAAATTAATTTTAGTTGAAATATGTTATCTACAATTACGTTGTGTTAAATCAGTAGGAAAAAGTGGTAAATAGAAAATTTGGTCTTTAAAAAACTATTATATCTTCCTTAAAAATCTTTCTACAGATAAAATCCTAATTTGTTTATCTTGGGCAATCATAGATCTATTGTTATCATGGTCATTGGCGGATTGGGTTGGAGCATCCATCATTTATTTCATTCTCTTTCTCAATTTCTTTATTTTCGATTTTATATTTTGTTTATTCTCTCGTATGTATTTTTCTCTTAAATAAGTGTTTGCAATGGTCTTATAAAATAAATATGAGAAATGAACATCGTGCTGACATGATGTTTCAAACAATGGAGTTATGAATCTTGATTGAATAATGTAAATAGTGCTTGAAGAATGAATTACAGTTGATGATATTATTTGCATAAGAGATTGTCATTGTTGATACTCGTATATATTATTTTTTGTGTTGTTTCTTCGTATTCTTCAGCAATTTTGTGTATTGATTCCATTGTAAAATTTTGTACAATTGAAATTATGGAATAAAATTATCGTTTTCTTAAAAAAAGTTACGTTGTGTCGGAATAAGTCCCGATTGACCAGAAAAATAACGTAATTTGGAATAGTTTTATATTTAAGTATTTCTAAAATTATTATGAATTTAAATTGCAGAGACGCTTGTGGAAACGAGACTATCAAAATAACTTGGTAATTACTAATTATTATTTTTTTTCACTAAATATTGCCAAAGGTAATAATTAGAAATTACTTGGTAAAAAAAAGGAGAAGACCACACTTCAACACAAATTCTTGCAGAGAAATAACCAAAGAGAGGGCTCAGGAGAATCTCAAAACATGGGAAGCGCAGTAAAAAGGATGATGAAGACGAAGGTGTTGATCGGTGAAATGGGTTTCATAAAAGGCGGCGGCAACATCAATTGGTTCCCTGGTCACATGGCCGCCGCAACACGCGCCATACGCGACCGCCTCAAACTCTCCGACCTCGTCATTGAAGTTCGAGACTCACGCGTAAGTAAAATCTACTGAAATCCCTAATAAACACACTCGCTTGTATTATGTTTGCTTCAGTTATTATTTCTTGGGGTATTGCTTCAGTCAATTAATAATTATGTTTACAGCCTTTAAGTTTTGTTTTCGGGGCTGTTCGATTGTTCTCTGGTTAGTAAGGATGGTTTGAGCTAGCTAATGAGTTTAACTGCTTGTACTTTTCCTCAGCTGCTATGTTAGTGACTAGCAAGGCAGGAAATTCTTTGATGTTGTTTTATCAGTGCGTTAATCTTGAATATTAGATTGTTTATTGCTACTAGTTCTTTGGGAAATATTATAGTGTTGCGAAATGGTAGATTTTGGAGCTTGAAATGGGCTGTTTTACGTTGTTCCTTAATATATTTGCTTCACAACGATGCAGATACCATTGTCATCTGCGAATGAAGGGTTACAGTCAATGCTGGTCGGAAAGAGACGGGTCATTGCTCTGAACAAGAAGGATTTGGCTAACCCGAACATCATGCATGTAAGTTCTTGCATCGTCTTTGGTTTTATCCAATAGTGTCTTAATTTCAACTTCTGCAGAAATGGATTCATCATTTCGAGACGCACGAGCAGGATTGCCTTCCAATAAATGCGCATAGCAGAAGCTCCGTAAACAGGGTTGGTTAGCGTTTTTCTGTTTCTACGACGACACTTCATCTGAAAATTTCACTTGCTGACGATCTTTTTGATGCGATACATTTATCTACTTGTCTTATGTTTCTTCTGATTCTTGTTTATCCACCGTAGCTTCTTGAGCTAGTGGAGTATAAACTGAAGGAGGTTATCACCAGAGAACCGACTCTGCTTGTGATGGTCGTCGGAGTCCCTAATGTTGGGAAGTCTGCGCTAATCAATTCCATTCATCAAATAGCATCAGCTCGCTTTCCTGGTGAGGGATGTCTTAAGATTTTTAAGTAGCCCTTTTACACCAAGAGTTGTCTTCATCACTGATACGAATAAGCAAAAATAACGATGCTCTTAGTTCTATCTTAGTGCAGGAGAAAAAGAAGCGAGCTACCGTAGGGCCTTTGCCTGGAGTCACCCAAGATATTGCTGGATTCAAGGTACATCTCTCGCCCAAGAAACTTAAAGTGGAAATATAATTTTTCTTTCATGTTTGTTCTTCGTAATTCTTTCCAATCATTTTAGTGCCATAGTGAGTAAAGTGAGCTAAATTCTATGTAAACTCTTTACAGATTGCTCACCTACCTAGTATATACGTCTTGGATACACCCGGCGTATTGGTTCCGAGTATCCCTAACATTGAAACTGGGCTGAAGCTAGCTGCAGCAGGTTCGTTTATATGTCTCTTGATCTCCATCTTCTCCTTAACTCCCAAGTGTGTACACTAAGTCGAACCATCTCAAGTTATACCTGTTAATTCCACACTCAAATGACTTTAGAGCATCTCCAACAGTATATCTCTTCTCTAATGGAACTCTAAATTTAACCTAATGTTGTGTTGATGAACAATGTTACTCTATTTTTAGCGTAACACTATTCATCAACCCTAAAAATGGCGTTATTTTTATTTTTATTTCCTTTTTTTTAATTTTAAAACTTATTTTAATTATATTTAAAATACTTTATATCGTTACAATAATAGAACTAAAATTACATAAACGTTATTTTTTATTTATATTTTTTCATTTTTAATTTAATAAAATTAAAATTAAAGTAATATGCTTAAATATTAATTTTAATTATAATACAAGGAATATTATTTTTAGTGTTGAAAATAGAGTTAATGAGTTGGAGTAAAAATTAGTGTAGAAAATAGAGTTAATGAGTTAAGAGTAATATCACTGCTGTATTTTTGTGTAAAATTGACTGTATTTTTGTTTGTGGGTTGGAGATGACTTTTTACCCTTCAGCATAAACCTATTCATTGCATTCTTGTTTGTCACTTCATCAGGTTCGGTGAAGGATTCTGTGGTGGGTGAAGAGCGGATTGCTCAGTATTTACTCGCGGTTTTGAGCACCAGAGGCACTCCTCTTCACTGGAGGCACTCTATAGATAGAGAAACCGAAGGTCCGCGATTAGACTTCAATGAAAAGCCCGATTACTCTCTTAGAGATCTTTTGCCGAAGAAGAAGAAGCCTCCTACTGATAAATCTCATATATACTACATCGAGGTATATCACCATACGATTTTATCTTTGCTGATTTATCATATACTAAAATCATCAGCCTATGCTTTGCAGGATATAGTTACCCAAGTTCAACGAGCTCTTTATACTTCTCTTAATGAGTTTGACGGAGATTTGCATGATGAAGGCGACTTGGGTGATCTCATCGAGCTGCAGTTTGAGTTATTACGAAAGGCGATGAAGGTACCTCATAAAGGGTCGGAGGCTCGAACAATTGTATCGAAGAAGTTCCTCACTTTGTTCAGAACTGGGAAACTTGGTCCTTTCATTCTTGATGATGTACCTTATGCTGCTACATGAATGAGCTTAATGCTTACTCATCGGACCTAGTTTTTGTTATTTTCTTTTTATTTTAATATGTATTTTTAATATCGTTACATTTTTTTTGTCATAACTAAAGGTTTTTAAAGTAGAGTGATAAATGCATAAAGAGAAGTAAAAGCTTTGCAACTTCGACTAGCATTGATCATTTGCTGTTCAAATTTCTCCCGCCATTTTCAACATCTCAGGAAAATGGTTAAAGCAGAGATGGAAGATTAATTTCTTCAAGCCTGGAACTGATCGATGCGCTTCTCAAAGCTGTCCTCGTTGCTGCAAAAGTAAGATTGTTAACCTCAGCGTGCTTTTCATTCTTGTTTTTTAGGAATATTGACTATTTTCTTCGTCACTTCCTTCAAAGTAATTTTGTTTACCTTTTTGTTTTTTTCGAATTTTGTGCAGAAACGAAAGTGAAAACAGCATTACACCACCGTCCTTTAACAGCTCTCGGCTTTCAACTTCAAAATCGAGTGGAGAATCGTCGATTATGGAGACAAGCGAAGGCACGTCTCGTTCTCTGCATTTGAATGTGGTCGGATACATGCCTGAAGCTCATGAACTTAAATTGAAGGTGAATTCGATGATCTGTTGCTAATATTAGATCGAATTTGTTGTGTAAATTTCCATCTTATTATTGTTTATGTACTGCAACGATAATTCTGTTTGTTTTTCTATGTTCTGACTGTTTTTTTTATGCATTTGTTAAGCAGTGAAGTATATTTGTTCAGTTTCGTCTTCGGAGCTTTGGTGTTACTGTTAATTTGGCCATCATTAAGTCTCGTCATTTGATTTGGATAGTCGAAACGCCTTGCATAATGAATTTACATCAGCTGACAATGAAGCAAGTTATAGACTGAGTTTACAAATTTAGCATAAATAATTACTGAACTATTTCAAAATTCGAAGTGTCAATGGTTCACCATATGGACTGAATGATAACTCTGGAATCAGATTTTCTTTGTCGGAACAGAGCTTCTTGATCATGCATTCAGTCTCTGGATGCATTCTCTGTTTATAGTTGCATTCAGGAAAAAACGCTCGAAGTGCATCTCAATCTCCGAGTCCAAGAAAATGAATTCCGTCAAGCAAGAACCCTCGGATGTACATTCAACATCTGACATTGCTTCAGAGATAACCACTGCTGGAACTTCATCTTGCACATTGAGTAGCTCCAGCTTAAGGATCTTTAGTGAAGCTGACAAGCCAAGGAACAAAGCTGCAGCAATGCGTTAGGTACTCTCTTACGGAAGCGCTTCTGAGATGAGAATCAGACAGCTACTCGGCTATAGCCCTTCAACCAGCAAAGTCTTAACACTGTAAGTGCTGCAATGACAAACTATTCAAAATGAGTGGAAGAATGATACCTACTATTCTCATAACTGTGCTAAGCCAAATTACAAGAAGCTTCCCACTTTTACTTATGAATCTCTCAAGATTTGACCAGCATTCATTTACAGTGAATTGAAATAAATTGCATGATCTTATCAACGAATAAGTATAAGCATAGCTAGCATGAGTTTTGATAGATGCAGGCATATCAAAATCTAGAAGAGGTGGAGAGGTCTGGCGCTGGAGGTCGTGGAGATCCTTATATCTACATGGTATTTATTTAAAACTTCTTACAATATTTCATTACAAAAGGCTGAGCTTTTTGTTTTATCCGATGTTTACATGATCTGCATAATAACACTGCTGTTCAATACACAAAACTAGTGATTCTTGTTGGGTTGTTTCTCAAACTGTTGCTAATAATGTATGCTTTGTTTTGCAGATAGCAACGTAAGATATAGAGCCTTGAGCATCTTCCAAGGTCAGTTTTACGATATAACAGTAGTGCGTAAAGATTTTATTACATCCATTTGTTAATACATCACATATGATATACCTATCTTGCTGCATAAGATATATGATTAAGTAGATATGGGCTATTCTGAGACAGCTTATAATTCACTAATCATCATTAGACAAAGACCTGGAGAATATTATGTAGGATAATAAATAGTTAAGCATAGTCTTGATTAGTAAAGATCACATGGTCTAGGATAACATAGCATCTCCTTGCATGTATAATGCTATGTATTCATAACATTACAAATTTCACTTCCATCAATTCTCTTGTCTAATTAACTGTGTCATATTAATTAGCCTCTCATCTATCTATCTCCCTGCTGGACATGATGGATATATCTGTTGGGGACCCTAAATAGCTTATTAGAGTAGAGAGACAATGCATGATATAAAAGCCATGATGCATGTCCAATAAAGGGGTACCTCAGTCTTTATCAATGGAGATTCCATAGTGATATCCCATTTGCTTTATTTTCACTTTCCTCTTTCTGGGCCATAAATTATATATGTGTTTGTTTATATATATATATATATAATATCATATACAAGACATTAGCCTAAAGTGGATGCCCACACTCATCACAACCCCATTTGCACATGTTGTTGGTCACTAGTGGAGGGAATCAATTCTTTAAAAATGAAAGCTACTATTGTGTTAAAAAAAAAAAATTAATAATAGTGAAATATAGGTTGGTATCCCTGTACTTTTTGCTTTTTCAAATATTGATCTAACTTGTTTTGTAATTTGATTACCTTGAGGTGTGACGTAAGTTAGCCCGTGATTAAAAAAAATACATTTTTTAGTCCAAAAAATTGTTGAATACGTCATAAAGACAAAAATAAGGTTGATTTGTGGGCAATTTCTCAAATACAAGTTTCATAACATTCAAATATATTTCTTAATCACAAGTGTTCGAATTTTAATTCAAAATTCCAGACAAAGATGAGGGTGTTTCAGTTTTTTTATTATTATTATGAGGGATATTGGTTCTTTCTGCTAATGATTTTATTGACGGAAATATATATAAGGAGGTATCAGTTGAATAACGAAATTAGTTATGTCACCATTCAAAAAGTTAAAAAGTTCAGGGCAACAATCGAAATTTCCCAAAATAAATAAATGAATTATATTTAAATAAATATTAATGATTTTTATAATTTTGTAAGCTTTTGCTTGCTAATTCTTACAGACAGCAATGTGGAACAAGGGACCATAAAAGGTATCGATTTGGGAAAATAAGAATATTTTTAAGTTAGTTCAATTAAGAAAAAAAAATTAGAAGAAGAAGAAGAAGCATAAATAAGCGTAATGGATATTTTTATCTAAGAAAAGAAAAAAAATTATTTACAACTTTTGAATGATAGGCGTAAAAGTAATTTTTGATCACCATCATTAGCAATCATCATAACTGTAATGCAATGCAATCAACTGTACGGCTTAGTGACAACTTTGTTCATACGTCCCAAACTGAGGCTCATCATTATGTCAACACTAAGTTACGATTAGACATCATATTAATTAAAAATAATTGGATATTAAAAACAAACGGTATGCTACGCCCTTTGGGACCTAAATATTTATTAGGATAAAACTATATATGTTGATGTAGTAATTTATAGAATTCAAAGGAAAAATTAGGGGCAATTAAAATGACCTAATTTTTTTTTTCGAAATTATAATGAAGGAATGTTCCCGTTGGGTTAGCCTAGTGGTTGAGGGATGATGCTTTCAATCCCTGTAAACGTCGACGTTTGTATGGATGTGGGGCAGGTCACATGAACCAACACTCGAGAGAATTTGTTCTGCCGAAAGCAGTGATTTTCCATAGCCGATAATATGATTCAAATTAAATTGAATTTAGTCAGAAGTGTGAATTAGTTTCGCCGAAAGCAACGATTTTCCGTAGCCGATAATATGATTCAAATTAAATTGAATTTAGTCAGAAGTGTGGAGACTATGATGTCATTGAGTGTGCATACTTGGTCACTAAAGAAAAGTTATAATGGAGGAAGAAAAACAAAATACAAAAATTAATGGGGACAAAAAAAAAAAATATATGTATAGCAAAAAGTCATGGACAATCTAGGAATATGACCCCACCCCAAGTGTCCCTTAATACTGTGTGTGTGTGTGTGTCTAGTACCTAAAAACATATACAACGCCGGCTAAATAAAAGTTGATGACAGAAATGTGTTTTTCTCCCTTTATTATGAGACTTACCAAAATAATCCAACTTACTGTGTATTTTGAGGATCCTAAAAATATGAAGTTACAGTGTAGTGAACAGAAAAAGATCTATTTTACACTAAACTCAAAAAGCCTAAAAGTACAGTTTCACTGACTCATGACTGCTCCTTTCTCGTGAGCCCATCTTTTTTTTCACTGTTTGTACATTCGCATTATTTGGTTTTTCCCTTTTTCTTACACACAAACAGCACAAACAACGTAGCAAGAAACACCTGAACCCGTGAAAGAAGCAGCTAGTTAGTACCTAAAGACATTGTACAGTTTCTTCTTTTTCATCCATCACAGTGCTTTTTATCTCCTGACAACACTATGTTGGTTCATTTTGAAGAAGTAAGGGATTGCTTGCTCATGCTCGTATTAGGGAGATGAAATAGTTCATGTGGGGTTTTCTTTTCTTTTTTTCAAGCTCAAGGGCTTTTCTTGGCTGGGGTTATGATTACTGACGTGTTGTAACCTTGAAATTTCGAACGAGGGAGCCAAGTAGAAAAAGTGCGTGGCATTCTGATACTGCTATTTATCTGCATTCTTTTCTGAGGGTTAAATACTATCTGCTTTGATTTTCATCGGAATTCTCATAGATGACATTTTGGAGCTTGTTGAGTGTGTTTCTTGCTGGGTTGCTCGCAAGTTCTCAGCTTGCGTCTGCCCAGCAATTGCTGCTCAACGATGAGGAAATCTTATTACTAGCCATTGGGAAAGAGCTTAAGCTGTCTGGGTGGAACGAGGATAGGTCAGATTACTGTAAATGGCCAGGCGTTTATTGCAGGTCTAACAGTTCAGATGTCGAAAGGCTTGATCTTTCTAATCAAGGGCTTCAAGGGAATATATCCCTCATAGCTGAGCTCAAAGTTCTGAAACGCCTCGATCTTTCGTTTAACAGCTTTCGCGGCAGCATTCCTCGGGCTCTTGGGAACTTATCTGAGCTTGAGTTTCTTGATTTATCGTTTAATAGCTTTGAGGGTCCTATCCCTGTAGAGCTGGGCAGGCTCAAGAATCTCAGAGCTCTTAATCTTTCGAATAACATGCTCGACGGTGAGATACCCGATGAACTCGATGGTCTGCGTAATTTGGAGGATTTGCAGGCGTATACGAATCGATTGAATGGTTCGATCCCATTATGGGTTGCTAATCTAACCAACCTGAGAGTTTTCACTGCTTATGAGAATGATCTGAGTGGTTCCATACCAGATAGGTTGGGCTCGGTCTCTGAACTTCAGCTGTTGAACCTTCATTCGAACCGACTCGAGGGTTCGATTCCCGAGGGCGTCTTTTCCACGGGAAATCTCGAAACTTTGGTTCTTACACGGAACAGATTGACCGGGTATATCCCCGAGTCGATTGGGCTATGCAAGGGACTTTCCAGCATTAGGATTGGTAATAACAGACTGACAGGTGGCATACCTAGATCGATCGGTAATGTCAGTAGCCTTACGTACTTCGAAGCTGACGACAACAATCTCTCCGGCGAAATCGCGTCGGAGTTTTCGAAATGCTCTAATCTGACGCTGCTTAACTTAGCTTCGAATGGATTCTTTGGAACTGTTCCGCCTGAGTTCGGGCAGCTTGGTAACTTGCAGGAGCTGATTGTATCTGGGAATGGTCTGTATGGAGACATCCCAATATCAGTTCTCAGAGGTAAGAATCTCAGCAAACTCGATCTAAGCAACAATAGGTTCAACGGGACGATTCCCACGAGCATCTGCAATACGTCGAGGCTCCAATTCTTGCTCCTTAGCCAAAATTCGATTCGCGGGGCTATACCGAAAGAGATTGGCAGCTGCACTAAATTGCTGGAGTTGCAGCTGGGAGGCAATTATCTTACGGGGAGCATTCCTCCCGAGATTGGACGCATCAAGAACCTTCAGATCGCTTTGAATCTGAGCTCGAATCATCTCCGTGGACAGTTGCCTGACGAGCTCGGGAGATTGGACAAGCTGGTCACTTTAGATGTGTCGAAAAATAAGCTGAGCGGTAATATTCCCGCCGCACTAAAAGGGATGCTGAGCTTGATCGAGGTTGATTTCTCGAACAATCAGTTCAGCGGTCCTATACCTTCATTCATACCGTTTCAGAAGAGCTCGAACTCGAGCTTTGCGGGTAATAAAGGGCTCTGTGGCGAGCCCTTGAGCGTCCCTTGTGGTGGTTTAAACGACGGTCAAAGCTCTTACCGCCACAAAGTTTCTTACAGGATCATACTAGCTGTAATAGGTTCTGGGCTGGCTGTTTTCGCATCTGTTACAGTCATTGTCATGCTCTTTATAATGAGGGAGAAGCAAGAAAAGGCCTCTGCTACGGAAGCAAAAACCATTGAAGACGAATCGATAAGTAACAAACCCGTGATATTAGCTGGAAATGTCTTCGTAGAAAACTTAGCGCAAGCCATAGACTTTGAAGCAGTTGCCAGGGCGATCGCCAAAGATTCGAATAAACTCAGCACGGGAACGTTCAGCGCTGTCTACAAAGCAGAAATGCCCTCGGGGATGATCTTATCCGTACGAAAGCTGAAGTCCATGGACAAAACCATAGTCCATCACCGTAGCAAAGTGATCAGAGAGGTCGAGAAGATGAGCAAGCTCTGCCACGACAACCTCGTGAGTCCCATCGGGTTCGTCGTGTTCGAGGACGCCGTGCTTCTCTTACATCAGTACTACCCGAACGGAACGCTGGGCCAGTTCCTTCACGAAGGCTCGAAAAAGTCCACTTACAAGCCCGATTGGCCCATGAGACTCCGCATAGCCGTTGGGGTCGCCGAAGGCTTAGCTTTCTTACATCATGTAGCCATTATCCACCTAGATATCTCTTCGGGGAATGTGATCTTAGATTCTAATCACAATCCCATGGTTAGTGAAGTCGAAATATCGAAGCTCCTCGACCCATCTCGAGGAACAGCGAGCATAAGTGCTGTTGCTGGTTCTTTCGGATACATTCCGCCAGGTATCTATCTATTCATAATTTTGGCCCTTTGTTTTGGTATTCAGTCATCTTCTGACATCATTTGACTTGTTGCAATAAAAACAGAGTATGCTTACACTATGCAAGTAACTGCACCTGGGAATGTATACAGCTACGGAGTGATCTTACTCGAAATTCTTACGACTAAATTGCCGGTTGAGGAAGAGTTTGGCGAAGGAATCGATTTGGTGAAATGGGTTCACTCAGCACCAAGCAGAGGAGAAACGCCCGAACAGATACTTGACTCGAGGCTAAGCACCGTCTCGTTTGCTTGGAGAAAGGATATGCTGGCTGCATTGAAAGTGGCATTGCTATGCACTGATACGACGCCGGCCAAACGGCCCAAGATGAAAAAGGTCATGGAGATGCTGAAAGAAATCACAGAAAGTTAAGGATTGGGCTTCGAATTCGATGGATTTCTTTTTTTGGACGACGGGAATTGGGAGTTTGATTAAAACCCGCAGAATGTATTGTTCGAACGATGCTAATTTCGCGGGGATTGAGCACTTGTAGCGTAAATAGGCGTGTGAATGGAAATATCGTAAGCTTTGGTGTAATGCAAGGAGAGCTTAAGGCTGCTAAAGGGCTTCTGATTCTTCTGATTGTACAGGAAAATGCTGCAAAAGTTTAATTATTTTTTTGAGCTCTCTTGTCTAAATGTTGTCAAGGCATTGTAAGAATTTATGAAGATGAACCCAATTGCCAGAAAGATTGTAAGAGACTTGAATCTTAATTTTATTTGGCAGTTGCTAAAAGGAACGTTATTAGGCTAACATTTATAGATGATTCTAAAAGTATGCAGACATACGGCAATCATCGACGTGTTGCGGCAGCATAACAAAGGGAAAAAAAAAACACCTTAGGATGGTGAACCAAACAGAAAATTTTCAACACAAAATCCACCCGTATTATTTCATTACCAAGGCACGAAAAAAAAAAACGCGAGAAAGTAGATCAAGTGGCGCGGAGCTTTATTCATCGAGGCCAGACTTAACGATGAAATTCTGTCGGCTGATAGGGTTCATGACCACGGGCGGACCAGCAGTGCGAGGCCAGGCCTGGAACTTCTTGTCAGTTTCTTGCCACCATTCTTTACTCGAAACAGTTCTAGGCGTAGTGCCTACGGCAAAAAATTAGCAATGTATCATGGGAAATATTAATATATGTAATGTGCAAAAGATTGAAGTGAAGTAACTAAGTGCATTTGACACAAACCTCCAAATATCTTCTGGTCAGCGATCAAATTGTCGAAGACAAATGCGATTGCAAGCGATCCCAACAGAGAAGGCAAGATGTATTTAGCCGCCATGCCTTCACAAGAGGGAGAAAGAAAAAAAGATGAACAGAAAACATATCATTTAGTCATCCATGAATATGAAACAATTGGCAGACTATGTTAACTATGGTAGAACTATAAACATATGCCAAGGTGATATATTCGAATAAGCTGATAAAACAGGAGGACGAAACCGTGGGCATAAACAAGATTTTACTTCATGCAAGATAAGATGGCAAGAAAATCAGTAAACTAGCAACATCCGTTGATATCTCCATTACGATAAAAGGAGAAAAATGAAAAAATTGATCCCACATCGATCACACAAACCCAATTAATTCATTAGAACAAACAAAAAAAAAAAAAAAACTGCAAAAATAAGCTGCTGCAATGTGTCGTTCGCCCCACCACCAGAAAAGATTTCACCTTTCTAACAAATAAACAACAAAAGTCTGAAACATTCTACAAATAATGACACCACCAACACCCAACAACTACTAGTGAAAAAAGAAATAGAACATGAACGATCTACGATGGAAAACAAATACAGAGCCAATAGCGAGTAATCAAGCAATGGATTAGGTAAGACAGAATAGAAATCAGATGGCGCAAAGGTCAGAACCCAAAATCACAGCCAGGAAATTGGGATTGGAAAACCCCAATTATCACAAATTGCGGTAAACATTCAAAAAAAAAAAAAAACAAGTACGTCAAGCAATCGCAAACGAATAAATTGAAGATTATAAATTTATTCAGACTTACCGCAATAAATTTAGGGAGGTAGAGAACTCAATGGATCGTGCAGGTGAAGAGCTGTAAAACGAAAATCAAGATAGTTCCCGGCTATAAATTAGGTCAATATGATTGCCAGAACTAACGGCGTTACTGTTGTACCAGTACCTGACTACGACCTTACGACGTCGTTTTTTTACTTATATGATTCATCAATTTTTTTTTTTGGACTTATATGATTCTATCATTTTCTTGTAATTGGGTGGGCAAATGGAGTAAATAATCCAATTATTTTATTCAGAAATGGTCTATATTTCTATGTTCACTTGGGTATTAACTCAACTTCGTTAGAATTTTTGACACGTCATCGAAAATTTAGTTTTTCAGAAATTATCTATTCTTCTTTATCCACTTGGATAGCAACTCATCCCTATTGAATTTTTGACATGCAACGAAAATTTCATTTGTCAGAAATGATATATTCCCCCCTACCCGCGTATTGAAATTCCAAGGGAGTTGTAATGTTTTCCACGTAGTTAGAGAAGAATAAATCTTAAGAAATTGAGCACCAATGTGATGGAGATCGAACAAATTATATCGAATCAAATCCAAAAATTGTAATTTATTCGTAAAACGAATTCAATAATTCATCAAAAAATATATATAGATCCTCACAGAATTTGAAAATTATAATTCATCAAAACATATAAATAGGTCCTCATAGAATCTGAAAATTCATGCATTTTCATCCATACATTTATAAAACACAACAATCACATCCCCCTCTTTCCGTTAAGGTCTCGACTATTCAGTAATTCGTCGGGAACTTAATTACGTTGTGCTATAATATCAAAGTCGAAAATCATTATACACTATAATTCAAGACAATTTAATCACCAAGACAAATAACATTTTATTGTGCTTCTTTTCTCCTCTTACATAGATAGATAAAAAGATCATCGGAACACAAAACAAAACCATGGTTAAGACTTTTAGTTAGTAACTAACTCAAACATAGATCTTAATACACCATCGATACATATCCTCCTCTGGGACAGGGATGACCAAGCTAGCCAGCCCATTCGAGTCGTTGTAGTCGAATTCGACCTCTCCCTCACCGTCCAAAACGCACTTCCCCGGCTTTTTCGAACAATAAAACCCTAACCGCCCGCATCCTCGCACCCTCATCGACACGACCGTCGAACCGCCCGAACCATCGGTCGTAACCTCGACCGACTCCGTGGCCCCGCCGGAGTTCAACATGTCGAGCAAACCGATCGGCGCGAACGATATCCCGTCCGCAATATCCTATCACGCAACAAATAAGAAGTTCAATATTTCACATATTTAGGGTGCATTTGGTTCGCGGAATTCCTGTGTGAAAAGTACGACGGAAAATTAAGTTAGCGCATAAAAAAAAATTGTACTTCACGCTTCGAATGTTGTACCTCTATGCCTTTCATTTTCTTTTCCTTATCGAATTCAGCAAACCAAACACAGCCTTAAACAATCAATTATCAAATGTGTTTATATTGATGAAAAATGCTTTATATTTATTACCTTCACGGGGCAGAAGTGGAAGAGCTCGTACTCGAGAACCCTAAGGATCACGGGCAGAGAAGCCCCGCCGGGCAGACGAACGACCTCGCCCGAACGGTTTATGTAGACGACGGTATCTCCGTTCCAGTCGGGGCCCGCGATTCGAGGCAAGCAGTCGACGTCGGACGCTCGAACGGAGGTCGTTAGGGTCCCCGGCGAGGCGTCGTGGATCCGCGTTTTCTTCGTCACTTTGCACCAGCCCGCGCCCTGGCAGTTGAACACGCCCACAACGCCAGAACATTTGTTTGCGTTCCAGATTTTAAGCAAACTGCAAACATGCGAGAAATTCATGATAGTTCGTTTACGTAAATATCATAATGATTTTTATTTTTTATTTTTTTTAAAAATAAAACTTGCCTCGTCCCGTCTCTCGCGGGATCGACGAAGAGACAATCTAGTGTGGGTCGACCCGGCAACTGCGCTCGAAGAACCGACCCGTCTGGTAGGACTAGCTTCTTCAATAGGTCGAAGTTGTGATTCCCGGGCTTGTCACTGTTATTTAATCAGAACATATATATAAGGCATCCGACGCTAAATGTCAGAAATAAAGTATATAAAATTAAAAAATGATATAATATCTTTAGGCTTAAACTTTTAGGCGGGGTGATCATTTAACATAATATCATAGCTAAGAAACCAAAGAGATCTTGGGTACAAATCTCACGACAGCCCATTTAAGAAAATTACACGTCTAAAATTAGATTAGCAAGAAATCAGCTTATACATGAGGGGCGTGTTGGAAATAAAGTATATATAAAATTAAAAAAATGATATACTCCGTTTAGGCTCAAGCTTTTAGGTGAACCGATCGTTCAACACTAAATACATACCAAAGTAGGATAATATATATTAAAACCGCAACGATATGTTTACCTGACGTAAATCCCACACCCTCCGATGGCTCGAGCAGCAGCGTGATACTCGGCTGCCGGATGCAGACTCTGCAATAAATCCACGTCAATGATGATGGTAATAATACTAATAATTGTTGAAAATAAAATATATGAAATTAAAATACGATACACTCCCTTCAAGGTTAAACTTTTAGTTCAAGCAGTCACCCATCAGTAATAATGTCCTAAAAAAATTAAAAAGTCGCTCACATGGAACATGTCCCAGTCGGGCTGCATAAACTCGCCCAAGAAGACGGTGTTGTAAGCCACGGACGAGATGTGAACGGTGTGCGAGGCCGGATCCCGAGGGTAGAAGTCGTCCGAAGCCCTAACCACCGCCGTCTGCTTCGAGCTGTAAATCCCGTCGGTGTTGTGGCACATGCACGCGATGCATCCGTTGTCGGGAAAGTTCCTGGCCACGGAAGCTTCTAGAGCCTGGTGGTAGCTTCGGGTCAGCGAGACCCGCCCGCCGTAGCCCGCGCCCAGCGTCTCGATGATGTTCTGCACGTCGACCTTCACCCCGTCGACCCCGCAGGAGGTCAGGTAGGAGTGCAGCTCGTTGTAGAAGTTGAACACCTTCTTAGGGTGGACCAGCCCCAGCCCGTGGATGGCGAGGCTGTCCATGACTATGTCGGGCTGGTTCCCTAGTATGCCCGGCGACTGAACCGGGTAGGCTAAGGAGGTCTCGAACTGCTCGAGCCCGGGACCCGCCGGCTCGACCCCGCCCCAGTAGCCGGCTAGTGCGTGCCATACGTAGACGTATCTGAAAAAGGGATGTAATGTAACTAAGTAGTATACAAAGCAGACAAGATTAACTTATGAGGTAAGGATTTAAAGTAGAGAACTAACTTGACTTTGTGCTGTTCTTTGGCTTCCTTGACGACGTGCTTGAGCCCCGCCGATTCTTGACGCTCTTGTTCGCGGGTTTTTCTGCTCCTTTTGAACTTTTCGTTCTCTTTGATTCCGATCAGCCTATTCGCAAACCTGCGTGTTCGAGAAAATCAAAGTATTATTGCAGGATTATATTACGAAAAAGAGGGACGAAAAAAAAAAAAAGAGGAGAAAGTTTGGTTTCTTACTGGGCTCCTTCTTGCACGACGCAGTTCGAGTCGTCCTTGGCTTGGCTTCCGATTTGTTGCCAGCCATCGTCGATAATGAGGAAGCGTGGAGGCGTACCTCCCTCGGACAAGCTTCAACATTACAAAGAAAAAAAGATCATCATTGACGACGTCGATGTAGTTATTCCCACACAACGTCACTGTAGTCCCCACATTCCGACGACTAGATTCAGTCTGAATCGGATTCGAACCTCATAGTCGGCTATGGGACGACCTTCAGCGGGACTAATCCACCTGGTCCATGGGACCCACCCTAAGATCCCACAAACTACGGCAGTCAAGGTCTCTAGAAATCGAATCTTAACCTCATGCTTGAAAGTCAGGGTTCGACCCACCAAGTCAAGCCGTTGGGGCTACGACGTCGATGCTATTAAAAACACAAATTTAGGACGAAAAAACGATGAGATTTCCGATCGATTACTTTACCTCCTAAGCCCTTCTTCGACGCCCTCGGCCGTGACGTCGGTGTAAAAAGCGTCCCACGTGCACCATCCGAACCAGTCGAGGATAGACGGCAACTACACCGACCAAAGATACGGTCAAGAACATAAAATCACAACACTTATTACAGCAGCTAATCAAATGCATGAAAAAAAAAAAGAAAGCACAAACCTTTTTCTTCTCGCGATGGTGGAATGTCTGCAAGTGTTCTTCAACAGCCCTATATTCAAATTCAAACACCATCGATTCTTACTATACATATTCTCTTACTTTCTTTCTTTAAAAAAAAAAAGAAAAAGAAAAAAGAAAACTTACTTCACTGCTTGGCTGATGACTTCAAAGGGATTATTACCAGCGTGCATATATACGAGGTAGTTCCCTTGGTTCGTCTCCACGGCATTATCTCCACTCTCAAGGCATACCTCAAGCTCGTTCTTCTCATTCCCCTGAAGAACCGCCCGAAACTGTCCCTCGAGGAGCGGCAAGAACACCGTATAGATCGTCTCCCCGCTGTCGCCGTCGCCGTCGCCGCCCTTACACTCGACCAGCATGAACTGTGTCTCCAAGGGCACGTCGCCGCCGCAGGTCCCCATTCTCTGAGTCATCCACCACAGCTTGAACCGAAACAAGCACATGAATCGCACCCCTCTGAAGCAAATATTCAGACAAGAATTTCATAAAACATATAAAACGACGACGTAAAGGGTTTTGTGTGTAATAAACCGATTGGTTCCATCTGTAATATGATGAAGGCTTAGCTTACTCTAGGACGCCGACGGGGAAGACGTGCAAGCTCTTGCTGTGCTCGGCCACTGCGCCGATGAACGCGCCGGTGACGAGGCCTTCCTGACCCGACCCGGGCGTAAGGACGATGTTGTCGGGCACGCCGGTTAGGACCGTCTTCCCGCGGACGACGAGGTTCTTGTCGTTGATGGAGATGTTCGGCGTCACCGTCATATTTGTATAACTTACTATACGATCACAATAACAAGAAAAATGAGCCAAGAAAGGTAATAACATAACAAACAACTCTCCCTCACATGGCGGGCAATATAAAGACAGCTTACCTTAGAACAAACTAAAATATAGTTGAAAAGAGGAGAATGAATATCAGCGTTTGCAGAAGATAGTTTGGCTAGATTGAGAGAAGCAAAGGAGCATTCCAGAAGGTTTTGGGAGAGGCAAAGGTGGGATTTTTACACAATACGTACGTCTGTATATATATATATAAACATCGAATGGTTTGTCGTCACGACATGGAAGTGTTAGAGAAATATGGGACACCTCAGATTGCTATCATTGTGCCGTCTGACGTTGGATTTTTGTCACAAAGTTGTGGGAAGTTTGGTTTATTGATCTTAGCAAGGGACAGATGTGCGTGGGAAATTCCAAGGTCGATTTGAGGGCGTTTACGTGGATCGACACGTCATTGCATGCAATTAAAATGACAAAATTATAATTTTAGGTCACTAAGTATGCTTGTTTTCGTTTTTGGATCATTATGTTTGATAATTGCAAAAGTAGGTCACTAATTTTGTAGGTCAAAATAATTTTGGGTTATGTTTTCAATTTTGGATCGCTAAGTATATATTTTTCGATTTTGGGTCAATAAGTATTAATTTTTTAATTTTGGGTCACTCATTTGACTTATTAAAGATTGATCCAAAATTAAAAATTTGATACTTAGTGACCCAAAAATTGAAAACATAACCTAAAATTATTTTAATAAACAAAGTTAGTGACTTATTTTTGTAATTATTAAACATAGTAACCCAAAAACCAAAACATGTATACCGAGTGATCCAATTTCATAATTTTGCCAAATTAAAACTAACTACTCATGATTATATAATAATTTTTATAGTCTTTTTCTTTTTTCCTTACAGCATATTAGTTTTATAATTTTACGAACATTGAAGATGAATTCTTGATTTTTCATTTTTTTTTGTATGTATCAAATTACATAAGGATTTTTTTTTTATCAAAATGATTCTCAATGTTTACCCTATGGATCAATTTAGTCCCTCATATTTTGTCTGAACTAATTTAGTCTTCAATGATGTCGATTTTGGACCATCTTCCATCACGATAAACATCAATTTTAACGGAAATCTCGCGCGTGGCCCACATACTAAATCGTGTATGGAACGAATTTTGAAATATTTGTAGGATTTGCGGGGTTCGAACTGTTTTCTTCTACTGTCAATGAACCTCGAGGACGCAGATGATCTAGAGCTCATATTCGAATTTTAGAGGAGAAATTTTTAGTTTCGTGTTATAATTTCAGTAATCATTTCAATTTTATCGATCAAGGTATGGTTTATTGTGAGACACGCGTGAGATTTTCATTAAAATTGACGTTTATCGTGACAGAAGGACCAAATTGATCCAAAATCGACAACATTGGAGATTAAATTGGTCCATATGGTAAATATTGGAGAGCATTTTGGGTATATATATTTGGGACATATCTAATGTTAAGGA
Organism: Lindernia subracemosa; assembly: GCA_028392965.1. Taxonomy (NCBI): domain Eukaryota; kingdom Viridiplantae; phylum Streptophyta; class Magnoliopsida; order Lamiales; family Linderniaceae; genus Vandellia; species Vandellia subracemosa. The sequence continues at coordinate 306,789 of JAQPCC010000085.1, read as the reverse complement.
TATCTGATAAGATATTTAGTTTCGTACGTTTTCACAATATATCTCATTTATCATCAATCATGCACTTGTTCTAGAAATCTCTATTATTGCATAGAATTTGACTCTAGGATATTTTTGTTCTCACACTTGTAATGAAATTAAATCTTCATATATCTTTAAGTCTGTGGTAAATACAGCTGTATGTGTATATTTGCGTGTAATGTGACACATAGAAAAATCAAGAAGACGAAGTTCTTATTTGTCGATATCTATCAATGCTTAAATGATATATAAATTCTATGATTTTGACAATTGAGTCTTGAAATAATTGAGTCATGTGACGTATATGAGGAGCTTATGATTAGCCTTTGAATAATATTGATTGATGTACGTAAAATAATTGTAACTTGAGAACCGTATCCATCAAGTTAAATGGGGCTTGTAACAATCATTAACAAATATTAAAAATGATAATTAGCATTTTAAACGTAAAATGTGTGTGATATATATATATATATATATATATATATATATATATTATATTTTTTATTCAGGGAACCTTCGATCAAGTAAGAGGACTAATGCAATAGCTTGCAAATTAGAACGACAATGCAATCAATATTATAACGTGTGACAAACTTAGCCAAAAAAATTCCACCATGTAATACAAAGACCTTGAGGTTTCAAGCTTCACCACAAAGTCAAGACCTCGTCATCATATATTATGAATTTATAAATTAAATTCAATCAATGTGATATTATAAGGCATGCATTTTTATTATTATAAATAAGAATATAGATAAAACTCAAAATGGTCCATAATGTTTACCCTTTTGATTAATTTAGTCCTGATGTTTCGTCCGGACCAATTTAGTTCCTGATGTTATCGATTTTGGACCAATTTGGTCCTTCTGATACGATAAACGTCAATTTTAACGAAAATATCACGCATGTCTCACAATAAATCATGTATGGATCGATAAAATTGAAAAGGTTACTGAAATCAAGGCACGAAACTAAAAATCTCTCCTCCAAAATATCGAACATGAGCTCTAAATCGTCTGTCTCATCGAGCTTCATTAACAATAGAAGAAAACAGTACGAACCCCCAAACCCTGCAAATGTTCCGAAATTCAATCCAGACATGATTTAGTGTGAGACACATACTATATTCCCGCTAAAATTGACGTTAATCATGACGAAAGGACCAAATTGGTCTAAAATCGACAATATCGAGGACTAAATTGGTTCAGAGAAAATATCAGGGATTAAATTGATCCACATGGTAAATATTGAGTTCTATTTTGGGTTTTCTCCCAATAAGAATAGAACATTTTATGATTGCCATGAAATTCAATCAATATTTAATTTATCTGTTCTATTATATTAAGGCTCAAAGCCTCCTAAAAACTGCCATAATTCAATTAATTTGGTCTGTCAATAGACCAATCATATTTTCTCTATTAATTAATAATTATTAAAAAATTAGAAATATTAAGGAACATTATTTTTGTATTGGTCTATCTATCTAGCATGTCATATAATAACTACCTCAAGTAATTGTTATGATAAGTTAACTTACAATTTTATCCTTAGTTTTTTATTTATTCTAATTTTACTCTCATAAATCAATTTTTAAGATATTTACAAATATTATTTAAAAATATAAATAACAATTAAATTATAAATTAATATCATTATATACTTATATATTATAATACACCCATCGATCGAGTGTGAGTTAAATTGCTAGTCTTATTAAACGTTTGTTAAAGTTTCAATGGGTTGATATCGTGCACTTAACCTATGATGAACGTGGCGATCATCGAGGGATTAGTAAACTAGTTAGTCGTAAACTAATATCCTATTACAGCCCTAAAATTCTGCCACGTGGATTATATTTGTCAATGTACCAATAATTGCGTCAAAAAATTAAATAAATACTTACTGATTAGCCCTAATAATGTAAAGCTTGTAGTAATCATATAATAATACGCACATCAATGTTACCAGGATGTTTGACACGAGTGATGTTAAGGTATTTTATTTAATTATGTAAGATTATTATTTTCATTTGATTATTGATGTATGTTCATACTCTTATCTACAACAACTCTCCAATTCTAATGAAGATATTTAAGTAAAAATTATTGGGCTGGCTAGTTGATTTAAATTAAGATTTAAGAAGGAATAAATAAATGGTGCCATGCGATCGAATGAAATGAAATGGTGAAATTTAAGAATGATCAACTAAATTAAAAAAAAACACACACACACACACAGAGAAATTGGGTTGTACGCCTAATAAGCCTAACATAGCTAATTTTTCAGACCCATTAAAACTAAAATCCTACGGCCCAAAAGATTCCAAGGAAAATAACATCGGATAAACTGGGACCCACTTGCTTCACTTTTATTATTAACTCAAAATACTTAATAATAAGGGTAAAATATGCGCCAACGAGATCTTCATCTAATGATCAAGGAAGAGATCCTAAGAATTTATGGATTAGGTCATGGATTAGTCCCACTAGAAGTGTGTGGCTCAATTAAGCATCCGTCAGGTCTGTGTGGCGCAAGTCAATGCCGTTATTTAGGGGCTAGCCCATAGCCAGATCGAGTGGGAATACATCGGGACAGAAAAAAAAAAACCTCGTGGATAGATTGAAATGCACGTTACTACCATATGCTTTTTTTTATTTCGTGAAACACACTTGTGCTGTCTAAAACTTAGCACAGTTGCCTCGATGGTGTCGAAAATATAGCATTGTACCCCCAATTAGGGAGTGTAAATGACAAGGAGTGCATGATTAACTAAATCACAAGCGTATTTTATGCTATTTACAAATTAGAGTAGTTGATGTTTATTATTTAAACCACGAGTATGTTACATGCGATTTAGCCTAATAATAAAATGAGTTGTCGACGAGAATGTTGAAAAAAAATATATATATATATATATATATATGAAATGTACATTATCTTCAAAACAAATCCATTCAGTTCAACCTAAGCAATGAGTTCTTGTCAAAAACTGTTTCAATAATGAAAAAATAAAATAAATTTTATAAAAAAAAATAATAATTCTATGGTCCGTCGTCACCATCGCCTATCAAGTTACATATATCAGAACACTCCGACAAGCTGCATCAAAAAAATCCAAACAATCACTCCAAAGATCACAACTAACTTAACTGCTTTATTGCATAAGCTACGTCAGAAAAAATCAGAAAAAAAAAAAGGGGCAAATTTTGTTTCAGGCCTGTCAAAATATATATTTAGTATTCAGACTTTGTCAGAAAAAAAAATTCGTTTTAAGGACCCAATTTTTATAGTAACACGTACTGCAACAACAATACATTGTAAGTTTGTAACACAAAAAGTACGTCCGATACCTCTTCTATAACACTTTAGTAAGTTTAGGTCCTTATTTCTAAGTTATACAAAAATTGGGTCTTTTAAAATAAATTTTTTTTCTAAGAGGATCAGAACACTATTTTAAAACTATAAAAGGGATGAAACATAATTAACCAAAAGAAAAAGGAAAACTTACCAATACTTACGACTCCTAAAGCCATCCTTGAACACTACAAGCGGCCTGTTTCAAACGTCAAATCGAATCAAGCTTCTTCATAAAACGCTGGGTTTAATCTGAGCTTTTTTTTTTCTTACCTCCGAATATTGAAAGGGCCTTCGCCGGGAGACCCAAAGCCACCTTGGATGCAAGTGCCGACGCATTTGCTGGTGCAAGTCTCGGCCTTTCTTGATTTGGGCTTCTGTATTTTGTACCTTCTCTTACAGTCCTTCTGCTCGGGCTCGCACACGCTCGAGAACGTCTGGGGTATGTTCGAAAGCGTCTCGTGGGGCTGGGCCGGAGCGGCGACCTCTATCGCGCCAGCGGAGAAGACCAGCGCCGTGGTGGCGGCTGCTACCAACGCCGCAGAGGCTAGCCTCTGGCTGGCGCTGCCGATGCAAGAGAGAATAGGACGATGAGGAGGCCTTGTAATAGCAATGGGTTGTTGTGGTAATAGAGATTGAGCTTCGATTGAACTGCTGCATATGATTGAAGGTCGAGTGGGAGTGCTTGTTGAGCCATGGATTAGCATCCTCCTCTTCGTGGGATTTTGTGATTGAGATTTTATGTCACGTATGTTGTTCTTTTTTTTTTTTATCCACAAGCTTCCTTATTTCCTTCATTTTTAGCCCCATGTAAAAAAGCCTATTTCTTTTTTTTTTCTTATTTTTTTTAGGCTTAAATATATTTTAGTCTCGTATCTTTCGGGAGGTGGCATCTCAAGGACACTTAAGTTATGGTTGTCAATTTTAGTTCTGTAAGTTAAAATTCGAAGCAATTTAAAGTCAGGCCCTAAGAGACAATCGAACAACCAGTTGGAAAGAAAACTCTCATCAGGAGAGAAACGAACACAACACAACAAAGACATGGAAATAATATTCAAAGTTCTGACAAAAATAACTAAAAAACCTACTACAGATACCCGAACACTTCATAAACAAGGCTATTAAGCCAAGATCTGCATTTAAGCCTGTTATAAAAGTGAAATAAATAAATTAATTAAAATGAAAAGTATGGTGCACCTAGCCGAACACTTCATAAACAAGGCTATTAAGTCAAGATCTACACTTAAGCCTGATATATAAGTGAACTAAATAAATAAATAAAAATGAAAAGCATGGTGCACCAAGGATTTGTACGTGGGTCGGGGATCCGCTCCAAACGGTGCGGGGAATCCCCAATTTCCCATCCCGAGAACAACGGGCCGAGATGGGTGCGGGGAATCCCCAATTTCCCATCCCGAGAACAACGGGCCGAGATGGGCATTAGACCACCGACGCGAACCTGCCCATTGACAACCCTAGGTTAGGTGGAGGGCCTTGTGTTAAGTTGAAAGTATATTTTTTTTCTCTTTATTTTCTCCTAAGAGTTCTTGGTAAGCAACTACTTTTATGCTTTGCCTACAATTGATGTATCAATTATTATTACACACAACAATGTAGCATGCATTTCTGAAGAAATTCAGACAATCCCAATCCTAATCTCAAAGAAAATCCGATTTCGAGTTTTAATATAAGAAACAAATGGCCGGGAGGGAATACTCCGAAGAAAGTCGTGAATATGTTATTTGTATATAAGGGCATCGCGCCCCGGTCCAATGCCAATGTAATGAATGGGAACGCCGACTAGTTCTTCGACCCTCTCGATATAGTTGTGGGCAGCCTTGGGCAGCTCCGAGTAATCCCTTATCGATGATATATCACATTCCCATCCAGGCATAACTTCATATTCAACCTGTACACAGAGCCGATCGATCGCATTGGAAAAAGAAAAGAAAAGAAAAGAAAAGAAAAGAAATTGAACGAGGATAAAAGTCAAGAAAATGAAATAAAAACAAGGAGCTTGCTTGCTTGCCTTGATTTGTTCAAGGATACGAAGATCAGCTGGGAATGATTGGATAGGCGTGCCATCGATCTTCTTGTAAGAAACTCCCAATTGGATCTCGGGCAGTTCTGACAGCACGTCGAGCTTTGTAAGGTTTAGAGAGGAGAATCCGTTTATATTACAGCAGTATTTTAGGGCTACTATGTCAAGCCAGCCACAGCGACGAGGTCTGCCCGTGGTTGTCCCAAACTCTTGCCCGGCAAACCTAAGCAAGTCCCCTCCTTTGCCCAACATTTCTGTCGGGAATGGACCCGAACCAACTCGTGTGGTGTAAGCTTTGACCTGGTCAAATCGGCGATCAAGAGAACACAGCAAATTTTATAACAGTGATTTAACTCACTACGTAAGCTTTTCAAGAACCCAAAATAACACGGAAAACTGCAAGTATATTTGGTCTGTCAATTCCCTTAATTCCTACAATTTAAGTCAATTCATTGAAAAGATCCAATATGATTAAATTCGAAACTTTGTATGCATTTTCCCAAAATAAATAGTAAAAATATCTGAAAGCAACGATAAACTTACAACTCCTATAAGATCGCCGAGAACCCTAGGAGCAATACCAAGGCCTGTGCATATACCTCCAGCAGATGGGCTCGAAGATGTAACGAAAGGGTAAGTACCAAAGTCGATATCTAACATGGTGGCCTGACCACCTTCAACAAGAATCTTGCGTTTCTGAGCTATGGCATCGTTCATGTAATGAACGGTATCGGTGATAAAAGGTTCCAACCTCTCAGCAAACCTCTTATACTGTTCGACCTCTTCCCTGAGCATTTCGGGCCCATAGTCGAAGCCCTGGAACCTCGAGGCAGCATCGGATAGTAAAAGATCGAGCTTCTGAGGGAAAGTGTCCATGTGCCTCAGGTCACCTACTCTGATGCCATTTCGTATGACCTTGCTAGAATAGCAGGGCCCAATGCCTCTCCTAGTGGTGCCTATGAATGACTTGGCCAGCTCGGCTTCTCTGAGCCCGTCTACTGTTTGGTGGAAGTCCAACAGCAGGTGGGCCCGGTCAGATACTAGGATTCTTCCTTGGCATGAGACTCCATTCGATTCAAGACCATCGATTTCTTTGAATAGTCCAGGGAGATGGACCACAACTCCATTACCGATGACGCAGGTGGTGTCCTCGTTAAGAATTCCCGAGGGGACGAGGTGGAGGGCGAACTTCTTGCCTTCTGAGTTGTAAATCGTATGCCCAGCATTAGCCCCGCCCTGTAATAAAACATGAGATCGTATATGTGGTATCATCCCTGCTCACAAGATTAGCAGGAGAAGGTAAAATGCCAACTTATTATTTTCAAGGAAGAGTCTTCAACCACAAAGCACTCAGTGTTCAAAGGCCTAAAATTAGAAAAAAAAAGTCACCTTCTTCAATGGTAGTTTGACTCATCTACAAGATAAAAAAAGCTATTTAAAAAATTCATGATTCCAACTTCGATAGAACTAAATTTTCTACCACACAACAATGAATGAATACTTACGTGAATCAATGAATACCACTCAAGTGTGAAGAATTTTACAATACAAATATTAAACCGAATTGAGCATAGCTCCCTCCAACAAAATTTCATCAGATTTCTAGATTATATCCATAAGGCCAGCCCACGAAAACTGTTTTCCAAGAAGCTATGGAACGAATATAAATAGAAGCATTAAAAAGGAGTAGAATTGTTTTTTGTTTTTTTTTGTTTTTGGACAAGATATAATCCAACCTGACAACGAGCTACGATGTCGAAGTGCTCAGCCAAAATGTCGACGAGCTTCCCTTTGCCCTCGTCACCCCATTGACAACCCAGCACACCCGAAACGTTGCTGAGAGATCCGATTCTATCGAAACCCGGACCCGACCCGGTTAGACCCTTCTCGACGACGACAGCCGAACACACGACGGTTCGATGTCTCGAGAATGAAACTTGATTGTGGGGACCGCACATGGGGTTTCTGGCATGGACGGAGGTGCCCTTCCACAAAGGGGACGCCGCGGCGGTGGTCGTGGAGGAAGATAGGTTCATGGCGGCGCCTGAGATGGTGAGGTTTGCGTCAGTAGTTTTGGAACAGTGAGACTGGTGCGGTAAACAGTTGTTCCGAAAGTCCAAATTTGAGGACTCATCCGGAAGGGTTTCTTTTGGATAAAACTGAAAATGATCCCCGATGTTTACCCTCTGAACCAATTTAGTCCTCCGATATTACACCTGAATCAATTTAGTTTTCGATTTATCGATTTTGTACCAATTTGGTCATTTCGTTACGATAAACGTCAATTTTAACGGAAATCTCATACGTGGCCCATAATAAATCATGTATGGATCGAATTTTGGAATAGTTGCAGGATTTGGGGGTTCGTACTTTTTTCTTCTACAGTCAATGAAGCTGGGCAAAGCAGATCATCTAGAGCGCATGTTCGGATTTTAGATGAGAAATTTTTAGTTATGTGCCCTAATTTCAGTGTTATCGATGCAGACATGATTTATTGTGAGCCATGTGCGAGATATCCGTTAAAATTGACGTTTATCGTGACGGAAGGACCCAATTGGTCCAAAATCGACAATATTGAGAAATAAATTGGTTCAGACGAAATATGGAGGACTAAATTGATACATAGTGTAAACATTGTGATCATCTTGAATTTTATCATTTTGAGTTTTATCCTGGTTCTTTTCCTAATAAAATAATTTTATTTAAAAAACAAAAGAAATTCGATTTTAATAAAATAAATAATGTTATAGGTACCCTGAAAACTCTTTAAATTACGATATGGTCCTCCATATATTTACCACGCTTCACTTGCTTTCTCGCTGACTAAAACCTCGCAAGCCCTAATTGGAAAAGGCCTCCTCAGATTCCTACTATCACTTTTCTTCTGCACTGTAGAACAAAATTCGAGGAAATGAGTCGAAGCTTAGGTATACCAGTGAAGCTATTGCACGAAGCGTCGGGGCACGTTGTGACTGTTGAGCTTAAGAGCGGCGAGCTCTACCGTGGAAGCATGATCGAGTGCGAGGACAATTGGAATTGCCAGCTCGAAAACATCACCTACACTGCTAAGGTGCTTTTTGGTTTCACTTTTCTTCTCTGTAGGATTCCTCAGTGGCGCCCGATTTATCACTTTCGTTTTGATTGTTGTGTTGTTTGAAACATGCCGATTTAGTTGTCCGAAGTTTGTATGGCTGTTGTTGTTTATGAAATGTGCAGTTCTAGAACCTTCGGGCCTTGGTAAGGTGAAATCAGCTGTGATTTGCTGTTGTTGTTTAGACTGAGCACTTGGTGGAATGTATGTTTTTGTATCAAAGATCTACTACAGCTGCTTTCTTCACAAAGTGTGAATTGTCTTATTACATTGCAGGATGGTAAGATGTCGCAGCTCGAACATGTTTTTATCAGAGGCAGCAAAGTCAGGTGCGTGCTCTTATTTTTAGCATGATTGGATTTGGTTGGTGAAGATGCTTTTTTTTGTATGTGATTGCATCTTATGTTGCAGATTCATGGTGATTCCCGATATGCTTAAGAATGCTCCCATGTTTAAGCGATTGGAAGCCAGAATCAAGGTAATTATAATGATGGGAAGAAAAGTTAATGCATACCCTAACCCCGTATGGATTAAAATGCATAGTCTATGACTGTTACTCGGTGTTTTCTGCACCAAATGTCCGTGCATTAAAACAGACCAAGTCGGTTATTTTGTTGCGAATGTTCACGTTGTAATCCATAACTGCTTTCAACCTATTCAGGGAAAAAGTTCATCCCTTGGAGCAGGACGTGGGCGTGCTGTTGCTATGCGAGCTAAAGTAAGTAACTTGATTTGGTGTTTTCATTTAAACAGTACTAGATGATTTTTATGGATAACAAAAAAAAAAAAGTTCTTCAGTCTTTAATAATTTTATCCTTGTCTGAATTGTTTAAGTTGTAATGTAAGTTTCTTTGCCGGGAGTTGTTAAATCTATTTTCTTAGCTGAGTTCTACTCAGACATCTCAAAGCCAAATCTTATATTTCGGGGGTCGGTCGAATAGATGCAATAAAAGAAAAGATACGAAGACGCTAACAATATAATCCTTGATTCTGGGCAATTTCTTAGTCACAGGCTCAGGCTGCTGGTCGTGGAGGTGCACCTGGTAGGGGTGTCGTGCCACCTGTAAGGAGGTGATCATTCGTTTAATGAGGACTTCCGATTATTGTGTTCTTGATGCGGGCGGGGGCATATTCTCGCCTTTTTGTCAAAGTTAGTTTAGTATGAAAATCCATCATCGACTGTGTCTATTTTATTAGATTGTGTAATGGCTTCTGATGACTGAAGTATTATTATCAATATTATTATGGTCTTTTGAATGCTAATTGTGGTTGCAAAAGCAGGTTTTAGTAGTGTAACTGATGTTATTTTGAACAGGGTTTACCAGATTATGTTTTTAAAATATTATCAAGTATTATTATACTATTTAAGTTTAAATGATATTGATATACTCATAATATTTCATAACTAATACATTATATTACAACCATTAAAGAAACAGACCGAGCTCCAACTGATCTAATGTCCGATCGGATTTCTTGATTATAGTAGTTTGCGTGGACTTAGTACAGTATATGCAGACTTAGCGGGAGGAAATTGAGGTCGTTTCATAGCCAACAATGAGGTTTAGATTCGACTCAGACTGAATTTAGTCGGAACGTGAAAACTGAGATTAATCCAACTGAAAATTTAGGTCGTCTCATAGCCAACAATGAGGTTCGGATTCGATTCAAAATGAATTTAGTCATGGAAAATGTGGAGAAATCTCGCTGGAAATCAAGTCGAAATGTCCGATCGGATTTCTTGATTATAGTAGTTTGCGTGGACTTAGTACAGTATATGCAGACTTAGCGGGAGGAAATTGAGGTCGTTTCATAGCCAACAATGAGGTTCAGATTCGACTCAGACTGAATTTAGTCGGAACGTGAAAACTGAGATTAATCCAACTGAAAATTTAGGTCGTCTCATAGCCAACAATGAGGTTCGGATTCGATTCAAAATGAATTTAGTCATGGAAAATGTGGAGAAATCTCACTGGAAATCAAGTCGAAATGTCCGATCGGATTTCTTGATTATAGTAGTTTGCGTGGACTTAGTACAGTATATGCAGACTTAGCGGGAGGAAATTGAGGTCGTTTCATAGCCAACAATGAGGTTCAGATTCGACTCAGACTGAATTTAGTCGAAACGTGAAAACTGAGATTAATCCAACTGAAAATTTAGGTCGTCTCATAGCCAACAATGAGGTTCGGATTCGATTCAAAATGAATTTAGTCATGGAAAATGTGGAGAAATCTCGCTGGAAATCAAGTCGAAATGTCCGATCGGATTTCTTGATTATAGTAGTTTGCGTGGACTTAGTACAGTATATGCAGACTTAGCGGGAGGAAATTGAGGTCGTTTCATAGCCAACAATGAGGTTCAGATTCGACTCAGACTGAATTTAGTCGGAACGTGAAAACTGAGATTAATCCAACTGAAAACTTAGGTCGTCTCATAGCCAACAATGAGGTTCGGATTCGATTCAAAATGAATTTAGTCATGGAAAATGTGGAGAAATCTCGCTGGAAATCAAGTCGAAATGTCCGATCGGATTTCTTGATTATAGTAGTTTGCGTGGACTTAGTACAGTATATGCAGACTTAGCGGGAGGAAATTGAGGTCGTTTCATAGCCAACAATGAGGTTCAGATTCGACTCAGACTGAATTTAGTCGGAACGTGAAAACTGAGATTAATCCAACTGAAAATTTAGGTCGTCTCATAGCCAACAATGAGGTTCGGATTCGATTCAAAATGAATTTAGTCATGGAAAATGTGGAGAAATCTCACTGGAAATCAAGTCGAAATGTCCGATCGGATTTCTTGATTATAGTAGTTTGCGTGGACTTAGTACAGTATATGCAGACTTAGCGGGAGGAAATTGAGGTCGTTTCATAGCCAACAATGAGGTTCAGATTCGACTCAGACTGAATTTAGTCGAAACGTGAAAACTGAGATTAATCCAACTGAAAATTTAGGTCGTCTCATAGCCAACAATGAGGTTCGGATTCGATTCAAAATGAATTTAGTCATGGAAAATGTGGAGAAATCTCGCTGGAAATCAAGTCGAAATGTCCGATCGGATTTCTTGATTATAGTAGTGTGCGTGGACTTAGTACAGTATATGCAGACTTAGCGGGAGGAAATTGAGGTCGTTTCATAGCCAACAATGAGGTTCAGATTCGACTCAGACTGAATTTAGTCGGAACGTGAAAACTGAGATTAATCCAACTGAAAACTTAGGTCGTCTCATAGCCAACAATGAGGTTCGGATTCGATTCAAAATGAATTTAGTCATGGAAAATGTGGAGAAATCTCGCTGGAAATCAAGTCGAAATGTCCGATCGGATTTCTTGATTATAGTAGTTTGCGTGGACTTAGTACAGTATATGCAGACTTAGCGGGAGGAAATTGAGGTCGTTTCATAGCCAACAATGAGGTTCAGATTCGACTCAGACTGAATTTAGTCGGAACGTGAAAACTGAGATTAATCCAACTGAAAATTTAGGTCGTCTCATAGCCAACAATGAGGTTCGGATTCGATTCAAAATGAATTTAGTCATGGAAAATGTGGAGAAATCTCACTGGAAATCAAGTCGAAATGTCCGATCGGATTTCTTGATTATAGTAGTTTGCGTGGACTTAGTACAGTATATGCAGACTTAGCGGGAGGAAATTGAGGTCGTTTCATAGCCAACAATGAGGTTCAGATTCGACTCAGACTGAATTTAGTCGAAACGTGAAAACTGAGATTAATCCAACTGAAAATTTAGGTCGTCTCATAGCCAACAATGAGGTTCGGATTCGATTCAAAATGAATTTAGTCATGGAAAATGTGGAGAAATCTCGCTGGAAATCAAGTCGAAATGTCCGATCGGATTTCTTGATTATAGTAGTTTGCGTGGACTTAGTACAGTATATGCAGACTTAGCGGGAGGAAATTGAGGTCGTTTCATAGCCAACAATGAGGTTCAGATTCGACTCAGACTGAATTTAGTCGGAACGTGAAAACTGAGATTAATCCAACTGAAAACTTAGGTCGTCTCATAGCCAACAATGAGGTTCGGATTCGATTCAAAATGAATTTAGTCATGGAAAATGTGGAGAAATCTCGCTGGAAATCAAGTCGAAATGTCCGATCGGATTTCTTGATTATAGTAGTTTGCGTGGACTTAGTACAGTATATGCAGACTTAGCGGGAGGAAATTGAGGTCGTTTCATAGCCAACAATGAGGTTCAGATTCGACTCAGACTGAATTTAGTCGGAACGTGAAAACTGAGATTAATCCAACTGAAAATTTAGGTCGTCTCATAGCCAACAATGAGGTTCGGATTCGATTCAAAATGAATTTAGTCATGGAAAATGTGGAGAAATCTCACTGGAAATCAAGTCGAAATGTCCGATCGGATTTCTTGATTATAGTAGTTTGCGTGGACTTAGTACAGTATATGCAGACTTAGCGGGAGGAAATTGAGGTCGTTTCATAGCCAACAATGAGGTTCAGATTCGACTCAGACTGAATTTAGTCGAAACGTGAAAACTGAGATTAATCCAACTGAAAACTTAGGTCGTCTCATAGCCAACAATGAGGTTCGGATTCGATTCAAAATGAATTTAGTCATGGAAAATGTGGAGAAATCTCGCTGGAAATCAAGTCGAAATGTCCGATCGGATTTCTTGATTATAGTAGTTTGCGTGGACTTAGTACAGTATATGCAGACTTAGCGGGAGGAAATTGAGGTCGTTTCATAGCCAACAATGAGGTTCAGATTCGACTCAGACTGAATTTAGTCGGAACGTGAAAACTGAGATTAATCCAACTGAAAACTTAGGTCGTCTCATAGCCAACAATGAGGTTCGGATTCGATTCAAAATGAATTTAGTCATGGAAAATGTGGAGAAATCTCGCTGGAAATCAAGTCGAAATGTCCGATCGGATTTCTTGATTATAGTAGTTTGCGTGGACTTAGTACAGTATATGCAGACTTAGCGGGAGGAAATTGAGGTCGTTTCATAGCCAACAATGAGGTTCAGATTCGACTCAGACTGAATTTAGTCGGAACGTGAAAACTGAGATTAATCCAACTGAAAATTTAGGTCGTCTCATAGCCAACAATGAGGTTCGGATTCGATTCAAAATGAATTTAGTCATGGAAAATGTGGAGAAATATCACTGGAAATCAAGTCGAAATGTCCGATCGGATTTCTTGATTATAGTAGTTTGCGTGGACTTAGTACAGTATATGCAGACTTAGCGGGAGGAAATTGAGGTCGTTTCATAGCCAACAATGAGGTTCAGATTCGACTCAGACTGAATTTAGTCGAAACGTGAAAACTGAGATTAATCCAACTGAAAACTTAGGTCGTCTCATAGCCAACAATGAGGTTCGGATTCGATTCAAAATGAATTTAGTCATGGAAAATGTGGAGAAATCTCGCTGGAAATCAAGTCGAAATGTCCGATCGGATTTCTTGATTATAGTAGTTTGCGTGGACTTAGTACAGTATATGCAGACTTAGCGGGAGGAAATTGAGGTCGTTTCATAGCCAACAATGAGGTTCAGATTCGACTCAGACTGAATTTAGTCGGAACGTGAAAACTGAGATTAATCCAACTGAAAACTTAGGTCGTCTCATAGCCAACAATGAGGTTCGGATTCGATTCAAAATGAATTTAGTCATGGAAAATGTGGAGAAATCTCGCTGGAAATCAAGTCGAAATGTCCGATCGGATTTCTTGATTATAGTAGTTTGCGTGGACTTAGTACAGTATATGCAGACTTAGCGGGAGGAAATTGAGGTCGTTTCATAGCCAACAATGAGGTTCAGATTCGACTCAGACTGAATTTAGTCGGAACGTGAAAACTGAGATTAATCCAACTGAAATTTAGGTCGTCTCATAGCCAACAATGAGGTTCGGATTCGATTCAAAATGAATTTAGTCATGGAAAATGTGGAGAAATCTCGCTGGAAATCAAGTCGAAATGTCCGATCGGATTTCTTGATTATAGTAGTTTGCGTGGACTTAGTACAGTATATGCAGACTTAGCGGGAGGAAATTGAGGTCGTTTCATAGCCAACAATGAGGTTCAGATTCGACTCAGACTGAATTTAGTCGGAACGTGAAAACTGAGATTAATCCAACTGAAAACTTAGGTCGTCTCATAGCCAACAATGAGGTTCGGATTCGATTCAAAATGAATTTAGTCATGGAAAATGTGGAGAAATCTCGCTGGAAATCAAGTCGAAATGTCCGATTGGATTTCTTGATTATAGTAGTTTGCGTGGACTTAGTACAGTATATGCAGACTTAGCGGGAGGAAATTGAGGTCGTTTCATAGCCAACAATGAGGTTCAGATTCGACTCAGACTGAATTTAGTCGGAACGTGAAAACTGAGATTAATCCAACTGAAAATTTAGGTCGTCTCATAGCCAACAATGAGGTTCGGATTCGATTCAAAATGAATTTAGTCATGGAAAATGTGGAGAAATCTCGCTGGAAATCAAGTCGAAATGTCCGAACTGTGGATTAGTCTCGCCGGAAATCGAGGTCGCCTCGTAACAAACAATGAGGTTCAAATTCGATTCAGACTGAACTTAGTCGGAACGTGAGAACTGGAGATTAATCCTGCTGGAAATTGAGGTCATCTCATAGCAAATAATGGGTTAAAATTTGACTCAGAATGAACTTAGTCGGAACGTGGGAATTGGGGATTAACCGTGCGAGAAGTGTTGATCGTCTCATAACCAACAATAAGGTTTAGATTCGACTAAGACTGAATTTAGTCGGAACGTGGGATACCGCGCGGATATCTCACCAACAAAAAATAAATACACACACAAACTTATGTAGAATGGCAAGATCGTAAATATTGAGTTAGTTGAGGGCATTATGAATGAACCTGAAGCCTTTCTAACTTTATCTAGCTTTGATCCTAATTTCAGGCAGTGGGCGTACCAAATACCTATTTGTAAATTAAATACAAAGCCAAATGGGAATCTTTTGCTAATGCTAACCGAAGGATAAAGGAAAGGTAAACCTTTTTCTCTCCACTTTTCAAATTGCTCCAATCATCGGTTTGAAAAAAAGGTATGATTCTGCGCTTACTTGCTGCGCAATTCTTTGATTTTCGCACAGATTTTGGGTCGGACTCGATGATCTGTGTAGGAGTTTTGATTCGTTGGTGTTAAAATCGGATCTTTTTTTTTTTTTCCTTTTTTTTAATTTGTACTTCTGGGGGTTAGGGAAATTATTAGGGTTTTATGCTGCGATTTAGATCATCGTAAAACCTTTTTTTGTTGATTGGTCGAGGTGAATTCTGTGTTATTACCATGTGTATTTATTTTCTTGATATTTTAGTTTTTCATCCTCTGATTTCTCAGACCTTCACAATGTAAATGATCAACTTCTTGGTACTTCAGCTAAGTTTTTTGTTGATAGGAAAAAGTCATCAATCAGTAGCTGTTAGGATTTATCATCTTTGGTAGTAAACTATCGAATATGATTTTTTATTCCTTTCCTTGTCTTTGTTCTTCGCTGTGTTCTGTTATTTTCAAATGAATTGAGATTTTGCTGTCAATGGGCGCCATGTTTGAAGTTCATGCTGTGAAAATGCTTACATAATAGTTGAGAAATGACCTTATACTCAAAACTCACCCGAGATTGTGTTTTCATTCTCTTGCATCCTTTCATTTTCCGACCCTTCAATCGGCGGAAAAAAAAACGTTAAGTAACATCAACAGAAGTAAGATGTCATAGCTTTTGCTTACTGTCAACAGTTTTCTTTTCGATGGATCTTAGGGAGAAGGTTTCATTACATGATGGAGTCTTCGAAGGAGATGGGCTGCAAAGCCCCAGAATGTCCCATCCTTTGCATCAACAACTGTGGATTCTTCGGAAGCCCCACCACCATGAACATGTGCCACAAAGACGCTACGCTGAAGCAAGAACAAGCCCAGCTCGCTGCTTCTTCCATCAAGAACATCGTCAATGGAAGCTCGTGTAAGGAATCGGTGCACGTATTCATGTATTAGGCGCATCGGAAATTTAAAATTTTATATCAACATATCAAATCGATTCCACCAAGATCCATGCGAATTAACTTAACCGGTTCATAGAAATTATACATGATATTACCTTTGAGATGAATGCGTATTTAAATACCAGACGTATGGTATCCCTACCGATATCCACCCAGAACTTGATCAAAGAATCACCTTTCTCTAGCTAGGAGATACTCGAATGACTGAACTTTTCTTTTTCTTTTTTCATGGACAGAAAACTCATTTTCTGCTCCTTTTATAATACTCAAGCAGTATCAAGCCATATATGGTATATATATGCATATATGTATATCGTATATACTTATGTAAAGGAGAGATAAATATATTATTTATTTATTCTTCCTACTCTTAAGAGCCACGGTCATCATCATGATCATTATTGAACAAGATTTGCAATCAATTACTTTTAATCACATTAAACATAAAGATTTCATAATCATATCCCAAAATAGCCGATTTTCTTTATCTCTACATCCATACATAAAAGACATTAAGATTCTAAATATATATCGCATGTTCATATCTTATATGTTATTTTGAGTACTATTAATATTTTCGTATTATATGATGAACAAATAAATTATCTTATAATTAATTTGTCATCATATTAACATCCTCATGTAACATACAAAATAATTAGTTTCTTTGATCTATTCCTTTTGGTGTGACCCAGTAGGATCCATGTCACATTGGCAATAGAAATAGAACTCATTCTAATTCTATAAATCATAATTAGTACCTAGCAAATACATTAAGATTACCCAAGCGACATAGATAATAAATATCTCGAATACGTATCACCATCCTTAAGCAATAATTGCCCGTGTCAATCCCTTGTCGCATAATATCCTAAATAAGTTCAAGGTAGGAATGTGTCATCCTTGCAAACTTATTTATTTTCTTGATTTCAAAAGTTTATCATAAATATGATTAACTCCTTAATCACATTGCATGCATTACGATCTCACTTTTATCAAGGGGCTCATGGATATTATCACTCACAAAATTATGAGGGACAAAATATTCTTGATGAACCAAATCCACTACACTAGCCACGCCTATTGCAGCAATACCCGTATAGTTACCTTTTACGGCTAACGTTAGGCAATACCAACAAACATGCATGTCTAGTGTTGGAAACTGAACATCTCATATTATAGAATTCAAGACACGTATGAAACATTAATGACACAAACACAATCCATAATCTGTTTCACTTTCGGGTCTATCCGATATCATAATCTCCATTATATATCTGTGTGATTAAATTGATAACTCTTTATCAAATAGTTTGTAGAATATAACTATCATTTAATCCACACATTAATCTTAAACACGATATTTAGTGTTCCATGCTAAAATCAAGATTAAGGATAATTTTGAGTAAATATTATATATTACAATATGAAATTCTACAATTTAAGTCATCGACTTAAATGATCCATAAATAATAATTTACTCAAGGAACAAAATGATATAAATCATTCAATTCATGAAATAACATTTAAAGCGCAATAATCCAAATAATTGGCTTTCAGATCACAAAACTAACAGCTCGAGCAACCATAACAGCGCAGAGCCGCCCATCACTTGCCGCACGGTGGATGAGAAAATCTTGGCAGCTGAACGAAAACCCAACTCGCCTCAACCGTCTGCTGATATGGGCTCGGGCCAGAGCTCAGAGATCAAGCCCAAGGAGGGGCCCAATAGGTGCAGTACTTGCCGCAAGCGTGTGGGACTGACGGGATTCAGCTGCAAGTGCGGGAATATGTTTTGCTCCGCTCATCGTTACTCGGACAAACACGAATGCCCGTTTGATTACCGAGCTGCCGGTCGAGATGGGATAGCGAAGGCGAATCCCACGGTTAAAGCTGACAAGCTCGATAAGATATAGAAAGGCGTCGTGCTATATCATCTTTCGGTGTTTCCATGATTATATATGATGAATTACGATGACAATATCGCAGTGATGTTCGATCGTTTCCTACCGAGGTTTTGGTCGTGCCCGAAATGTGGCTCGATGAAAAAAAAGAAACAGATCTTGAGGGACCAAAATGCAAATACTAGGTTGTTTATTCACATTCCTAACAACAAAGTACTCAAAAAAAAAATTCCCACAATAATTCCAAAATACCTAAAGGTAATTAAACTAGCTTCCTATTTTATTTTATTTTGTTTGACAAAGATTATTCTTGTCGGGGATGGCCGAGCCATAGCGAGCCGAGCCCACGGAGGCGGTGGAAGTACTCGGCAATGGCAAGCAAACACCTCGCGGCTTGGCGGGTCGTGAGGATCTGATGCAGCCTGTGTAGGTTTTGGAGCCTCAAGTGATCAGCCTGTGAATTCATCATGTAATAATGTTCAAAAAAAAAAAAACTATTAATATGACAACAAATGCATGAAGTTGATTAATCTATAAGACATGCATGCTAATAAAGTATGGTATACATGCATTTTTTCATAATATTTAGTCAAATTATGGGCTTCTAGAAGGATAATCAAAATAAATAATAAATAAATATAAAATGATAAGTCTCTCCACGCACGTCGAGAATGGCGAGTGCCTCGAGAATATAAAAATAAATAAAATTAAACGCGAACCACGTCGAACCCACCCATCGACACGCGTCTAACATGCGAGAGACGGTTCGTGCCACATACCGAAGAAAAAGTTATAACAACCATCCGCCCGACGATGTGGAAACTTTCGGAAAGAACAAATTAGCTTATTTACTCCCCCCTTTTTTTCCTTCAGTTACAAAATATGTGTCTATACATATATATGATAAATACACCCAATTATTCATGAAAAGAAAAAAAGAAAAACTATAACTATTTGTTTTAAGAAAATGCAAAAAAATGGGTAGTGTATTTTGAGATGGATTAGGTCAAACGGTTGAGACAATGACATCATGCATGCAAGCATGGGCTTACAATATCTCCATTGTTAAAGATATCTTTGTCCCACCATCGATCAATGGAGTAATAAAGAGCATATATACCTTCTTCCCCCCAAGCAATTAAAGCTTTTTTTTCTCTTTTTAGTATTATCATTTTCTAACGTTTCATTCATGACATTCATCCTATATGTTATAGAAAGCTCAAACACTTTATCCCATAACCCTATTTTTGTTATATTATCATTTCTCATGCATTATATCACACAACACAAATATATATATATATACTATATACCTGTCGAACAAATCCTTCAAGGGTCGATAGCTTGCTGATGGCTAAGTACATCTGTCCCATGTAAGTGTTCATATTTGGTGCGATGCTAAGTGATTCTGATATTATGGTTTCGTTGAGCGATTGGTTCAAAGCGTCTAAGCCGCGGGAGAGCGCTTCTTCGGCTTCTTGCGTAGATTGCTGCAGCCCGCAGATGCCGGCTCGTTGCGGCTCGCTCAGCGGCTCGATCTGGCTCAGTACGATCTGCAACAATGATAATAGCAATGGCTCAATAAATAATTTCATTAATATTTGAAAAAGAAATGATAAAGGAGATCATTTCATTTGTAATCCTCAAAATAAATTGTAAGAAGGATGGGCTTATGTAAGAAGCTTCTGAGAACTCAACAAAATGCCTGGAATAGTAAAAGCATCGTCATCGTCATCATGGCTTACCATTTCGTCGCAGACAATAAAGTACAATGTCATAAAGTAAATATTATTTGTATTAACGACGTTAAGAACGTGAAATTAAATAAATAATTACGTAAACATGCATTATTTTAAAAAAAAAAGCAAAGGATCACTTTTATGTGTCATCTTTCGAAAATATTAGGGTTTGCATGGAATTTTCATTAGTAACGTTAACAATGGCATCTTTTCTTACAAGCTTGATTACTGTAACGAGGTTAATTTAAAATCATTTTATAATAAGATTACCATATATATATATCTTACAATGGCATCGTGTGTGTGTGCAATTATTGTACCTTAATTAGCTCCGACGGCCGAAAACCGCCAATCCACAAGAAGCACCGCTCGGCGGGAGTCTTCCACATGCCGGAGAAGATATGAAACACGTCGGACTTGATCACCACGCTCTTAAGGCTGATCAACTGATCGAAGTGCGACAAGCTATTCTCCACATAAAACCTAAGCTCGTTCTCCGACGAGTGTTCTTGAACTGCGTTTCGGAGCTCCACCATGAGGTGGTGGTGCTCCTCCAGCCAATGGGCGTACTCCATGTCGAACAATGCAGCATCTAATTTTGAAACATTTTCAAATATAGAAAAATCTAACAAAAAAATATAAATATCTATAATTTGGTGTGTGTATAGTGCATATCATTATACCTGTATGTATGTTGGTCATGGCAACTGCAGGAAGACCTTGCTGGTCTCCACCTACAAGAGAGCTTCCTCCAAAATGAAGGCCCTATATGAAAAAATAATATATATATATACTCAACATGAGAAAATATATGTCTGTATATGTTGAATCAATTTGCCACCTGGGATCTTGCCCTTTGTATTTCTTGTTCTAACTGAGTAAGTTTCATCCTGCTAGACTCTAGCTGCTGAACATAAGCCTGCCATGCAATTTTCGAACAAAAAATGGTTCAATATTGAAACTGAGTTCTTTGTCATGATAACCATAAGACTTGCCTTTTTCCTAAGCCTGCTTTTCCTTGCTGCTTCTCTATTTTGAGCAAGCCTTCTCAGAGTCTGTGCTCATTATAAAATTAAAACCCGAAAATATTTCAAATGTAAATTGTTTTAAAGGGTGAAATATATATATATATATATATATATGTATGTATAGATAGAGAAAGAGAGATTTAATTAAAAGTATTAACAAAAAACCTTAGGGTCTGGCGTTTTTGGTCCATCTTGGTCTGATCTTGAGGTAGGGCTTTTGCGGTTTCCTTCACGCTGCTACATATCAAATGAAAGCAACAATAACAGAAAAATATGATTATATATATATAATATTTAGAAGCAAAACCCCAAACAGAAAATCCGAGTTGAAGAAAGGAATCTTTTTTCAATATGTTAATAGCGATACAAATAATAATACATATGTTAAGTAAGCTATTAAACAATGTAGTAATGATTTTAATATGTCCTAACCTTAACTACTTTGGATGGTTGGGAAGCAGAAGCAACATGATGATCATTAACATTATGTCTAGGGTTAGATATCTCAGTGGACGGCTCAGATGATCTCGTCGAACCACCTGTCGACGAAGGAGAAGCTAACAATCCGAAGCTCGCCTACCAAACGCCAAATTCAAAGCAGAAAAAAACCATAATATTAATTAATATATAGCTGTTAATCATTAGCTAAAATTGTATATACTTTCAGCCAACAACTTTCAAATCAAGAAATTGATTGAAGGGACAAAAAGTCTTTGCTTTGCTTGTTATTACACACCTTCGATGTTGGCTGCGATGGATCTGCTGCATGCATAGGCTCAGATGGGAAAATGTTCAAAGTGTGTTGTGGCCTCATCCCAGAATTCTCTGCATCAAAAACGAATATATATATATATATATATATATATATAAATATATAAATTCTGTGAGGTTATCTTCCTCAGAGGATCTGGTCAAAGAAAGTACAATCATGGGGAATCTCAACAGAATTCACAGAAAACCATTTGGATTTTTGTCCCTGTAATAAAACTCATGTCTGAAACTTTATAAAAGAAAACCTTAAAATTAAAACCATGGAAGGGGTAAAGATATATATATATATATATATGTAAGTATATACGTCTTTGATCTTGTGCAGAAGGTTGATCTTGGGCATTAAGATAGAGAAAAAGTGCTTGATCCAATTCTCCCAAGTCATAAGCAGCCGCCCCATCTTTACTTCTGCATATAACTCTTTAGTCAGCAAATTAGGACATGGGGAAAGAAAAAAAACTGAGAGGAAATTCTTACATATTAAAAGCTCCGCCTGGAATAATAGCTGACGCTGATGATGATGATGACGTCTGTTGCATCATCGACGACCCACCAAAGGATATCTGATTATTATTATTATATAACAGCTGATGATGATGATGATGATGCTCTTGTAATAACATGGCTTGTTGATGATGATGATTGCTGCTGCTGCTGGCTTTATTACTGTTATCAGCCATGGAAGTCAATTCACTTCTCTTGCTTAGCTATTTTGAATATATGATTTTCTTTCTTGATAGTAAATCTTGGCTTCTTCATGAGGAGAGGTGAGCCCATATATATCTTTTTTACTTTAAAAGAAAACCGCACATCATCACAATGAATACGTGCAGATACATACAAAGGGAGGCATTAAAGTTGAGAGAGAGAGAGAGAGGGTTTTTGATCATGTAAGAGATCAGTCGGTTATGGAGGGAGTAACTAGGAAGAGAAGATAGGAGATGAGAGTATTGAATGCAAAGAGGCGAAGACAAAGACAAACCTGACTATTTTAAGGTTTCTCTCTATCTTTTCTTTTCTTCTGCGGAACAAGACAGCAGAATTTGTGCAGGAAAATCACAAACAGAAACCCTCTTTTTCTTCTCTCCCTATCTTTTATTTTTTTTATTTATATTTTTTAATATTACTATTTTTTTTTTGTCGTGGTATCCCCACATAACGCCAGAGTAATCTTCATATACCAAGTTTAATTTTTTGAAAGGAATATACTCCTCATTGTCGGCTATGGGATGACCCCAATTTCCAGCAAGACTAAATCCTCATAACATGTATGTACTGTCTGAAGGCCACAGAGGCTGCGATACTACTATAATCAAGTAAGTAGTTCAAGTGAGATCGATGTTTTAATTTCTATCTAGAGATATCAAGAGCTCGACCACTTGAGTTATCCCTCGGGGATTTTTAAAATATTATGGTTCGAATTGACGGTTTCGTTTATTTTTTTTAGTACTATGTACAGAAATAAAAATAAAAAGCATTTTTTTAAGTGATGAATAAAATGTGGTACTACATTATGTAGAGGGAAATCATTGCAACGAGGATCAACCATTTTATATGGGGGTTTTCATTCGAATTTATGATTCATTTTATAAGATAATTATTCGTTTTTTACTTTTTTTTCCTATTCCCCACACAACAACATATTGCAATCGACCATTATGACTAAGTTCAGTTTGAGGCGAATATGAACTTCACAATTGGCCATTTGACAACAACTACTTCGAGCGAGGCGAATAAAATTGAAAGTCAATAAGTTTACGCGGAATATAAGCTTGTATGTAAATGTTTGGCTACTAAAATAATTTCTTTTTATTATTACGTATTTATTTAGGGAATTAATTATATCAATTTAGATCGATATTTATAGGAAATGACTAACATATAATTTAAAAAAAAATATATTCACAAATAGTTTAGTTTATATGAAAAGGATGGAGAGGGTACATAAAGAAAATAAACATTTGGATTAGGTATATATATGATTTTTAATTAAGTACTATGAATTAGGATTGTTATTGAGATTTTATAGTTAATGTTATAAACTTTTCAACCACTCCTCTTTCTTAGTAGTATTATCTATCTTTTATAAACTATCATTATGGAGACAAAAATTTATATGAAATCTAATAAAGGACTCGAAACTAAACAAATTTCATAATTTGTACGAAAATGGTCACTATAATCACAAAATAAAATATCAGCTATAACAATTATATAAATATACACACCTCGAGTGCGTGTGCGTGTGTGTTTTTCTGCAAGGTTTCGTGAAATGAAAGGCAACATTAATCATTACAACCATTATTCAATGATCATTATTTATTTATCCAAAGTCAAAACAGTTAAGTAACATCTTATGTCTCGACATTTTCTATCGAATAGAGATCGAAATAAAACAAAAATCAAGTAAATTTTTTAAACTAAATCTGTATTTTTCTTTTTAAAATTTATATTATTTCCGAGAATATTGATTCTAAATCGCAACTTGAGATGCCTTATTGATTTTTGAAGTAGACAGATTAATAATAAAATATATTAAATTAAAATATGATATACAATTGAATTAGTCAATTAACATAATGTTTGAAAAGAAATCAGCCCACATGAAAATAGGTGTTAAAAAATTAAATATATAAAACTAGTGATCATTTAATTAAGACACAATTAACATAAAAAGAGTTTCAAATTAAATAATAAGGAAGAGACAGTTAAACACGAAAATAATATACAAATCCATTTTTATTTTTGGTGTCGTTGTCGCTTGATAATTAGGTCACCGAATCTTATTACTTTCCTTTCACAGTTCCATCTCGGAATATGTTATTAATTATTATTAACGAGTTTAATTAATTAATTAATTAAATAGTCAACGCACAGCCAAATTTTCTTTCTCAATCATTAAAATCATTTACAATCTATATTTTCATAAATTATATGCTAAAACAGCACCAAGCAGACCTAACCAAATTCATATTTTCATTATTCCAAAATCCAAATAAACATAACGGTCGGTTAAAAGTCAAACATTGCTATTAAAGTATTAGGGAAAAAAAATGCATACAAAGTTGACCAACGAAACAACTTCCGTTGACCAAAAACTAGATAATATTGAAGTCTATATTCGAATTTCGATTAACAATGTTGTTTTTCATTAGATGAGATTCAATGCATCGGACAGCAAATTGAACATTTTCTCCTTTGCAATTAGCTGCCCTCCAATTATTACTATTTATTATCGGGATAAAACCCAAAATGGTCCCCAATGTTTACTATATGGATTAATCTAGTCTTCGATGTTTCGCCTGAACCAATTTAGTCCCATGTATTGTCGATTTTAGACCAATTTGGTCATTCCGTCACGATAAATGTCAATTTTAACGTAAATATCACGCGCGCCTCACAATAAATCATATCTGGATCGATTAAATTGAAATTGTTACTAAAACTATGGCACGGAACTAAAAATTTCTCCTCGAAAAAAGGATCCATTTATATAAACTCCATTGGTCTCCCAATTCCAAAAATTCGAACACGAGCTCTAAATCATCTGCTTCGTCGAGCTTCGTTGACAGTAGAAGAAAACAGTATAAACCCACAAAATCCTGCAAATATTCTAAAATTAAATCCAAACATAATTTAGTATAGATCACGTGCGAATTTTCCGCTAAAATTGACATTAATCATGATGGAATGACCAAATTGTCTAAAATCGACAACATTGAGGACTAAATTGATTCAAGCGAAACATCAGTAACTAAATTGATCCGCAGTATAAATATTGTGGATCAATTTAGGTTTTCTCCAATTTATAAGCTTTAATAAATCGTGTTAGCTGATATTATTCCTTTTTTTTGTTGGGCGGATAATTTTTTTATTTGATTTATTTATTCAATTCAGTTGGGCCTAGCCCTTGATAAAGAATCGGATCTTATATTAGGGGCCCGAAAGATGGCATGGAGATTATTAGTTCTAATATTTAGAAGCTGCAATTATTTTTTTTATTGAGTTTTAAACTATTCCTTTAAATATTAATTAATATCTGTAACTAGTGATTATTATAGAATTAAAAAACAATATTTGAAGAACATATTACTACCAACATTATATGACTATATTATTTTTTTATAACAAGTTTTAAATTTGATAGACGAAAATGATAAATTCAAATTTCATAAGGATGATCTTTTCAACATATATTCATTCAACAGCTTGAACAAAATGAAATCAAATGACAAGATATAAAAAGCAAACATTAAAAGATAATTAAAGATTGCACTTTTGGTCTTGTGGGCTTATAGCATATAGCTCTAACAACAAAAGTTAAAACATTATTGTTATATGTCCTAAGAATGTATCAAAGCAGCCAATTCATATGCTGATGAACGGAAGAGGAAGAAGAATCGCCGCCCCTCGAAACTCCTAGGTCGAGAAACTGAGCTTCATTATCACTAGCATGGAGGCGAGACATTTGAGCTAAACCCATATCGAATCGATCGCCGTGTTCGTCGAAGTTCATACAGTTGTTGTTATTACCATGGAAGCTGTTTATCCCAATAATACTTGAGGAGGAGGCTACTGTTCTTGAGGAGCCGCGGCCGCCGCCGCCAGCCCAAGACTGGCTTGACAGAAGAGAGAGAGCACCGCCCGAGTCCGAGACCCGCGGGTCGCACCATTCTTCCAAAGACGACGATGCAAGGTTTAGCGACGACGAGGATGATGACGTGGCAATGTGTTGAAATGGAGTTCCATACGTCATCATGGAAGAAATAGCTTCACCATGATGATGATGATGCAGAGATGATGACCCTTCTCCTCCGTGGAGATTAGGGTAAGTCCCAAAGTTCAGCAAGAAATCTCCTATTTTTTATTTGATGAAATTTTCTGTTAAATGTTGTAAAGAAACCATTTTTGTCCTAGGGCGGGCCCTACAAAGGTTCGAATTAATATAGCATGACTAACCATGCGTCGGCGGCGGAGGAGGGAGAAGGCCATAATGAGGAGACAACATAGGCCCTGAGGGCGGCGGTTTTCTCCGCCGCTCGTTGTGGCCGGCGAGGCGCCTACGGCAGCTTCGTTTTCCTTGGTCGAACTCAGACAATTGATGAAACCTAATAAGCCCACAAAAGAATGCCATAGAAATGGTAGCTCAGTCATAATTTATTGCAGTGATTGACCTTTTTAAGAAACTGTGTTTTTGTCTTAATAGAAATGAAGATTAATATGGTAATAATAATAACCTGCTGCATTGTTGGCAGAACCTTTGCTCAAAGCCAGCGACGATGACTTTAGGGGACTTTGAATGCATACCACAAACTTTGTGCCTTGAATAGTAAGCTTTAGCATCGCTAAGATCTAAGTTACACCCCTCCACCTGACACCTCGGTGGCTGGCCACCTCGACCCTTCTTCGCCGGAGACTTCGGCGGCGGAGGAGGCCGGAAAGCAGAGCCAGCACCCTCGAAGTAGATTTTCTTGCCGAAATTCAAGCCGTTGAGTGTGTCTTCACCATCACCACCGCCGCCGCGGCCGGCTGATGAAGAGGGAGAAGTGTAAAAAGAAGCCTCTTTTTCCATTCTAGCTTTTGTCTTGCAGAAGCTAAAAACCTTAAAATCTGCACATAAGAGGAAAGCGAAGCATTATAACAATGTACAAAATATCGAATAATATATATATATATATATATATATAATATGTCGTTATTCTTTATTCAAAGCTCCAAGAATTCACAACTGTAAAACCTAGAAAAGGAAAAAATAAAGCAGCCCACATCAGGAAAGTGCGAGGAACGGAATCCAAAGGGTCATTCTGCCCCTCAGAAAGTTTAAAAAAAGAAAACTTTTCTTACCATATACAAAAAAATTAATACATGGAGGGAGTAAAAGCGAGTATATCTATATAAGTATTATATAGTAAAGTATATGTATAAGTGTTGATATTTTGAATGTGGGAGTTTGCGCTTGTGACCTAACAAAATGGGCCATAACGACAGCTTTTTTTCTCTGTGTTGTGTTTTCTCACTGACTGAGGTAGACTAGCTTAGCTTAGCATGCAGTCTTCTAAAAAGCTGTCTTAAAATCTTAATGGAGTTGGGATAAGAATTGTCTATTCTATTTTATTAAGCTCAACACCTCCTAAAAATGGTCACCTGATTTATCAATTGACCAATCAGATTTTATCTATCAATAAATAATTATTAAAAATTAAAAAATATCAACTCACGTCTTTCCCTTTTCATTTATCCTAATTAATAGGTATAATATAAGGCTAAATTATAAATTTATCGTTAATTTTTTGATTTATTCTAATTTTATCCTCATAAATTAATTTTTCAAGATACTTACAAATGCTAAATGAATTTATAATATCATTTATCCTATATTTGAATCATAAATAACAATTAAGATGTAAAATAATATTATATACTTATATATTAGCACACGCATCGAGTGTGCGTTAAATGCTAGTATATTTTGTGAATGCTTATAGTATTCGATATGTATATGCCTAAGATGATATTATTTCACTCTCCTTATGAGATAATACAATAACCATCGTCTTGTAAAATACGATGACAAAGTTTCGAGATGGAAGCACTTCAAATTTCGAATTGGAAACTGTTAAAGAATATTATCCACATGCATCTCACGTCGATTAATTCGGGATAAATTGACTAGTATATAAGTTAATGAAACATTCCACCTATCACCAATTGATTTTAGGATGTAAGCTCATAACTTTATGAGGTCAACTATCCTCCTATGTGGGCTCATGGGCGTAGGTTCGATAACGAATTTTCACATAGTATCAGAGCGGAAGATCCTAGTGGGTCGTGAGGTTCGAAAAGAGTGGTATTTCTCACACGACTCTAATTAAAAAAAAAAATATATACGGTGGGTTCGAGAAAGAATGGTGTTCCCGTCCGATTAAAAAAAAAATAGGTTCGCATGTAAGGGGGAGTGTTAAATGACATTACCCATATGTATTCCGCATCGATTAATTCGAGAGAAATTGACTAGTATATAAGCTAATAGGTCACTCCACATATCACCAATTGGTTTTAGGATAGAATGCCACAACTTATGAGATCAACTATTCTCCTATGCGAGTCCATGCGCATAGATCCGATAACGAAATTTCATAACTTTTGGAATCTCCAAAATAATTTTATAAATACTGGAATGATATTGTAGAGAACTATCAAATGTTATGAATACTCCGAAGTATCAAAATAATTCCTATTTACAGATGAAAGTTGGTGTGTTAGAGAATTGTGGATGTTCATTTCAAAACGATAGCTTTAATAGATGGAAGAAAGATATAGAATTTCACCTTTTAAACATACACTTTCGAAAGTTCCAGTCTTAATAATAGTAATAATAATAATAATAATAATAATAATTTTATTTAGGTTTACAACAGTTAGAGACTTTTAAAGCAGAGAAGAGAGTGAATTATTTGATGTGCATTTGTGTGCAGCTTTTTATCAACACTTCACTTCCCAAGGAGGTTGGCCTCAACTGTCGCTTTCATGAAAGGCTTAATTTCTATGTTGTTACTTTATCATCTATCTGATCTCAAATCTTCAAACTTAGTTATTACATGGTGATAATAATTATTGTTGATTAACTAACACATTGATTGACGATGACGTGGCAGTGCAGTCAGATGATAAATATGGTAAGATCACATGTGAGAAATGAAATGTAATCCTCTCCAAAAGTGCGCTTCCTATCGATCGAATGGTTCTCATCAAATCGGCCCTATTCTCTTTTTCTTTTTTAAAGCAATTTGAACTAAGAATGAAATTGCAATGCACATTTCGAGGATGAGAGTAATTTTGGGATCACATGAAAACGTCGGGTCCGGTCGCTAGCGGAACTCAAACCCGAGATATCAAAGTTTGTATACGCCTAAAAAGGGGTTCGACGTTATTTTTAACAATTTGAGGTATCTCCCAATTGACTATGAGCTCGCGCCATGTAATTCAAGTATGAGACTATTCATCGGGGTCAAGTGTAAATGTCTTAAATGTCCAGCCAGCAACGAGCCAACGTCAATCAATGTTCTTGATGGGTTTTAATCGGAGATCTCCCTCAAAAAATGTCTCGATCTAACCACCAGATTCTGAGGACCCTTGAACATTATCAACAGATTTAAAATCACATTACCTATAAAAAAAAATGTTTGGAAAAAAAATGAATTAATCGATTTATGTAGATCTACAAAATTCAATGTGTGGAGTAAATTAAATTGTGACTCAACTAATATATATATATATATATATATATATATATATAATGGTTTAAATAAATCATACCTTTCAACGCTTGAAAGCAAGGATAATTTTCATGTGTGTTTATATATTTATGTATAAATAATCTATGATTGTACATAGAGTGATATAAAATTGAGTTTGTTGTCGAGACTAACGTTGAACTCCATATCCTTAATATAATATTTTTTTCGCTCACGATATTTATGTAAAAATTTCAAATTCTAAAACTAGCAAACTTTATTAAGTGTCTTTTGGACTTTCAGGACGGAAAAAAGAAATGCTTTATAATTTCTAGAGAATGTGATTGATGAAAATGAAAATTTAAAAACTAAATGAATATGTCCTAGTGTGGTTTACGTAGTTGGCGTAATTTGCAGGTTAGAGCATCTGCATCATCCTCCGGAATTTATGTTCATGGTTCCCCGACTTAAAAATAAAATTTTAAAAATATCTCTTTAGATTCCGTCAATTTAGATGGCAATGTGCATTCGTTTCTTCCTTATTTTTCCAATAATTTGTTGGTGTTTGGGTTTATTAATTAGGAAAAAGCCTAACATTAGATTAATTATCTTCATTAATTATATATATATAATATTATACTAAAAAAATTGAAAATACTTTATTGGCAGGTTATTAAGAGCAATAATTGTCTCTGCATCGAGAGCATTATGACAGTAGTTGCTGTACGATTTAAGGGTTATGGTCGCCGCACCCTCGCCAACACCTATAGCTTTATGCAATGGACACAATTGTGGCGTGTAATAAAATAATATTTATTCCATCTTAATAAATAGTGAAAAGCTTGAATTTTAGAAACAGTTTATATTTTTATATTTCACTTCCAACTCTTTAATATATTTATTAATTTAGGTTAACCTTTACTTATTCATAAGCACGCACGTATGGATTCATAATCAACTTAAGATGATAGATGAGTTTGATTGATCTCCTTTTTTTTAATTGTTTTACTTCCTATTACTTAAAAATAAAAATTAATCTCAAAAGGGTTATATATATATATATATTATATATATTTATATTTATTATATTATCTTATAATATTCATTTTAAATTTAGTTGCTTTCGTTCAGCTTCATCAGAGCCAGCAGCGATTAGAGAAGTGACTGACATCTGAAGTTTCACGGGCTTTTTCTTTTTTCGCACAGCGAAGGGGTAATATAGACATTTCACTGGGCCACCAGAGGGCCTACTTCTATTCTACTAGTACAAAAAATCAACTTATTGGGCTTTCCTTAATGGGCCTATCCGATTACTTGAGCTAATTGGGCCCATCATGGCCCGATATATATTTTTTTCTTTTACAGAAATGTCCTCATCTCTTTCAGAGTTTTATTGCAGAGGCGTAGACGTTCTCAACTATAAAAAATTTTCTCTCTCCCTCTCTCTCTCTCTCTCTCTCACGAAACCATTAGAGAGAAAGATAATTTCCGCTACTTTTAGACGAAGTCGCAAGATTCGAAGTGAGAGGCTGAACGGAGTCGTTATAGGGCTTCTAGTGATCCAGGTAATGAGGTTTGGTATGGTATGTTATTTCTTTGAATCTCCTTCGATTGATTCTGCGCATGCAATGCCATATATCCCTAGTTATGTTTTTGTGGGCGTTTGATGAGATTCTTGAGATTTTTCTTGGTTTATGCTTCTCTGTGATACAATAGGCTTGGTAATTACGTTGTATAATCCGTCAGATCTTAGTTGAGTTGGTGGTGTTCTTGAGCTTGAATTTTAGGGTTTTTTTTTTTCTCGGACACCTCCTTATGTATGTCTCGCTGGGTTATGAGCAAAATTAGTTTGAATTTTGCGGAAAGCCTTTTATGGGTTGATTACGGTACTTGATTATGTGGAAGGGCCGAAGAGGATTGTTTTAGGATATACTGCGTCGTTTGTATGCCCTATTCTCTGTCACGCCTGTGCAGAGGAAGGAAATTTCATAAATTTCTCCGTGGATCTCTATTTTTTTTGTGAATAGCTTGTATAGCCTCTGCATTATGACAACGTTCTAGTTTCCATTTCGGATATGTTTATTGCAAATGCATGAGAAAATTATTACCGTGTTACGGTAAACAAGCAGATGCACTGATGATATGTTTCCAACTCATATCTAAAATCCTAGATTTTTTGACAGGAAACATATAATCGAGTATATAGGTTCACCCCCCAACGACAGGATGCAAAGTGATATGGAGTTTGAAATCCACAATCTGGAACAGATAGCATACACAGCAGTGCTTCGAGCTTTTAAAGCACAGTCTGATGCACTTACATGGGTACAATCTATTGTTTTATTCCTGATTATCAAAGAAACGGCATCTTTCCTTTTTGCATGCCTGGATACTTTGTAATATTTTTATTATTCAGGAAAAAGAGGGTTTGATCACAGAACTACGGAAGGAATTGAGGGTCTCAGACGACGAGCATAGAGAGCTGCTCAGTGAGGTCAATTCTGACGACCTCATTCGCAAAATAAGGGAGTGGAGAGAATCTGGAGGGAACAGAAGTGTAGCCCCTCAGCATATTAGCAATCAGCTACAAAGTCCAACGTTTTCAGCTTCTCGCAAAAGACAGAAGTCAAACCCATTTGGTGCACCAGCTTTGCACCCTCCCTCAATGGCTGCTACAGAACCACCAGTACCTTCTTCTGTGAAATGGGGACCTGGTTCAGGAATAAGTGGACGAAGGCCCCATTCTGTATGTTCGAACTATCGTAATATGGTATAAAGAGATGATATTAAAATGAAACTCTGTAAGTATTAATCTATAGGTATTATTGCTCCACAGGTTCAGCCATCCCACACCTTGGCTAAACCTCTGCAATTTCAAGGCGTCGATTCTGCGGCACCTTCAGATGAGCCTTCCGATAGCTTTGCTGACTCTTTGATTGGTAGGAGAGTGATGATAAGATGGCCTTCTGACAAGAACTTCTATGAAGCTGTCATATCTGAATATAATCCTGCGGATGTATGTTCGGTTTCTCCTTTGATTTTTTCCTGTCCGCTAAACATTTTATATCTGTTTGCTAAATTTTGGGTAATAAAAAATATTAACTTATCAAAGTATGAATATATAAAGTGTCTTACTTTCAGTATGAATAAATAAATGTTTTGAAGAATGGTTGAATTTGCAACCATAATTGGTGGTCTCTTCTGTACTCATCTAGGTAAAGAACTTAATAATTTCCTTCCAGTATCATAATTCTGAGCTTCTCAGTTAATTATTGTTATAATTTATTGTTTTTCTTTCTGTTTGTTTTGCTGACCTTTCTGGATCCCTTTAATCGCATTGGTAACGATCTCTTAATTGCATTGTTATATGAACACATTGAGGAAATTTATGTTTTGAATGTGGGAGATATAATCTTTTATGTTTGTGACCGTCATAACACAAGAGTGAATAACACAGAGTATTCCCTTTTCATTATATATATATATATATATATATATATATTATGTGAAACTCCAATGATAGATTACTTTTTCTCTGCTAACTATCCATGCATTTCCAGGGTCGTCATTCCTTGGTTTACGATAGCAATACTCCTAATGCAACCGTTGAATGGGTTACCATCAAAGAGGTTAGCCACTTTTTGCTTCCAGTTTCTCAACATATGTTTGCACAATCTCAATAAATACTCGTTTGCGTCGTGCCAATTCTTATATAATGACAATTTAGATATCACCTTAATATTTGCAATTGGATTAGAAACAAAATTCACTTAACATTTCAGAACTACCTTTCATAATCCATTGAAATGATTGCTCCATTAATTTATTGTCTCATACTTGGAAACTAATGTAAAACCAGTTCCCTGTGACAACATGGACATTAACTATGGCCGAGTTTTTCATAGCTGTATTGACATCGACTGTACTCTCGTTCTTTTTCCCCGCTTAATAGTTAAAACAAAGGTATGGTGCAGTGAGGGAGTACTTTTTCTGGGTTATGTCACTACGTATTTCCGACCTTTTAATTTGTTCCTCATTTTCACGTTGAACTTTACATGAAAAGTTTATTAAGTGACTGATGATTTCGATTTTGAGTAAATTTAGATTCCCCGAGAAGATATCAGATGGCTGGGAAATGAGCCCCTGATGAGCCAACGAGGGGACACATATCCACCTAGCAGTGGTCGAGCAAGACCATTGTCAACAAACGAATTAGCCAATGAAAGCGTACCCCACCAAAATGAGGTTCAGAAGGACGACGATACAGAAGAAATCGAAATATTACATACTGAAACCTTAATTAAGAAGGTATTGATTCCGGCGGCCCTAAAGTAATATCGTGTCTCCACCAACTGACGTACTGATTATCTTGTTTCAGGTGGAGAAAATACTCGATTCAAATCGTCCAGATTTATTAGAGATTGGCAAGGCAAAGAAGATGCTCAAGGTTCATTCGTCAATTTGAACTCTGAAAACTATACGCTCAACTTTTATATCGACCCCTTTTCGTACTGACAGATTTGCAATACTTTTCGATGTAGGATCACGAGCAGTCGTTGATTGAAGTGATTGCCAAGCTTTCAGCTGCCTGCAAGCAATGGTGGTAGTACTGAATTTTTGTTATGCCATTCAATTTTTTATTTTTTTTTCAAACTAGTGCAATTGATAGATACATTTTTTCCATGTTTGAATTTGTTGAATCAGAAGATGAGCGGCCATTCTCACAAGGACAACTTGGCAAAACACAAGATGTCGACAACCTTAACCCAAACAATGATCATGAAGATGCAGCAGCAATGGCGGACAGTTGACAAAGAGAGGTTGAAAATGTTCCTCTTTATAGGCTTAACTTTGTAGATTTGGCTATCTGACTTGTTAGGTTATCGTCTGTCTTGTTCTTGTTGATGTTCAAACATTTACCTAGGAGGAATGTCCGTGAGGATTATGTATTGTATATCACCTCTCTCTCTCTCTCATGGGATGCCAATCTTCAACCGTATTTTAAAATCCAAAAAATTGGAGTAAAAATACTTCAATCGTACTCCAAATGTAAAATCAAAATATATTTTTTAGTTTCTCTCGTATTTGAAACTCAAATTTGCGTTTAAATGGGTTTCCAATTTGAAAATTGCGAGACATGCTCTTTATTTGCTGTGTATTATAAAAGAACTCCTATTTTTTTTATATCTTATTATTTAATTTTTTTTATTTATATAAAATATAAGTTAAATATTATTTTAATGAAATATTAAAATTAAATCTTATTAAATATTTTCTCAATCAAATTTAAAATAATATCGTGATTTAATTTGTAAAAAGTAAAATATGTAGGTCATATTATGTGAAAAAAAATATTTTAATACTATTTTTTTGAGTTTGAGAATCAATTTAATAGTTGAAAAAGAATTAGTATATTTTAAGAATAAGTTTAAGTTTGAGAATTGGATTAAAAATGGTCTTATCAATTGAAGTGAGAATATAATGCATAAAAAAAAGAAAAGAATCTTCCTTGCAATAAATACTAAAATGTGTTCCCTGCCTAGCTCGAATCAATTACTCCCATTGAATTCACATCACCATTTCCCTTCCTGTCCCCACAGCCGGCGGCATTCTTGTTCCCTCTCTGCCACTCCGACGAAAACGTCTCAGCCTTCTCAACGCCTAAATCCGACCTCAAGTCTCCCAATGCCCTGCCAAGCATGGCATTTTCGCCTCTAATCGCATCGATTTGCTTCTTAACGTCCAAATACGCCTCCTCGGCTACGTCGCCGAGCTTCCCATTGGGATCATCTTTCTTGACCTTCTCCTTTGCCACAGAAAGCTCAATCCCTATCTTGTTCATCACCAAATAAGGCAACCTATAGTTGTAACTCTTGCCGAAGAACTCGCCGGCGGTGACGCCAGCTTTTCTCCCCACCACCACCATGTCCCCCGCCTCCTCAGCTTCCGGGAACCTAAGCCCCCAACGGAAGTTCACCGAGGCAAAACCCCGGAGAGTCGCCGTCGTTTTAGCCCCGAGCTCCCACCCTTTCGCCAAGCCATCAAAACTCGGCGCAGAAAACCCATTGGCCGTATTGAAGTAATCGTTTTCGATGAACCCATCGAGCTTTTTCGTCAACCCATATGACGAATGCGACTTTTTTGCGAAGAAATTCCCCAAATTGGGCTTGAAGTGGATGGAGAAGCTAGGGTTTTGGGCGCCGCCGATCGGATTGAATTCGGCGCTCATGATCAGTGGGCTCTTATATTGGCCTACGCCGGTCTTGAAGACGACGGCGAAGGGTTTGTGAGGATCGTTGGGACGGTAGGAGAACTTGACCGACGGGCCGGAATCGAAGAACGCCGTCGAGAGGCTCAGAGCGAGCTCTTTCGATTCGCCGGCGGAAACTGCGGATTGGAATGGGAAGTTGACGATGTTGAGTGGGATTTTAGCGCGGAGGAGAGGCTTTTGCTCGTCTCTGAACTTGATCGACGCCTTCATGTTGGATTGAATGGTGGGCTGAGCTCAGATTCAGAGATTGTTCTTCGTTCTGAGGCTGCTGAGAGTGAAAAGGATGACTGCAATATATAATAAGAGGGCTGAGAATGAGTCATCTTTTGGAAGACGTTTGAGGGTATAAAAGGAATTTAAATGTTTTTTTAGGGTACTTAATTTAAGTTAGGGTGACGAATTTCAAAATGGAGCGTTTTTTTTAGGTGTTTATTTCGAAATTCAAATATATTTTTTTTGGCCTTTTTTGTCGAAGTACCAAATAGACTTGCCCAAAATTAACCGGAACCGGCGGTTCAACCGGCGAATCGCCGGTTCCAACCCATCCCGGCAACCGCCTAGGGACGGGTTGGCCGCGGTTTGGGGTTTTCCCAAACCTCGAACCGCCGATTGTAAACCGCCGGTTTGGCGGTTCAACCGGCGGTTACGATATAAATAATATAAATATTATATATTATATTATAATAATAATAAATATTATACTATAATAATATAAATATTCTATTAAAAAACAAAAAAATAAAAAAAATAATAATAAAAAAAGGAAATAACCGTTGGATATTAAAAATTACATTAAAAATAGATTAAAAAATTTAAAAAAAAAAAAAAACGGCAGTTCAACCGCCGATTTAAACCTTAACCGGCGGTTGAACACCCGCCGGTTAACTAACCGGCAACCGCCCCCGGCCAGTTACATGGCGGTTGGACCTTTGGACTAATAGATAACAGTATTTAAACTAGAGATCTTGTTTATATAATTTTTTGTTTGAGATGTATTATTTAATTACGTGGACATGTATATTATTTAGAATTGCTGTTATATAAAGGTTGACTATTAAATGAAGGTTGAAAAAGTTAATTGGTTGATTAAGAATTGTATATATAATATTTTATTTAATGGTAATTGGAGTAATTTGTTTATAAATAGATTATTTGCATTTGGCAAAATCATATAAAAAGTATTTATTGAAAGAAGTCTATATATTCTCTTCTCTAATATTTATATAATCGGTGTAAATATATTAATAGTTATAATAGTTATATAACAATTTTAAATTCTCAATTCTAGTAGTAACTGATCATGGTCTATTCTTCTCTATCCACGTGGAAAGCAATCCAACTTTGTTAGATTTTCAACACGTGTCGAAAATTTGAATTTTCTATGACGTTAAAAATCCAACCGAATTGGGTTGACGGGGTAGGATGGAATCAATAACCAATAAGCTTTAAAAAAATATCAATTGATGTTAGGTGTACCATATTATTATACATTGATCATCATTTTCTTACCGTAGGAACACAACTATTTGGGTAATATTGAACGATAAATTGTAATAGATATCACATACCATAAACAATAACAAAAAAAATTACTTCACAAACCTCTCCAACGCTAACCAAGGTTTTGAAACAGGATTTCCGACCGATTCAACGGTTAAACAATAATGAAAAAACTCATCTTTCTCTCTCTAGGGTTTAAAACCCTCTCACCTCTTTCCTCTCTCCTCCTCCTCCCCCATCATCCTCTTCCCCTCCTCCATTAATGGAGGTTGGGGAGTGCACGTCTTTAATTTAATTTTTTTTCTTGTTTTCATTTCGCCGCCACCTGCTACCACCACTCGCCACCTCATCGCCGCCACCTTCTACCACCGTCCGCCACCTCGTCGCCACAACCTGCTACCATCGTCCGCCACCATTTGATGATGCTGTCGCCGCGACCACCACCTGCGTGTCTCCTTATTTGGGAGTGCGTGTTTCCCGATTCAGGAGCTTTGTCTCCTTTGGGGAGCTTCTTTTCCCTTGTGGAGCCAAGACGAGATCTTGAAGTCGAGACCGAAAAAAGTGAAGATTATTTTAAATTTGGCTTAATAGTCATTTTTGTGATATGTTTTTTAATTCTTTGGATCTAAAATCATTGATCTTATTTTCTGTCGGCCTTATTTCTTTTTTCATGTTGTGTTGTAATTGCTCGTTTGTGAGTCTTTGTTCTCTATCAAATTCTGTTACCGAAGAGATTACATCGGGCTATTTAGTCTCTATTTTCTTTGTATCTATGAAATTAAGCTATCGTTTCGAACAAAAAAAAACAAAAATTGTTGTCCAGTGCAAAGCTGACTTTTCGGGAAAAAACAAGGTTCTCAATAAAGCTCTATAACATAGAAACGAAAAGAAAAAAAAAAAAAACCACAAAATTTTTATTCAATCAACCCAATGCCAGAAAATTCTGGCCTGTTACTAAGTTCAGTTAGATAACCAAAACATTCGAATGGCATCGATTAGCTTTTCTGGGCCTTGGGTATGTCAAGATCCCGAAAAACTGGGCTATCAACTCCGACGCCCATTGCGTTAAGACCATTGTCGACGTAAAGGACAGTCCCAGTAATCGCAGAAGCCAACGGAGATGCCAGAAACGCAGCAACATTCCCAACCTCGTCTGTTTTTTTTTTCAAAAATATTAAATTCTTACAACCGTTTTAGTTCAGAAGGAAAAGAAAAAAACGATAAATATAAAAAAATAATAATAATTTACCAGCAGTTAGCTCTTTCTGTAATGGTGCGTTTTCCAGCGAGTAGTCGATCATCATGTCGATGAATCCTATAGCTTTTGCAGCACGGCTTCTCAAGGGGCCTTGGATGTTGTAATAAACGAACACATTAAAGTTAAATATATTCAGTATTTGACGTATAAAAGCTGGCGTTTAACGTTATAGGCATGTTGTAAGAGCAAACCATACGATGGAACTCATGCATGGCCCGTGTTATAACGTAAATCTGAATGCTGAAATCCTTTATTTATGAACATCGATGTAAGAAGGTATTGAGTCGGAAAATACCTGCAGAGATGGTGTTGACTCTGATGTTGCCTTTTCGACCAGCTTCAAAAGCAAGTACCTAAATAAATCAAGAACGATAGATATTTATTGATGTAAATGGCATTAATATACGACATGTAATGAAAAAAAAATTTGAGTAAAAATATGAAATCAGGGATTATCCACCTTTGTGTCACTCTCAAGGGCAGCCTTTGCCGAGCTCATACCGCCGCCGTATCTGAAAAGGAGAAGAAAGTAATAATTATATAAAAGTAGGATGTCATGAAATGAGTTCATTGCAGCACAAATATTTTATGCGATGCATACCCCGGGATTATCTTCTCAGATGCAATGTATGTCAGTGAAATCGTGGCCCCGCCTGTAAGAAAAAGAAACATAGAACATAACATAGCGCTTACTAATGGCAGATAGGCTAAACAAATTTCAATGATTATGATGAAGTTATTGAAATAGTAAGACGGAATTATGTAATATACCAGGATTCATTATGGGAAAGAAATGTTTGAGAAGAGAAACGAAGGAGTAGCTCGATGCAGAGACAGCTGCAAGATATCCATATCGAGATGTCTCGAGAAGAGGCTTACTGACCTAAATATAGATATCCAAGAGTTTTAAGTTGAAACTTATTACATGGCATACGAGGAAAAAAGAAATCAAACTCGACCAAAAAGAAATAAGCACCTCAGGACCATTAGCGAGTGAGTGGACGAGAATGTCAATCGTACCAAAATCTGCTTTCACTGACTCAGCTACTTCCTGTAAGAGAATATAGTTTTTGAGCTTGTACGAAGAACTTTAAATATCTGCACCTCTTGATGTATAACTTAGGATACAAATTGCCTGAGAAATACAAGAAAGAAAGAAGAGAGCACGGACCGTCACTGTCCAGTTCGATGATCCAGAATATCGTTTATTTGTTTTTACCTGCATCATGATAAAAAAAAGTTAGCAGACTAACGACATATAAATTCAGGGACGATTGGTGAAAGTATTGATTTTATTACATCTTCTGGAACATCCTCGGGAGAGTCATAGACAGCATCCAAAGGGTAGACTTTTGTTATCTCCATCAAAGACCCATCTGGCAACCTACAAAAATCGGGCAAAACAATAAAGATCCGCTGAATATAAACTTGCATTTCGGGGAGAAAAGCTGTATATACGTACACACGGGACTCATCAAACTTCCCACGCCTTAGGCTGGTCTCAAATATATTCAGTGCCTAAGTTGATTAGAAGCATTCATTAGGAAAAAATGGAATATTGATCCCACAAAAAAATAAAAAATTTATATTGATTGAAGAAGCCGTTACATACAGGAACCCATGTACCAACAAGAATCTCAGCACCAGCAGCTGCGAGAGATTTTGCAATAGCCCATCCATAGCCATTATCATCGGCGATGCCAGCAATGAATGCCCTCTTTCCTAAAGTTAACATAACATCCATATGTTATCGAGTCAACTATCTAAATTCAATACAAACACAAATAACAGCATCGTAATCTTTCCATGGGGAAGATAAAAGACTCGAAAACAAAGTGTTGAAGATACCTCTTAAATCAACGGGCAAGCCTGGTAAGGGCTGCTTGTCGCTTGCTCCCGAAGATGCTTTTATTACATGCCGCTCATACTTTAATGGATGAGATTTGCTCTTGCTCTTGGCAAAAGGCTGTGTTGGAGATATCAAAGATAAGCTCTTGAGATTGGGGCGTGATTCGTCGCCAAAACAAGAGATGCTCGATTTTGAAGTCCCATGAGATGCCGATATTGAAGGCTTTTTTAGCGCCAAAACTTGTGCTCCGGGAGTTGCAGTAGCAGCCATTATAAGGTTCTTACTGAGAACAAATAAAAGCATTAGCTTCACAAATGTTAGAAGAAATACCAATCACAGAACAATTGACTCATATTTGATGTATTTAGGGATCAAACAAACTACCATTTACAGCATTTCTTTTCCAGAAAAATTCTCTAGTTCATGCGCCAGAATTTGTTAAGGAACAAGATAATATATATATATATATACATATATATATATATATATATACATATATATATACATGTACATAAAT
Source organism: Lindernia subracemosa (assembly GCA_028392965.1). NCBI lineage: Eukaryota > Viridiplantae > Streptophyta > Magnoliopsida > Lamiales > Linderniaceae > Vandellia > Vandellia subracemosa. Next base: position 265,186 of record JAQPCC010000085.1, on the reverse strand, counting down.
GGTAATGAATCGATCACAGTCCAGCGTCTTTCTTCCCCAAAAAATCACAACAGTTTGATACGTGATATCTAACAAGAACCCTCCGCGATAAAAATGCATTAGGAAGAAAACAGCAGCAATTTCCATACCCAAAGCAAGAAGTAAAGAAAAAAAAAAGAAAAAAAAAGATAACACCAATGTAAAAAAGCTGGATCAAAAAAATACTACAAACCCACGAAACAAAAATGCACAATACGAAGGATAAAGATCTGACCTTTCCTCGAAAAAATGCTCAGCAAGCTTCCACCGAGAAGGGTCGATCTAATTTTTACCTTGTATATAGTGTTGTTAGTAAATTTGTGGGTTCGATGAAAACTATGTTGTGAGTTTGGTTGTTTCAGGCTGTAGAGCAATACTAGCTTCGGATCTTCCGCTGTTTTTAAGACTTTAAGCGAGCTTTGCTGTCCAAATAGCTCATCTAGTGAATGACGATTTTGCCCCTCTGGGCTTGTTTTTGGATTGGGTCAGACTGCAGACTTAGAACCCTAGGCCGTATTTTTTTTTAGCGAGAGAAAGCCCAAAATGGTCCCCCAATATTTATCATGTGGATCAATTTAGTCATTGATGTTTCGTCTGAACCAATTTAGTCCTCGATATTGTCCATTTGAACCAATTTGGTCATTCCGTCATAATAAACGTTAATTTTAGCGGGAATCTCTTGCTCGCCCCATATTAAACCATGTCTGGATCAAATTTTGAATATTTGCAGGATTTGGAGGTTCGTACGAGATTCTTTTCAAATGTAAATAGCTCGAGGAAACAGACGATTTAGAGCTTATTTTTTGAATTTTGGAAGAGAAAATTTTTGTTTCGTGCCCTAATTTATTGTGAGACACGTGTGATATTTCTGTTAAAATTGACATTTATCGCGACGGAAGAACTAAATTGATCCAAAATCGACAACATTAGGGACTAAATTGATTAAGACGAAACATCGAGGATTAAATTGATCAACATAATAAATATTGGAAACTATTTTGAATTTTATCTCTCTCTATTTAGTACTTGCAAACCTCATCATATAATAGAAAGCCTTTACCATGTGTGTCATATAAGGCCTGCATCGCATATAAGTTATTCATGTACTTCGCCATGTCCATTATAAATCTTACAAGCTCGAGCTAACAAAACTTGAAAGTTGAATCAGTACAGTCTCCTCCTGCTGCTCGGGCGAGAATCTCCGCTGTCCAAATCTGAGACCCTCGAAGGATCGTTTCTCCTTCTAGAAGAGGAAGTCGAACGTTGTGCCAAAGTGGAGTTAATCTCGACAGCGTTATCAATCGTAACACTCTCCGAGAGTATAACAGCTGCAATGCTAGAGGACATTGAGTTCCCGTCATCGACAGGTAGTGTCAAATCTTGGTACCTCTCGAATAATGGGTCGTCGTTGAAGTAGACCTCAAGTGACCTTTCAGCGGCCAAAAGCTCATCTGCAGAAAAGTTCATTGCAGAAGCATTATAAGCTTGATGTGAGTTTGATCTCTGAAGCAGTTAATGGTTAGTTACCTGCCATTGACTCAAGGTTTTGAGGGTTGACGTCAGTTAAGTCAATAGCTTCATCGGATGCCACAATAGGACTTGCATCTCCACGGAGTCCTCTATTGGTCATAAGCCTGTTCAGGAGCGAGTTTGTAATCTCCGGCGAGTCACGTGGAGGAGCATTGGGGTTAAGGGATGGCGGAATTTGAACTAATTCGTGGCTTAAATCGAAGGTAGCTCCGAGACGCCTGATCATCTCCTCCATGGGAATAGTAAACGCGGTTCTTTGCACAGACTGCCTCCAGCTTTCGATTCTCTGGGCTTGAGGCCTGAGAGGGATCTTAAGGTTGTCCAGATTGGGTTCGCGGGTGTGAAAGCCATTGCCGTAAATTGGAGTCACCTTCTTCGCTGTAACTTCTCCTTTGCAAACGGGGCATTCTTTAGCCTCCGAATGATGATGCAGCCAACGGTAAATACATGGCCAGCAGAACAAGTGGCCACAACAAGTGACGACGGGGTCCTTAGCTAGATCTAAGCATATATTGCAATCAAAGTAGTTCCCCTCATCAAAGTTGTGCTTCTCACCGTCTTTGTTCTTATGCAGAGCTTCACCTTTCAAACGACCATCACTGTTTCCGCACACCTTGGCTGCCACATTTCGATGGCGTTCCACAGATTCAATGTGACCTGTCTGAATCTCGTTCCCATTGATCAGTTCCATTGCGAGGTTCCGTGTCTCCTGGGGAATAGGAATTCGCCTCCAGAACGTACGCCACCTTTCGTTTCTATGCATGTCAGCTTCCCTGATTCTACGATTCGGATCTTGCAGCCATTCCTCTAAGTTCATAAGAGCAATAGGCTCAGATTCTGATGCTAACTCATTATCAGCAGTAGTATTATCAACGGGTCCCAGATTCAGATCAAGATTCGGAATAGTGTTGTCTTCTTCCATGGAAACTCTGCTGATTTCAGAGGATTCAGAAAGAAAAACAAAAAAACAAAAAACAAAAAAAAAAACAAAATTCTACCTTACCAAGTTTGAGCTGCTTAATCAAAACAAAATCCAAATTTCAACTAAAGAACAGCCCTAGCTTTTCAGGTGAGTATTAGCAAAATAAAACCCCCACAATTTGATCACTCAGAAGGAGCTGAAAAACCACGTTTGCGAACAGAGAATGTAAAAACGAAAAATTATCACCAAGCCTCACATAAACAACAGGCGTGCAACAACATTCTAGTTCAGAGAAGAAACCCCAAAAAAGAACTGTAATTCCAATTTCTTACGCAAACATAAAGCATTCAGAATGGAAAAATAAAAAAGTTGGAAATTCAGGTGAACTGCTACATGACAGATTGAAGCTTTAAGGTCAAGAACATGGAACAGAGGATCCGAATTACCCGGTTCTCGAAATGGGTCTTCCGATTAATTAACAACATGAAGCCTCATTTTCAGCGAAGAATCGTCGGCAGATATGAATCTGAAGTTGATATCTTTAGGGTTTTGGGACGAGCGATACTCAAAACGAGGAGGGGAGTCAATATTTTGCAGCATTCGCCGTAAAGTTTTGGTGCAGTATGAAGATGAACGACGGCGCGGTGCGCGACGTCTTCCAGTTCCAAGCTGACCTTTGAGATGTATTCGGAGATAAATGTAAAAATAACAAAAAAATAATAATAATAAAAAATATTAAAAAAGAAAAAAAAATGAAAGAAATTAAAAAAAAAAAAAAAAAAGTGAGTTAATTGGAGTGTGGAGTGATTAGACTAACACTTTCCTATCACTTTAGATAATAAGCTTATCTCCAATCCACATAATAAAATTTTTGTCAATTTTATAAATAAAAAAAAATACAATTGCTATAATATTTTTACTCTAACACATTAATTGTATCTTATACACTAAAATAATATAGGTTTATCTCTACTTAATTTATAAAGTTAAATTTAAAAATTATACATAAAAAATTTATTTATTATTAATTAATTTCAATGCATTAAATATAGTTTATATGTTAATTAAAAACAAATTTTCAATCACATAAAAATAATTAGTACTGTAATATAATTTTATTTTAATTAATTTAAGAATGAAAAATAATAATTTAATAAAAAAAACGCTTACAATTTTCAAGAATAAATTATAGCCTAATTTTATTAGAATGATATAAAATCTTTTTAAAAACTATCAAAATAAGCTTTTAAAATTAATAAAAATAAATTAAAAATTACAGCACTAATTTTAGCGTTGTCAAACAATATCACACTAAAATAGTATTAAACTTTTCACCAACCTAAATATATATAGAGTATAGTACTAAATATTTCACCAACCTAAATATTGAAAAATAACCTCGTATCGAAGTTAAAACTTACTCGATTTTTGTGTTAAATACAATATATATATATATATGCATTGGAAACGCTCTACAACACAATTTTTTTTTCTCTTTCAAATAAAATGTGGCTCGATTTTTCTTTCCCTTTTTCCAAATAAAAAAATATATACTTTATTTATTTATTTTATGATCCTTGTTGTAAATTATAAATGAAAAAAAATTGATCGAGACAATAGACAAAATGCTTCCGTTCATTGCAATTGAAGCAATTATTCTGCTTTAAACCAATTCATATGAAGAAAAAAAATACTTGGGGTTGCAATTTCACTTCAACCAAGGCTGTTAGCGGCGGTGTAGCAGAGAACCACCATACCACCACCGTCAAGCTAGGCGGAGGAAATGCAATGGGGTTTAGAAATAAGTGAATAAAACATTTCCACGTCCAATGTAAGAAGAAAGAGGACAAAGAATGCCCATAGACATAAAGCCCACCCTTAACTAACACCAACAATACCTTCAAACTAGAAAACTCTTCGTCTAGAAGCATTTCGTGTGAACAATAGATGCTCCACATTCATCGTACTCAGCCTTGGCAATACACATCTGCAGGAACGAAAAAGGCGCAAAAAAAGATCAATTCGCCCCGACCCATTTCGTCGTAAGAGCAAAATGTTAAAGAGCAAGCCGAGTGTACCTGTCGGAAAGTGCTGAGAGATGCCAGCATGGAACCTCCGATCCAGGCGGTGTACTTCCCCTTCGGCGGGGCGACGACCTTAACCTCCGTCCCGCTCGGAGCTAAAGCAGCGATCTCCTTGCTCATCCTGTCGGCAATGCCGGGGAACATCGTCGAGCCACCGCTGAGGACAATGTTGCCGTACATATCCTTTCTAACATCGACGTCACACTTCATGATCGAATCGTAAGTGGCCTTGTGAATGCCAGCAGCTTCCACTCTCATCATCGATGGCTGGAAAAGGACTTCAGGGCACACGAAACTTTCGGAGCCGAGGTTCAAGAGTTGACCGTCGGGCAGTTCGTAGCTTTTCTCCACAGAGGAGGAGCTGGACCTTGCAGCTTCAAGCTCTTGCTCGTAATCTAGAGCAATGTAAGCTATCTTCTCTTTGATGTCATTAATGATCTCACGTGGATTGCCATTCATGAGTGGGTAGCCTCTCTCGGTCATGATCTTCACGAGGTGGTCTGTGATGTCACGACCGGCGAGGTCGAGACGGTGAACGGCATGTGGGAGTGTGTGGCCTTCACAGATTGGGACCGTGTGGCTGACAGTATAGCCAGAGTCGAGAACAATACCTAACCGATAAAATCAAGAAACGGTATGTAAGTTGAGATATTTCTGAATAAATTTTGATGTCTTTTCCGTGTAAATACGGAGATATCCCACCATTCACTTGGCTTCATGCCATTCATCAATCTGAATTATCGCAAAAAATCCAAAAAATCATCCCTAGTTCTTTCATTCGGACGTATGTTAAGATAAACAGAACTGGAAATAGGAGCATGCTGATTTTGCCAAATGAAAATCGACCGCAAAAAAAATGGCCCATCAAACTATATATGATTAGGAATTTACATACCAGTCGTTCGGCCAGTGGCATAAAGGGAAAGAACGGCCTGAACGGCGACATACATGGCAGGTGCCTTGAAGGTCTCGAACATGATTTGGGTCATCTTTTCACGGTTGGCCTTGGGATTGAGGGGAGCTTCAGTGAGGAGAATCGGATGCTCATCGGGAGCCACATGGAGTTCGTTGTAGAACGTGTGGTGCCAAATCTTCTCCATGTCGTCCCAGTTGCTGACGATTCCGCGCTCGATTGGATACTTCAATCTCAGAAGACCTCTCTTCAACTGAGCCTCATCACCAATGTAAGCATCCCTTTTGCCCAACCCAACCATCACACTAGAGTGCGGCGGACGCCCCACGATACTTGGAAAGACAGCCTTGGGTGCATCATCGCCGGCAAACCCAGCCTGGCAATTTGGCAGACGGAGTAAAATGAAAATTCAAAGAAATAAGAGCAGCCAACATTTCATCGATTCGACGTATGAGCTTTCATTTTTTGGTGGAACCATAAACATGAAATGAGAAGCCATAACGTTATCATCCTTTTAATGCTCGGATGCTGAGAAATAATACCTTGACCATTCCAGTCCCATTGTCGCAAACAAGTGGCTGAATGCCCTCCGCGAATGCCATGTCCTAAGGCGATCAAAAGACAGAAAAACCGACGATAATTTCAGAATCATGTATGTGTATATGACCAATTGGTTGGCTCTCATGCCGCAGATTCCCATAAACACGAAGATAGAATCAATATGCAATTCATCATAGACATTTAAGAGCAGCAGCACGCAGTGATTTCACTCATCTACTAAAACTGAAAACAAAACAAAAAAAAGGATCGTTTCGATAGATCAAGAGAATCAGAAACGACAAACAAAACCCATCGGCACCACACGATTCAATCTTCGCACCAAAAAACGGAAGCTAAAATCACATTGTAAAGGCAGAGATTGTACCTTCAGCTAAAAATGGATCTCAGTCTCTATCGTCTCACCTCACTCTCGAGTATGAAATATGAAGCACTCCATAAAGTCTAATAAAGGAAGGGAATTATTAATTATTCCTCCATTGAAATTGGAAAGTCTGCTATATATAGGCAGTCCATCAATCACTGCTTAGAAAAAGTTAATCTAGGGAGTTAATTTCACATTTCGTGTTTTTCAGGGTTCAAATTGCAATAAAAAGTTGTATCCTTTACATGGGGCACTATTATATCTTCATGACTACATCGTATGCTCTTCCATGTAATGCTATTTTCATCTTGAAGACAATGGCTTTAAGCCACTTCTGTACTTACATAAACACAGAAGCAAATATCCTAAACAAGCCAATAACAACAATTGATCCCGAGGAAAAAGCCCGAGCCCGAGCCCGAGCCCTCGGGCCATAGCGGCCACCCTTGAGATTATCGACGACGTCGTTGTAAGGAATAGGAGTGGCGGTTTCTATCGTTGCACCTTCCACCTTCGGGCTGCCTCTTTGTGTGCTCATAATCATACCTTGTGCCCTTACGTCGGGCCTACGACTGATCCCCCGAGGAGAAAAATCTTCATGGCATATGGATGATTGAACGTGGTAGTACAATGTACGCCATTAAGGGTGCGTTTGATATACAGATTTCGATATGAAAAATAAAAGGAATGGTGCATAGGTACAACGATTAAAACGTGAAGTACAATTATTTAATGCGATAATTTAGTTTTCCGTAGTGTTTTCCACACACGAATTCTGCATACCAAACGCATATTAAAGCAAAGTAGAGTTATTTCCATAATTGTATAATGGATTACACAGATTAATACCAATAAAAGTATCCTTCCATTGATAACAAAAGATCATCATCATCATCACCACCATTATCGAATTCTGGTGAAATCATATGCACTTAAACATAAAACGTAAAAAGCATAATGCGAAAATAACTTTAATCCCAAGCACTCGTCATCCCACCACCACTCCCGCCACCACCGTAACCGCCATAAGCAACACCACCGCCACCACCATAACCGCCATAAGCAACGCCGCTGCCACCCCCATAATAATTATTATAACCACCACCATAACCGCCATACCCACCACCACCACTGCCGCCGCCATACCCACCACCACCACCACCGCCGCCACCGCCTCTATTGAAAGAAGGGTCTCTCCTGAAGTCCCGGCCACCGAAACGGCCGCCGCCGCCGCCGCGCCTGTTTCTACCACCACCATAAGAAGTTCGGCTTGCAAACCGAGTCAGCCAATCGGGTACTTCTTGGTTTGCTTCCTGCATCAGATCTGCTAAGGACTTGGAGATGGACATGTTACCCTCGTTGAAGAACGCCGTGGCTAGCCCTGTTTTCCCGGCACGGCCAGTGCGCCCAATTCGGTGAACATAGTCGTCGATGTCGTTTGGGAGATCGAAGTTTATTACGTGAGAAACGTGTGGAATATCGAGTCCACGGGCCGCCACGTCAGTCGCCACTAGGATTGGTGTGCGTCCACTCTTGAAGGATCTCAGTGCTTGCTCTCTCTCCTGGAACATCAGTCAAAGGAAGTTTTGACTTCGTTTTTAACAATTAAAAAGTACTAAAATATACAAGGATTCATGGTTCATCAAAACTGAGCAGTGTTATCAATGGCGGATGGCGGGACATGGCAGGAAGCCAAAAACCCGTATGGCGGTACATGGCGGAAAGCCAAAAACCACACGCCATCCCGCCATGGCGGATTTTTAACAATACTGAAACTGAGTTGACAAAAAGGAGATCGGGTATTCTGAAGAGATAAATTTGCATACCTGCTGATTTCTATCCCCGTGGATAGCAGTTGCAGGAAAGCCATTCATGTATAGCCAATGTTCCAACGAATCGGCTCCTTTCTTTGTTTCCACAAATACTAGTGTAAGAGCTTGCTGCAAAAATAAGAGAACAAGGAAAAATGAAATGATACGCTTGAATAAACAATCAAACACAAATAAACTACAGCTTCTAATAAGATAACATTAAGAAGCAGTATATATTTCTAATATGCTATGTGGTGTTTCAGGAATCAGTTCAAACAAGGGCATGCTAGAACGTAGTGGTAGTAGAAGAAAATCAGAACAGTATATAGAAAGGGTAAATGAGTGTAAGTTCAAAGAACATTATGATTACCTTTCCCTGAACTTCATTTTCCCTCTGAGCGTGAAGAAGATCCATTAGGTAGCTTCTCTTATCACTGTCTTGAACATATTCGACTCTTTGAATAATCAAATCTGTGCTAGAACCAACCCTTCCAACGGATAAAAATATGTAATTTGAAAGGAAATCTGATGCCATTCTCTGCATTGCAATAGTAAAAAAAAGTTTGTGACCAAGAAAAATTATTATTATAGAGCATGCTCGCTAGACAACAACCCAAAATCAACTCATTTTGATTTACTCTTATGTAACTATGCATGTGAAAAGTATAACTAAGCTGAGGTCAACATGTGCATGCTTATGGAATACAAGCAGGACAATAATTCAAGTGGGGGTAAACGGACGATAAGGCCATAAACGATAAATGATCAACAACAATGACCTGTATCTCTTTGGGAAAAGTAGCACTAAACAGCATTGTCTGTCTTTCACCAGGACGAGGCATATCCATTTGTTCTACTATCTTTCTTATTTGAGGCTCGAAACCCATATCCAACATTCTATCTGCTTCATCAAGCGCCAAATATCTTATCATCTGTAATGAAAGTTTGGCTCTCTCGAGCAAATCAACCAATCTCCCAGGTGTGGCAACTAGAATATCAACTCCTCTCTCGAGTTCACGCAACTGAAGATAAATTAAATAACATTAAGCACGTAGAAATACAACCCCAAGAAAGAACTCAAATTGCATTTGGGATGAGTAGGAAAAATATAACTAGGAAAAAATAGTGAAGAATTGTAAGCGAAGTATGAGAGACATCTTCATTAGCATGTAACAGAGAAATAAATTGGTATTGCCACTATACTACGAAAAGCATGGGTCAAATATGAAAGGAGAAAATCTAAACTAGCAAGAAGATACTAATGACATGGCTTAGCTTATTACAATACAAATAAAGCAAGCAAACAAAAAGCCCAGGATAGAATAAGCAAGGAATAAATTGCCCCAATTTATGAAATGGAGGAGTCAAATATGGTCCAGGATACGACCAGAGAAATTGATGGATGCTTCAGAACTAAATGTAGAAAGTTCAAGCAAATGACTCAGAGACAAGTGCGGAAGCATGCCAAGGAGGTATCAGTAACATATGGAATCTCTAACATAAAACTAATGCATCCATGAATCACATGTTAACAATAAACCAAAAAATGAACATGAATGAATAAAAAAAATTCCAATACATACCTGCTGATTTATAGGTGCTCCTCCATAAACTACTACTACTCTGACCCCAGTTTGATATGAAAATTTCTTGGCCTCCTCATGTATCTGCGCACACCAAACGCAATAAAACCATCACCAATTGTCAAATTCCGCAATGATCTACTAAAGAACCATACCTGATTCGTTTTCACAAAATAACAAAAATACACACAAAAATAACTAACCTGAATAGAAAGTTCTCTAGTAGGTGAAAGAATAAGAGCATAAGGGAAAAGAGTGCGAACTCCACGTGGTCTTTGAGGCATATTTCCCCTCATTATTCCACTAATAATTGGGAAGCAAAAAGCAGCAGTTTTTCCCGAGCCAGTCTGAGCACATGCCATCAAATCCCGTCCTGCCAATGAAATGGGTATGGCATGCCGTTGCACAGGTGTTGGTTTCACATACTTACACCTCTTGATATTTAAATTCAAAGCATCACCCAAATCTATCTCCGCAAACGTGCTCACCGGAGGTGGCACATTCTCACCATTTGTTTCCACAGGAATATCCTCATAAGCATCAAAGTTAATACCACTGTTCTCCTGATCCTTAAATGTGTTTTCTGTGACAGGATCAACATCGTCATTACCAAAAGGATTGACCTCACGTTCTCTACCACCCCAACTACCTCTACCGCCACCTCTACGGCCACCACCACCATATCCCTGGCGACCATAATTAGGACCACCCAATTGTGAGCCACTAATTGGCCCGCCGTAACCAGGCCTTTCGTTACCATACCTTGCTCCATTCAGTGAAGCAGTCGGTTGATCGAACATAACTGGTCGGTTCCTGAGATGTGGTGGAAGATAGGCGGGCTTGTTGAGAGCCGGCTGTACATTCCCACCACTGATCCCGCCATTTTCTAACGATCTAGTCCCTGAATTCTCAACTGCATCTGCCCACGAACTCCTCATCATTCCAAGAAAAGTCTTCTGAGCCTATTCACGACTTTAACACAAAAACTACCACAAAACCCCGATTCCAGATGAACTACACTACAATCCTGATCCTAAAGCACAAAAAAATCACAGCCAATCGTCACAAAAAAATTTCATACTAGACACGTAAAAGGAAAATAAAGCAAAAAAACAAAAGATACAGCTTCATGAATAACAAAATACATAAAAAAGAATGGATTACAAACAGACAAATAGATCTCAAGTACTCAGCCAACAAAAAAAGGATTGCAACACAAGAATCTAGCTCAAAATTCAACATCACGGAAAGCAATTAATGCGAAAAAAACATATTAACTTTCGAAATCGAAAAGACAATATAAAAGAAAAAGAATTTCTCAAACAGAAAAAATAAAAACGTACAAAACCGTGATAGCTAATGTCGAAAGTGCAGACAGAAAAAAACCTGTCGAAATCTGCAGCAGATTGAACCTTTGGCCTACTGTTGTTCCGCAAAGAAGAAAGCGAAAGATGAAATTTTGAAAACCCTAACCACAGAAGAGAGAGAAATCAGAGGAAATATAGAAGGTACGCAAATATCGGCCAATAAAGCGAAAATAAGGATTTCGTCGGGCGTATTTTCTAATTTATATTTTTAAATTTTAAATATATATTTTTAATAATTAACCATTTTTCTTTTTTTCTAACCTTTTGAAATATATTCGAAACGTTAATTATACTAGCACTTTTACGCACACTCGATGTGTGTGCTAAATATATCAATATATATAATATAATTATAATTTAAAATATTTAATAGATGGAATTATAATTTAAAATTTAATTATATATTATTTTTTATATTTAAAAAGATTAAATTGATTTTTAAGGATATAATTATAATAAATATAAAATTTGAAGGGATAGTTTATGAATTAAAATAAGGGTAAAATAGTAATTAACAACTGATTTAAAATTAAAATTGACACACCAAAACAGTTTCTATGAGGTCCTCACCAATAGTAAAATAGAAAGATACAAAAATTAACATTAAACAGATCTAAAATGCTTTGACGGACTTGTTTGGTATCTTTATTTGAGATCTATCAATAAATAATGTATGTATTATGAAATAAGTTAATTATGGATGATTAAATAATTAAGATGTGGATGTTTTTGGATTATTGATGGATTTGAAAGTATTATATTAAATGATGATAAGATGATAAGATGATGTGTTTAATTGAAGAGTTTGTATTTTAGTGTGAGGTGTATAATTGTAATTAATGTGATTAGTTGTAATAGTGAATTATTAGTAGTATAAATAAGTGATTAGAGTTCATTGTAAATGACATCAAGTATTAAAATACTTAATCTCTCTCTAATCTATCTCTCTTTATATTATAAGCTATATTATCATTATAATTATAATATAAGTATAATTATAATAAAATAATCTTAATATAATATTAATCACAATTAATATTTTTATAACACGTTATCAGCACGACCGCTCTCCGTCGTCAAGATCAACCTCCGTCGAAGATCTCGTACGAGTTTAGTCGAGGTACGGTAATTTAATATTTAATTTATACTAATCATATATTAATTGTGATTAATTTAAAAAAATATATTATAGAAGTATATTTTAAAAGTTTTATAACTAAACGCCAATATCCGAGTGGTTTCGCGGAATATCGTTCACTATAAGTGACGAGAGGTCCAGATTTCCATACCCCGTGGTGGTGTGTGGAATTTTTATTTACGATTTATTTATTTTTTTATATATTCACGTACACAACATCAAAAGCCCACGAGGTCTTGTGGTTATCCCCACCTCAGTAACGGCATATTATTAATTTTTTTGATTGAACAATCTTGAAGTAATTATTGGACCGAATAGTTTTGGACAATGGACAAATTTTATTACCGCAACCTTATCGGAGCTTGGACAATAATTATGAAATAATAAAGAACGAGTTTCATAAAACAATTCATATATTTCATCATTGATTTATATATTATCTGATTATTATGTTCTTTTTCATGTTATAGAATCATGTCGTTTTATACAAAGATGGATCTTTTGTTGCTTACTTTATTTACGGTGATCCTTACGGTTATGTGGATAATGTTTTTACCAATATTTTTAAAATATAATTATTAATTATAATTTTTCTTTAATATTATAATTACTGAAATATATTTTATTTTGAAGGATGACGCTTTGTCCGATGTTTGATCTATTACTTATGATTATTATTACGGCGACAGTTATTTGGATGTGGATATCGTTTTTCATTAGAACTTTTACAAAAGAAGATATAAAAGAAGATTAATTATAATTTTTCCTTTTAATATTTTAATGATGATTTTATTTTCATGATATCAATAAATTGAATCTTACAAAACTTTTGTTGTTTGGAGCGTATTTTCATTATAATTTTAATAATGATCAATAAATTGAATCTTGCAAACCAGAAGTTTACTGATGATAATACATTTGTTGTTTGGCATGACCGGTTGGGCCATCCCGGTTCAATTATGATGCGAAGAATAATTCAAAATTCACGTGAACATTTAATGAAAAACCAGAAGATTCTTCAATCTAATGAATTATCATGTGCTGCTTGCTCTAAAGGGATGTTGATTATTCGGCCATCACCAGTAAAAATAAAGAATGAATAGAATGAATCCATAAGATTTTTGGAGCGTATACAAGGTGATATTTGTGGACCGATACATCCATCGTGTGGACCATTTAGATATTTCATGGTATTGATTGATGCATCAACTAGATGGTCTCATGTGTGTTTGTTATTAACACGGAATGTAGCTTTTGCGAGATTGCTTGCTCAGTTGATTCGATTAAGAGCACATTTTCCGGACTTTCCAATAAAGAAAATACGCCTTGATAATGCTGGTGAATTTACTTCCAAGGCATTTAATGAATATTGCATGTCTATTGGAATTGATGTTGAGCACCCCGTGCCACATGTTCATACGCAAAACGGTCTTGCAGAATCGTTGATTAAAAGGTTGCAATTAATTGCAAGACCATTATTAATGAAGTCGAAACTTCCCTCATCTTGTTGGGGACATGCTATATTACATGCAGCTGCACTAATCCGCATCAGGCCAACAAGTTATAATAATATCTCCCCGATATAAATGGTTATGGTCAGGAACCAGATATTTCCCATCTGAGAATTTTTGGATGTGCGGTATATGTTCCAATTGCTCCACAACAACGCACTAAGTTGGGACCTCAAAGGAGGTTGGGAATATATGTCGGATTTGAATCTCCATCGATAATAAAATATTTAGAACCTCTAACTGGAGATTTATTTACGGCTAGATTTGCCGATTGTCATTTCAATGAATCGAATTCTCCGACATTAGGGGGAGAAAAGAAACAGCTGAAAATGAGTATAAGTTGGAATGAATTATCGCTAAATCATTATGATCCTCGAACGAAAGAATGTGAACTAGAAGTTCAAAAGATAATTCATTTACAAGGTTTAACTAATCAACTGCCAGATAGTTTTACTGACCTTAACAGAGTGACTAAGTCACATATACCGGCTGTTAATGCTCCTGCAAAAGTTGATGTTCCTGGAGAACATATAATGATCGAGCCTAAGCCACAACTAAAACGTGGTAGGCCATCGGGTTCCAAAGATAAAAATCCTCGAAAAAGAAAAGGAGCAAATAATAAGAATGGTCCAGTCGAGGATTTATCGACTCTAGAAGAGTCAATGGGCATTAATGATTATGATAATGAAAATCAGGTACCTGAAATTTCTGAGAATAATGATAATGAAGAGGTCTCGATAAATTATGCCCAAAATGGAATTAGATGGAACCGAGAAAAAGTCAACGTTGACGATAAATTCTCATTTAACGTAGCGTTACATGAAATGAATGAGATAAATGAGAATGAGGATCATGAACCAATGTCTGTTAAAGAATGCAGACAAAGAAATGATTGGCCAAAATGGAAAGATGCAATCGAGGCAGAATTAAAATCACTTGAGAAACGAAAAGTTTTCGGACATGTAGTCCACATACCAGAAAATATAAAGCCGGTTGGATATAAATGAATTTTCATCAGAAAGAGAAATGAAAACGGTGAAATTGTGAGATACAAAGCACGGCTTGTTGCACAAGGCTTTTCACAACGACCTGGTATTGATTATGAGGAGACGTGTTCTGCTGTGGTGGATGCAACTACTTTTCGTTATTTAATTAGTCTGGCAGTACGTGAAGGACTCGATATGCGTCTAATGGATGTTGTCACTGCTTATCTATATGGATCACTTGACAGTGACATATATATGAGACTTCCCGAGGGATTTCAATTGCCTGAAAATTCAGGGCCCCGAAAGGAGTACTCAATCAAGCTAAATAAATTGCTTTATGGATTAAAGCAATCTGGGCGTATGTGGTATAATCGCCTAAGCGAATATTTATCGAAAGAGGGGTATAAAAATGATCAAATTTGCCCATGCATATTTATGAAAAGATCTGGAAATGAATTTGTCATCATTTCAGTTTATGTTGATGATATTAACATAATTGGAACTCCTGAAGAGTTATCAAAAGTCGTTAATTGTTTGAAAAAGGAGTTTGAAATGAAAGATCTCGTTAAACGAAATTTTGTCTTGGACTGCAAATTGAATATTTAAAGAATGAGATATTCGTACATCAAGAGACTTATACGAAAAAGGTATTGAAAAGATTTTATATGGATAAAGCTCATCCATTGGATACTCCAATGATTGTTCGATCTTTAGATGTGAATAAAGATCTGTTTAGACCTTGTGAAAATAATGAAGAACTACTTGGTCCCGAAATACCATATCTCAGTGCTATTGGAGCACTAATGTATTTGACGAGTCATACGCGACCTGATATAGCGTTCACTGTAAATCTATTGGCAAGATATAGTTCGTCACCGACTCGTAGACATTGGAATGGAGTTAAACGGATATTTCGATACCTTCAAGGAACAACTGATATGAGATTGTTCTATCCAAATGAATCAAAAGCAGATTTGATTGGGTATGCAGATGCTGATTTTCTATCCGACCCACATAATGCTCGATCGCAAATGGGCTATTTATTTACGCATGGCGGAACCGCTATTTCATGGCGGTCAGTTAAACAAAGTTTAACGGCTACTTCATCTAATCATGCGGAAATTCTAGCTATTCATGAAGCTGGCCGAGAATGTGTTTGGTTGCGATCGATAATTGAGCATATACAACAAACTAGTGGGCTATTATCGAAAAAGTTACTTCCTACGATTTTATATGAAGATAATGCTGCATGCATTGCACAATTAAATAATGGATATATTAAGGGAGATAGAACAAAACATATTTCACCAAAATTTTTCTTTACACATGATTTAGAGAAAAATGGTGATATTGATGTACAACAAGTGCGATCAAGTGAAAATCTTGCAGATTTATTCACGAAAGCACTTCCCCCAATAATTTTCAAAAGATTGGTATGTTCAATTGGAGTTCGAAGACTTCGAGATTTGGAATGATGTTATCATCAGGGGGAGTAAATACGCGTTGCACTTTTTTTTTTCCTTCACTGAGGTTTTTTCCATGTGGTTTCCCCAGTAAGGTTTTTAATGAGGCAACAATCGAAAGCGTATCTAAAAGAATCATGTACTCTTTTTCCTTCATTAGGTTTTTATCCCATTGGGTTTTTCCTAATAAGGTTTTAACGAGGCATATTCTTTGAAAAACATCCAAGGGGGAGTATTATGAAATAAGTTAATTATGGATGATAAAATAATTAAGATGTGGATGTTTTTGGATTATTGATGGATTTGGAAGTATTATATTAAATGATGATAAGATGATAAGATGATGTGTTTAATTGAAGAGTTTGTATTTTAGTGTGAGGTGTATAATTGTAATTAATGTGATTAGTTGTAATAGTGAATTATTAGTAGTATAAATAGGTGATTAGAGTTCATTGTAAATGACACCAAGTATTAAAATACTTAATCTCTCTCTAATCTATCTCTCTTTATATTATAAGCTATATTATCATTATAATTATAATATAAGTATAATTATAATAAAATAATCTTAATATAATATTAATCACAATTAATATTTTTATAACAGTATGATAGTTTTTATTTTTCACAAAAAAACTCGTGTTATTTAAATCTTTTGTGGGTTTTCTCAATTTCTTGATTTTCTTGTTTTCTCCATTTGAGGGGATAAATCAAAATGATCTAAAATGTTTACCATATTGATCAATTTAGTCCTCGATGTTGTCGATTTTGGACCAATTTGATCATTTCGTCACGATAGACGTCAATTTTAACGAAAATCTCATACGTGTTTCACAATAATCATGTTTAGATAGATAAAATTGAAATAGTTACAGAAATTAGGGTACGAAACTAAAAAAATTTCCTATAAAATTCGAACACGAGTTTTAGATCGTCTGTTTCGTCGAGCTTCACTAACAGTAGAAGATAACAATGTGAACCATCTAAATCCTGCAAATATTACAAATTTTGATTCAGACATAATTTATTGTGGGGCACGTGCGAAATATCCACTAAAATTGACGTTAATCATGACGGAATGATCAAATTGATACAAAATCGACAACATCGAGACTAAATTGGTCCATAGGACAAACATTGGAGATCAATTTGAATTTTCTCCCCATTTCCATTTGAGAGAGGGAAAAAAAAAAAGAGAGAACTTCAATGATACCATGTGGAGTGGAATGTGGTTTCATCAAATTTTGGATGTGACTCAAAAGGGGTCAGATATTTGGCGCAGGCAGCTATGGGGTTCTCAACGTAAGAAATCCCACACTCACGTTACTGTACAAGGAATAGGTCTGAATGAAATTTGTCGTTTTTAACTATGATTGTAATTTGTAAGGATAACTTTTGTTGGGTTTTTTTTTTTTCAATTCAGAAATACCATCACAAGCATGTGGACATCTTCTTCCATTGCAATTCTGGGTATTTTATATGTTTTGTTAAATTTTTATGAGATCATTAGTGGTATTTAGGCGGCATTCATTGCTTTTACTCTTTCTTGCATCCAAACTGGCTTTTTTTTGTTGGGATGAGGGCAATGTAAATTGGCCGGAAAGATGACCCTTTTAATGGCGTCTGCGATTATATGGGGAAACTGTATAAAGGAATCACATTGTGTCTTTGGTTTATTCCTCGATTTCTTACAGAAATTTTTAAATAAAGATTAATTGGTTTTTCGGTTTGAAATAGACCAAGTAGTCCAGCTTTAGAGGAGGAACAGCCGCCGAAGATGAGAAAGAACACATTGGAATGTGGATTGCCGTCTCTACAAACGCTTAATACTCTTTGTTTGTCTGGGTATGGGATCTTGTCTTATATTGTTTCACCAGTCTCATTAGATGAATTTCTTTCGTTTTATCAATCTTAAAGTTACTGTTATTGGCATTTTTCTGGCTCGAGCTTTAGGTTTTCATAATCTATTTTTTTTTCTTGTAACTTATGTGTAATGTTTATTACACTACATTATGGACTACTAACGGAAGTAATGGTGTATTGCTTTCAATTGGCAGATCCATCTTGGTCTGTTTGCTTGTTCTTTTGACTAGTTTTTGTAATCGATTGGCTTAAGTTTGCACTAATTTCTTTCCTTTTTTTGTTAAGTTTAGGCTATCGGGAAGGATATACTTCGGAATGCACAGCTTGATCGATATTTTCGTTCATCCTTACATCTTTGTAGTCTCAGGTCAAAAGGGTATGGATTACTATCTCCTAATCCTAAATATGTTAAAACGTTTCGCCTAAGATCCTTTGGTACTTATAATTGCATCATCCTTAAACATCTTTTGATAGTATCTGTTAGCATCTGTCAACTTTTTGAGTACCTTTAATTCGCAGTTTTGTCTTTCTGGGCCGTCCTTAGCTTCTTGTTAACATATTGCTCATGTGGCGTTCTTACACAGTTGCACCAGACATTAGATACGGTAGATTGGTATTACAGTTCTAATGGGTAATAAGTAACATTGTCCACTGACTCATACTTCTTAGAATTACATGTAGCCAGCAGGCTTAGCATATACATACATACTCGGAGTATTATTGATCAACCACAAGCCAAAAGTATGCAGAGAAAAAAAAAACGAAGCTTAAGATATTCTTTACGTTGGTTTATATTCTGTTCAGCCTCCCTTTCATCACGTGCCTCCTCAATCCCGGGATGTGAACGTTCGTAATGTACTCTTTCCAGTCTATGCCCTCCACGTCGAACCCAAACTGTCGCCTCTCTTCCCCCGACATGAATCCCATCAATCG
Source organism: Lindernia subracemosa (assembly GCA_028392965.1). Classification (NCBI taxonomy): domain Eukaryota; kingdom Viridiplantae; phylum Streptophyta; class Magnoliopsida; order Lamiales; family Linderniaceae; genus Vandellia; species Vandellia subracemosa. Next base: position 246,142 of record JAQPCC010000085.1, on the reverse strand, counting down.
TTCTGTGTTGCTGTTGTCAAATCTGCCCCAAATCACACATAGTAGATGTGTTATAGTATAGCATACGTATAGACTGATGTGTAGAGTAGTTATTTCGATTCTTTCTTACCTTCCACCGTAGAAAGTGTAGGGCTCGTATATAGTAGCCAAGTACTTAGCTTGATCCACCGTTTTCCTGCAGATGGCTTCGAGCTTCCTGGCAGACTTTGGGTCGAGGTTATGGGCCGAACCTCCTAGCCCGGTTCGACCCAAAGCGTGCGTCCAGAGGTGGGATGAGAATTCTTCCATGGAATCGAACAGCTTCATCCTCGGGACTTGCACTGGATTTCCCGAGGAGTCTATGAATGGCGAGGAAGTGAAGTGCTCGTAGAGCAGCTGGGCCAAGTCCTTGAAGACTAAAGGGTTCACAGCCGACGAAGCTACTTGGTAGACGCTGTACTCTGGCTTTGCGGGACCTCCGTGTTTCGCCATGGCTGCTAAGATGGTGTTCACTACCATGTCTGCTGGGACCTGAACAACGAGCTTGGTAAGAAATTCGTACATGCCCGAGTTTTTTTTATTTAGTTCAAGCTGTGAGATGATGAATATACTTACTACATCAAGAACTCCGTTAGGGTCGACTAGAAACCCCGTGAGCAGGCCTTTTCCGTAGTGAAGAATGATTGGATCCATCATCCTGGAGAATGAAAGCCCTTTATTTCATTCTTTTCGTTCTTTCGAATGATTTTAAAGATGAAAGAAAATAAAATGATTTTAAAGATGAAAGAAAATAAGTTAAATAAAAAAGTTAATAAAGAAACCTGCTGCCCTCCATCCAGCCGGGGAAGGGCTCTTTATAAGTGCTTTCGATGACGCTGGGCCTTATTACAACTACAGGTATGTCTCCTCTGAGGTTGTCTATAATCATCTCGGCCATAGCTTTGGTAAACACGTAAGTATCTTGCCAGCCAAACTTATTTGCCCTGAGGATTGATTAGCTCACAGTATTACGTAAAAAATTGTTTTTTTTTTGCTTCGTATTTCTCCATTCATTGCATTAAATATGATACCTTTGAATCCCTAATTCTTTCATCCTCTGAGCAACAGAATTATTATCTTCTTGACCAATGGACTGCTTTGATTCCAAAACCAGGTTGATCTCATCTTCGATGTTCAACTCGGGCAGTGATTCTCTGCTGTCTTTGTGGTGAGCTATCTCCCCCGCTATGGTCTCGCCCGTTCGAAACTGTTTCTCCATGATTCTGCCTTGCCTTTGCCCATTCACATACGCTGATACGAAAAAAAAAAAAAAGAAAGAAAAATAGCTCGAAGGGATGCTCAATGAAACGATACACTCATTTCATATGTTTGTGCTAGCATGTTCTTGCCTGTTGATACTTGAAGGAACAGCTTAAGCTTAGGGCATCGTTTAGCGAAATTCATGAGGCGTGTGGGCCCCCCGGTGTTTATATCCAGGGCAGTATCGTACCTTAATAATCATTGAAAGTTCAGCAAATATATTCAGTTTACATTCTAACCATTTTTTTTTCTTTCATGAGAGCTTCTAAAGGAGATGTGTATGAAACCTTTCGTCGAAAGTAGTATTAGCTGCAGAGTTTATGATCACGTCGACCTCTTTGGACATCAGCTCGGCTGAATCTTCGTCTAAACCGAGGTTGGCTTCGCAGACATTTCCAACCACCGGGATTAGTTTACTCAACATGAACGACTGGTAAGATTTCCCGTGGATTTGCTTCAGATGCTGGCATAGCTCCGTGTTTATTACCTGCGAGTTTTTTTTTTTTTCGAACATTTATTAGAGATATAAAACATTACAAATATTATTGTAATTTTCTTTCTTCTGAAGAAAATATAAGCAATGCATTAAGGTAAATTATATATCACATACTTCATTTCTCAGCCTTTCTAGTGCAGCTTCTCTGTCCTTTGCCTTGATCAAGACAAATATCTTCCTAACATCAGCAGATGTCCTAAGAATCTTCTCAATGAGGACTGAAATATTTATATATCAAAAATAAAGATTTATTTATTTATTTATCAGAAAAAAAATGGCTGCCCAAAAAAAAAAAAAAAAAAAAAAAAAAAAAACCACCTTTGCCCAAGAAACCAGTGGAGCCAGTTATGAGGAAGGTCTTCCCGCCGAGAAACTTCGCAATGCCAATCCCTTCTTCTTCTATCTCCACGCTCGACGCAGATTTCCCGTTGGGACCCAATACCAAGCCGCCCGGTTCGACCCGGCCCAACCCACGACCCGAAGGAGGTGCATCTGTGACAACAGTTGGGATCCCACTCGACTTCATTGCATGTTTATGATCGCTATTATTACCACCACTCTGGCAATAAACAAAACAGCTCTTCTTACTACATATCCCGCCGGATAATCTATACTTCGAAACCATCGTTCGATGCGCAGTGGAGACGGTGGAACTCAGAGAAAGAACTCCCATTGTCGACGCAACAGCCAAGAAAACGATCGACGAGGAAGGCTCAGATTGGACTTAACTAAAGCCTAACTGAAAATAGGGCTATTAATTTTTTTATTTTTTTTAGGTTAAAAAGATTCTGAGTTTGGTTAGATTTAAGTGAGTAGTGATGTGTGGTTAAGTATTTAAAGAGCAAAGCAGATGAGAAGTAGGAGAATTACAAGAAGGGCTCCCTTTTTGCCAGTTCATCTTCTAACACATTGATAGCAACGATCGACGACTAAATTGGCGGGGGATTGTTTCATTACGATGGTTTTTTTTTTTTTTTTTTTTCATAATTATTAGCTAAATATAACTTCTATATTATATTATAACGGGAAAATAAAAATGGGTTTGATATGCTATCATTTTATACTCATGGGAGTAATTTTTATTTATTGTTTTAAGAAGTTATTAGAGGGTGTATGATCATTTGATATATGTGTTAGAAATAATTATGAATAATAATGGTTATATTAAGAAAGAATGTATAATAATACGATACGAGCCTAATTGCCTATCTATGGCTCAAAAATCAATTATTGCTACTGCTTTTATCACAAATTAAATACAATCAGCATTGAGGCTAATAAATGTAACTAATATTGTGATTAATGAGCACATGGGCATCCTTAATTAACTAAACAATCTGTCTAGTGTCTAGCATAAATTATTTTGTTTATTTTACATTACATCTAGCTAGTTATCTTTTGTCTACTTTACAAAGTTTCTTGATGGAAGGTAACAACATTTTTGACATATTCATGTCATGTAATGACAATATATATATATATTTTATCTCGATATATAGGCTTAAATATTTTTTTAGTTCTATAATTTAGGGGGTTAAGAATTATAGGGACATTGAATATAAGAGTTGACATTATATGGACAATAACTTTCAAAATTAAGCAATTTAGGGACATTATACGTCGAAAACTTAGATTTTGCCCCAAATTATTGGATTCCGGCTTATAATCAAGGGTTCCGTCAAAATTATGGGGTGGCGTTATACGGACAATAACTTTCAAAATTAAGCAATTTTGGGATAAAATCTAGGATTATGGCGTAAGTCTCCAAATTGCTTAATTTTGAAAGTTATTGTCCGTATAATGCCACCCCTTAAATTCGATATCCCTATAATGCGACCCTCACTAAATTACTGCAGTAAAAAAGTAATTAACCCCGATTTATATACTAATCCACGAAGTAATGTGAAAATGTCCCAATTTCCATCCAATATCGATAGTTAATGTCTAGCGCTTGGTATATATATTTATAAATATATCATATACACAAAATAATGTATACATAGATTTATTTGATGGCATAATATGCTCCATGATGTAGGGTTTTTCCTGGCATAATAACTTTGACAGATTGTTTTCAATGTTCTGAGGTTATCTTGCTAATTATTTATTTATTTATTTATCTATTATTATGTCTTATTACAATCTTTAGCTTTTTTGTGTTAGAGACTTGCAACATCATTTGACTTTGTCTCTTGTCATCTATATAAATTATTCTTCTCTTCGTCTCCATTATCACGACAATAATCATCTGACAAATTAAGACTACTTCATTTTATTTGAAATATATATATATATATATATATATATATATATATATTTATGCATGTGTAGATTCCAAAGTGATACGTGCAATAGAATGTATCAAAAACCATCAACATCTTCGATGTATATTATGTTTATGTATGTTACCAAGAAACAAAGATGACCTTACTACATAAACATAGATTCAAAGGAGTTAGGACAATGATATGCTATTCGCATGTTCATTGATTTCATCGATCTTATCCATCATTGATGCGACTGTATATATATATTATTGTATATATATATATATATGTATATGCATGTCTTTATCTTTTTCTTGAGATTAATGATTGTTCAATTCTATTTTTCGTATGCATATGGTTAGATTGGTATCTAATTTAAAATTGTACGACATATATATTGTGACGTGCATGTGATTGATTCTAAACTATAATTATTTTATTATTATTTTTATATCACGCCTCGGCCACTTGGACTAGGTAAACACAAAAGCTAGTAATAATAGCATGCCAATTCGTAACATCCATACTATATATTAAGGGGGTTCATGCTATCCTACCCACTTGGGTATAACCCAGGTGGGTTAAGATTGTGACATGTGTCTCATCCTAAAGATGGTGCTGAGATCAACACCTTGGATTGGGAAGGTGTGACACATGTCACAATCTTAACCCACTTGGATTATACCCAAGTGGGTAGGTAAGAAAAAACCTATTAAGGGTGAGGAACTTAGAGTAACTACCTTCTAATTAATTGGTGTGTCATGTTTAATTACTATTTTGCCCTTTAGTCCTTAAGTTTATTATAATATTAATCTATCTATTTTATTAAGGGTAGATATAATAATTTTTCAATTAATTGGTATGACAATTATGATTACTATTTCGCCTTTTACTTCTTAAGTTTATTATAATATTAATTTACAATAATTACTTTTACTTACATACAAAAAATATTTAATTAAAATTAAATTTATGATTTCGTTTATTAAATATAATGAATACTAAATAAAAACTAAAATAAAAAGTAATATTATATATATATATCATAGCACACTCATCGAGTGTGCGTAAAGTATTAGTATTATGAAAGGTTCATGTGTGATATGCTCGCTGTATTTGATACTATATATACCAATATTTTGAGAAATTATAAATTGATTTGTAATCATAACTAAACTCTATTTGATGGAAATCATGCTCAATTTCATTGTATTAGGATATTATTTTTTTTAAGCTCGGTTGCACTAACAATTGCTTTCCGAGTTATTGAATAAGAAATTAGGAAAATAACCACATCCAAAATCATGAATTATTGACTAAATGTAGTTTGAACTCAATGTTGAGGTTAAAAATAAAAATAAATAAATGAGATGTTTTGAAATAATTAAAAAAAAAAATTCATTCATTGTATCATATGAAATTTAAATTTAATGCATAGACTAAAACAGAAAAATGAAATACGACAATAAATACAACAAATTTTTTGTTTTTGGTTACAAGATCGGAATGTAAAGGATGACATTGAACTGAAACAAAAAAATGATAAGGAGATCCGCTTTACTTTTGGGTCAATTTTTTTTATTTTTATTTTAACCTTAAATTTAAATATTCTGAGTTTTAAGCTCGACATATTCATATCGAGCTCGCGCCTAGAAAATGAGTCGAATTCCACTCATGTAGACTGCTAGTTAGATAATCTCAAATGGGATCTGAATTTAATGCTATTATTGTGTTGATAAACAATGTTACTCTATTTTTAGCATAATACTATTCATCAACGCTAAAAATAACGTTGTAATTTTATTTATTTTTATTTTATTTTTAATTTTATAACTTATTTTAATTATATTTAAAATATTTTATATCATTATAATAATAAAACTAAAATTATATAAACGTTATTTTTCTTTATTTATTTATATTTTTCATTTTTAATTTTAAAATTAAATTAATATGCTTAAATATTAATTGTAATTATAATATGTATGCAATATTTTTTTTTAGTGTAAAAAATAAAGTTAATATATTGGGTTATAAAATTGATTGTATTTTTGCATTATGGGTTAGAGAATGGAAATACAATACAACTTGGTTTAATTTAAAGTTCAGCTTACAGTTAAACGAGCCCAAAATCTAAAAGCCCACTTAAAATATGATAAATTAGCCAGACTATAATTCAGCCCACTTAATCGGCCGGCCCAACATGAAATGCATTTGATGATGAAATAAGGTTTAAGCACAAAAACCCTCCTAAGTACCTACCGGCGAGTTCACCCGAAAACCTTCTGCATCGTGGCAAGGTACAACCATTCAGTTCGAAGGTCTCAGTTGTTTCTGTTTTTCTATCGTCTTCGTCATTATTTGTGCTGAATCGATTTTGAGCTGTGGCTTGTGTGAGTATTATTAATAATTGTGTTTATATGTCGTAGGTATTTACGTATTTGTAGTTGAGACGGTATACTGTAATAGGACGGCAGTATGGTAACATCCTCGAAGCATTCACTTCCTGCTCAAGACGATGTTCCCGACTTCCCAAGAGGTTTGATTGCTTTTTAATTTTTTGGCATGCTTATCGGCTTTGCACTCTGTTGCGTCGGTTCAAGAATTGACTTATAGGCGTGTCCGTCGAATGAACTGTTTACACTTTGTTGTGTATGGTTTTCATTGTTAACGCTTTCCAGACTTCCCAAGAGGTTTGATTGCTTTTTAATTTTTTGGCATGCTTTATCGGCTTTGCACTCTGTTGCGTATATCTTTTACTAAGTGTTTCGGTTCAAGAATTGACTTATAGGCGGGTGCGTCGAATGAACTTTTTTACTTTTTGTTGTGTATGGTTTTCATTGTTAACGCTTTCCAATTGGTTCTAGGCGGGGGAAGTTCATCGAAAAGAGAAAGGAGAAATGAGGCGAGGGCAGGCTCGGATGAGGCATTTGGGGAAGATAGAAGTGTGTCGAAAAAGAGGAAAAAGGAAAAGTCGGTGCAAGAACGAGATCATTCTGCCGATGATGATCTGGGTTCTCTGTTTGGAGGTGGATTGACAGGGAAATTGCCACGGTTTTCCAACAAGATTACTTTTAAGGTGAGGCATTGTGTAATTCTTGTTCCTCGTTTTCTAGACAATTTTGCATACTACGCATTCCGCTGATGTTGGTAGTGTATGTATGTGAGATTAAAGGCATAGATTTTATTTCAGAATTTTGGTTGACTTTATTAATAAGGAGCTGAGGATGTTTTTTTGTCCATACTTCAGAATATAGCTACTGGAATGAAGCTTTGGGGTGTTGTTAATGAAGTAAACGAGAAAGATATGGTAGTCAGTCTTCCAGGTGGCTTACGGGGATTAGTTCGTTCTTGTGATGCTTTTGATCGAATTTCAGATGATGCAAAACAGGTTTTTATATCTCATTATTTGACAGATCATGTAATTATCACTGGATTGTTGAGTATGATGCCGTTCACTGTTTTAATAATCTCATGATTTGTCCATTTTTTCATTGCAGGATACAGAGACTAACTCACTATCTAGAATGTATCGTGAAGGACAACTTGTTTCTTGCATTGTATTGCAAATAGATGAGGATAAAAAAGAAGCAGCTAAACCCAAGATCTGGCTTTCTCTCTGCCTGTCATTCTTGTACAAAAGTTTAACGCTTGATGCTGTTCAAGAAGGAATGGTATGTAAAGTTTGGGAGTTTCATCCAGATGATTCTTTTCGTGTGTAAATATAAACAATTACATAAACAAGATAGCAATGTATTCATGGTTTGCTATATTTTATGTCCCTCGATTACTTTTTGAAATGTGCTGCTTTGGTTATTTGAAAGCTTGCATGCTTATTCATTTGGCTAATATTCCACTTGATCGATATTTTTCCACAAACTATAATTTGGACTGTTGATCTGATGTTGTGCCGTGGTCCTTTCTAGTTGTTCTTTTGCCTGTTCTTTTCTTTAAGCGGTTTTCTACAGATAATGAAATTGATTGTTGAAGGAAAAAAAATTTATTCTTCCCAGGTGCTAAGCGCATATGTGAAAAGCATAGAAGACCATGGTTTTATTCTTCATTTCGGCTTGTCGTCTTTTCAAGGATTCATGACAAAACACAGTCAATCTGGTAATCAATGTCAACTTGAGTTTCTCTTCATTGTTTGAATACATTCCATGATTGGAACCAGGATATATTAAACATGATTTTGACTTAAGACGTTTGTTTTGACATATTAAATCTTGTCACAATGCTAATCTCATTAATATTGTACCAGTGAAGTAAAATAAATTATGTTTGTTCATTGAAATCATTATATACCAAGCTACAAACCATAATTTCAAATGTTATTGTAATGGTTATCATACAACTGGATTCCTTCTTCCTTGTAATTGGAAAAAGGTTCTTAGTTCCTGCATTAATATTTCTTATTACAATCTTCATCAAGTTAATTTACAACTTAGAAAATATCTCCGGGAGTGACAAATACTGTATTTTTTACACTTTCAAAGAGTGAATTAGCATGATTTAAGCCTTACTGTGTTATCTTAGTTATTATTTGCCTTTCTATAACCAATATCTTGTGCAGAGCGTGAAAAGGTTGACTTAAGGGTGGGCCATCGTTTAGAAGGGGTTGTAAAAAGCATAGACAGAGCCAGAAAAGTAGTCCATTTAAGTTCAGAACCTGATCTGGTTTCAAAATCTGTGGTATGCACCTGCAATCCACACCATACCAACGTAACACGTTGCTCTAAAGTTTCATCTTGTTTCTGAATCTTTTAATTCATGCAGACCAAAGATTTGAAGGGCATGTCAATAGATCTTTTATTTCCAGGCATGATGGTTAATGCCCGAGTGCAGTCAACACTTGATAATGGCATCATGTTATCATTTCTAACATATTTTACTGGAACTGTACGTATGCATCAGTTTACTTTCATTACATTAAAAGCATGTCCTATATTCGTTGTTTGTCCTCTATATGATGTTCTTTTTCTTCATAATACAGGTTGATTTATTCAATTTAGATAAAACGTTTCCTTCTTCAAACTGGAAGAATGATTATTCCAAGAATATGAAGGTAAACTGTTCATTTTTGCCGAGTTGTATCTCTAATCTCTTAGGCATTCTATTGGGTATATCATAATTGAATCGGCCAACCAGTTGGTTTATTATAGTCATTTATCAGATCTCCATATTGTTTGCATTCTTCTTCAATGTTCTGCTGATTTTTTGTGGCATTTTTCTTTTAACTGATAACTTATTTTTGGAGGTTTTTTGCTTTCTTTCTTTTTCTGTATATACAGTTCAATGCCCGAATCTTATTTATTGATCCTACAAGTAGAGCTATTGGTCTTACGCTGAATCCTTACTTAGTTGGTAACAGGGCTCCTCCATCTGTAAGTTTTACTTTACCTCTCCTGTATTAGCACAACTTTGTTTGTACTTTATGTTAATTAGATTTCATAATCAGAACGTTTTATTACATTTCATCGTGAAGAATTCCATTGTTTATTTTATTCTTTCGACGGCATGCATTTGGTTTCATGTTTGCATTTCTTTAGTTGTTCATTTATTCTTTGAGTTCAGATAAATTTGCCAGCTAGGAATAGCCAACTTAAAGATGCTCAAAACTACCATCTTTCTGATGCCAACTTATCTTTTTGCAGCTAGTTAGAATTGGAGATATCTTTGATCAATGTAAAGTCGTCAAGGTTGATAAAGGATCTGGCCTGCTACTGGCAATTCCTACTTTACCAAATCCGACCCCTGCTTTTGTTAATGTACATTTATCCTTCGTTATTGAAGAGTTTGTCGTTCCTTATTGAAAAATCTTCTTTTAACTTGATCTGTTAAATATAGTTATTCTGTGAGGATTTCAGATTGCAGATATAGCTGATAAGAAAGTGCAGAAATTGGATAAGAATATTAAAGAAGGTTCTCTTTATCGCGTCAGAGTAACAGGATTTAGGCACTTAGAGGGGTTTGCAACTGCTACAATAAAGGTTAGTGTTGCAACTTTACAGTTTTTAATCGTTGCATGCTCGTGTCAAATGTGTTCCAACTTCTAAGAGAGCAGACATATACTAATCTTGTGAATTGCCTCTGGAGACTGATCATTGTAGTTTCTTGCTAATTGCTTGATGCACTTTCTGTTCTTTTTTTTTCTTGAGCAGACTAGTGCTATTGAAGGGTCAGTTTTCACTCACTCTGATGTAAAGCCTGGAATGGTGGTGAAGGCCAAAGTTATTGCCGTTGATAGTTTTGGTGCTATTGTTCAGTTAGCTAGTGGTGTGAAAGCATTGTGTCCACTTCGTCATATGTCAGAGTTAGAAATTACTAAGCCTCACAAAAAATTTCAGGTTCTCAATTCAGATTCATGCAAGAGCTTAACTGACCATTCTAATGGATATGTGCTTTTTCTTTGTTCTTTCTAATTTTAATTAGAATTTCATTGTTGCCTTTGGCAGGTAGGGGCTGAGTTAGTTTTTCGCGTACTTGGCTGCAAGTCCAAGAGAATCACCGTGACACTCAAGAAAACTCTGGTATTTCATATTCTTAGATTTTTCGTGTCTTATATAAGGCATGGTTATAACAGATTTTATTTTTTAATGCTGATGATTTCAACCCAAATCGGAGCTTATTTATTTACTTATTTTCTGATTTTTGCGTAAAATGGAAGCTCCATGTTTGTATGTCGCTGTTTATATAGCTACATTGTTCATATATAAAACCTTTAAATTAATATATAATGTAATGCAATTAATTTCAAAAGAGCATGCTTCCGATTATACTAGTGCGATAATAGCGATAAGCATTTCAAATACTTCTTATTATGGAGTGACAGCGAAAGGGAATATAATCTAGCCAGCTTCTTTCATATCTAGTTGTCTTGCTTACTGCATAGAATTTTCTACCATTGGTTTAGGTGAAATCAAAGCTGGACATTATAAGTTCTTACACAGATGCTGTTGAGGGACTGATCACCCATGGTTGGATTACAAAGATTGAGAAGCATGGATGCTTTGTCAGGTTTTACAATGGGGTTCAAGGATTTGCTCCGAGGTTAGCATGATGAAACTAATATCTTTCGGATAATATTCCCTTGTTCTTGTCTAGATTGATTGGTTAATTGTTTGTAAGTTTAGACATGTTATCCAGCAATTTGTAGTATTTCTTGCCGAGCTGCATCTTAATTCTATTGCGTATGACTTAGATGGGTACAATATCACATGATGTGTTTTCAATTTTGTAGTAATTATGCGCTTGCATGCAACCTCTGAGTTTTTTGTATCATGATTTTATCAATGTTGAAAACAGTGGCCTAAGACTACGCTCGAATAACACCAACAGCTGTCTGGCAGATTGGCCTACGCGCCCAGGATTTTTTTATTATTATCTTGGAATTTTACGTTTTTTTTTATTAATTTTAACTAAAACATAGTACCCTAAATCTTAGAGGCTCCAGGATTTTGAACCTTTTTTTTTAGTTTTTAGTTTAATTGAAAAATCATATCCTTTCCCCTCAAAACCATTCAACTCTACAGTGCAATGAGAAGCCATTTCACAAATCATAGTTCTTGCTGCCAAATCTGACCCACCATTTCTCCAACATTGGTTTTTATGTTTTCAATGCTCAAAGCGTCCGTAGAACGGTCCACTTATAGATGACAGGGAATGCATCCAGATAGTATCGCATAAATCTCATAATTATTGCTATCTTATGAAAGTTGTGACAATTTTTTCTTATTTAAATTAACAATATACTCCTCATTGCAGATCTGAGCTTGGTTTGGATTTGGGGAGTGAAATAGGTCCAATGTACCATGTTGAACAGGTTGTGAAGTGTCGTGTTGTGAAATCTATTCCCTCTTCACATCGAATAAGCATTAGTTTCATCATGAAACCTACAAAGTGAGTCTCTTTTAATCCTTCGTGCTATTTTCTTTGGAGTTTGCGTAGACTGTAGATCCAACCTTGAATCATATCATATAAGGATAACATTTGTAGTTCTGTATTTATATGTTTCATTTCTTACATCAGGTTCGTTTGTTTTCTGGAAAAAAACTGAGATGTGAAATGCCTCCTTCAGGATTACTCAATCCAACTGAGAATGTTGAGTGTACTTTTAAGATATAACTGGAACATATTATTTCGTTTCAACAAAAATGGACACATATCTCCCTCTATTCTCGAGAAAGTAAAATTTTGATCAACTTAGAATGCTGCAAGTGTAGTGAGATCATGTGTAGTCTGGATAATTTTTTTATTCATTGGTCATCACCATGTTTAGAATGTTAATGCATTTCTACGTACTCTCCTGGAATTTATTTCTTTCAACATCAATGTTATTCTTGCACTAGCTTTCTTTTCAATTTTATGACTATTAATTCGTCTTAACGTTAATATTGAATTTCTTCAATTCCCTGTTAAATAAAATGACAGACGGTTGGTGGATGATTCTGTGAAACCGGGACGTATAGTTTCTGGTACTGTTGAGCGTAAAACTTCTGATTCGCTTGTTGTGGATGTCAATGCACCTAGCCGCATGAAGGGAACTATCTCTCTAGAACATTTGGCAGATCATCATGGTATCTGAAAGGCTTTCAGTGCTTAATGCTTATTTATTTGCTTGAAGTCCTTTATGTTATTTTTCACTTTATCGTCTTATTCCGCTGTCCCAATGTTTCTGATAATTATTACTTCATCTACTTTTCCTTTTTGCATAATTTGGTTTGCTGATGAAACAGGCCTTGCTGCTCTGTTGATGTCTGTAATGAATCCAGGACATGTCTTTGATCGTCTGCTTGTTCTAGGTAAGGTTTTTGCCATTCTTGATCTTCCTTCTGACAAGAATATGAGCCCTTGGAAACGTTTTCTGAGAGAAGTTTTTGTTTTCTAAATTGGTAATTGGTATTCACCTATCTCTGTCTTGACCTTCTAAATTTGCAGATAATGAAGGAGACAGTCTTTTACTGAGTGCCAAGTATTCACTAGTTAACGCACAAGAACTTCCTGTTGACATCAGTCAAATTGAATGTCCCTCACTGGTGCCTGTAAGATTCTGCTCTTATTTTCACTTTCATCTTCTGTTGGAAATATTTCTGGTGTTACGTTACTCATTTCTTTCCCATTTAAAATATGCTCCTTTCCTCACATTTGTAAAATGAATCTGGACTGCCATGTTTACCAATATGAGTCTATATGATCAATTTTTCCCTTGGCTCATAAGTGTTCTTGTACCAGGGTTATATATGTAATATTATTGAAACTGGATGCTTTGTTCGCTATATTGGACGCTTAACTGGTTTTTCGCCAAAGAGTAAGGTATGTACGAAAAAGCTTCTCATTTTTCCTGAGTATACTTATGCACTCACACACATGGATATGTATGTTATATATAAGGATGGATGCCTTATGTTTAACTGGATATATGAGTAAATTTTGTAGGCTACTGATGAAAGGATAGCTGATCTTACTGAGGCTTTTTATGTTGGACAGTCTGTTCGCAGTAACATAGTTGACGTAAGTTCAAACCGAAGTGGTTTACTTGGCTGGTTTGGGATTATTCTTCTTTGTAATCTTTCTCTTTTATCTTTTCCAGGTTAATAGGGAGATGGGTAGAGTGACTCTGTCACTTAAACAGTCATCATGTTGTTCGACAGATGCATCTTTTATACAGGAGTACTTTCTTTTGGAGGATAAGGTAACGCATGGCATTCTTTCCTTTATCGATGAAATATTTTGAAGTTTTTAGCGAGCAAAGATATTAGTCAATCAATATTTTGCCTATTCCAGCTGGAAAATTGGTATATGATAATAATGCTATCATCCATTGCTAATGATTTCTGGACTCAAGGCTTTTTAAATATTTGACCATTTATTTAATTCTTTGCTAGGTTTGGGCGAGTAAATATACCAATTAAATTTTCTTTCCCTCTCTGGGTTATGTATTGGTACATTGGTCAAATTTGTTTTTCTTGATTTGATTTGTAATGTTGAGATTTTTACCCGTTGTGAAGTCTTTTATCTGATGTAAAGTGAGTTAACTTATGGAGGACCTCCCTCTATCTGTGTCTATTTTCACAGTGGTGATTAGGCTGATATTTTACTTATCATGTGTCAAGATCATCTGGACTGGAACTTCATATATGCTCTAAGACTACTGAATTACTCTTAACTGATGAAGTCTTTGATGGTTATTCGTGTTTTACTGCTTTGCCAGATCGCAAAGCTGCAGGCAGAAGACACTCAAGGCCCTGGATTAAGCTGGCTTAATGACTTCACTCTCGGAAGTGTTGTTGAAGGAAAAGTACATGATATTAAGGATTTTGGTGTTGTTATCAGCTTTGAGAATCATTCTGATATCTATGGCTTCATTTCACATCATCATTGTAAGTCTATCTTCATAATGCATAAGCACCTGATATCTTTCTTCTTTATAAATGATAATAACTTTCAGAGTACATATTCTGCAGTGGCTGAAACCATTGTGGAAAAGAACTCTGTGATCCGAGCTGCGGTTCTTGATGTTTCGAAGATAGAGCGCCTTGTTGATCTGTCCTTGAAGCCTGAAATCGTAAATAAACCTAACAAAACCGGTTCTTCTGTACAAACGCCAAGGAAGGTCTGCCATATGGTTTTTCATGTCTTAATCTCCTTCAGTCTTATTTTATTCTCTTTTGCACCGTGTCAATGTTTTGATTATATGATATTGCTATTTCTGTATCTATCTGGTTTCATATAGCCATGACTTCTGTTAATTATCTACTAATTCCACTTTCGATCCATATCAAACTTATATACTTGGCAATCCATCTCACTTCACGTCTTTATGATAAATTTATTGCAGAAACGCAAAAGGGAAGCTTTTAAGGGCTTGGAAGTGAACCAATCTGTAAATGCTGTGGTCGAAATTGTGAAGGAGAATTACTTGGCATGTCTTATTTGTCCTTTGTCATTAATGTATTTTTGTCAATTAATACTTCACTCATGGGGATGCGGAACAACATTTTCCTTTTCTTTCTTTCAGGTTCTTTCGATTCCAGCATATAATGTTACCATAGGTTATGCATCTATCATGGATTACAACACACAGAAATTACCCCCTAAACACTTCACCCATGGACAAAGGTAGGTCAGCGATTGCTATTCATATGCGTAGTTGAATACTTGCTATCTGTTCGTTTAACAAAAAATTTCAGATATTTTGCAAAGGTAAGATAAGCATGACCGACATGTGTTAAATTGAGGGGTCCTTCCTAAAACCAATTGGTGATAGGAGGAGAGGCCTCTTGATTTATATATTGAGTCGAGTGAATATAATTTCCCGATGTGGGACAAATACTCTCAACACGCCCCCTCACGTGTGGCGCGATTCAAGGCCTAACACGTGGATATTTTAAATCGGGTGGCGCTGTGTCAAACAAGCGTGATAACACGCATATAGAACCCGCTCTGATACCATGTTAAATTGAGGGTTCCTTCCTAAAACCAATTGGTGATAGGAGGAGAGGCCTCTTGATTTGTATATTGAGTCGAGTGAATATAATTTCCCGATGTGGGACAAATACTCTCAACAACATGCATGTTGGATGTTCACATAAATAGCATACTTTTTGTAGTTTTTACCTTCTACTGCTCTCATAGTGACTATTTGTAAGGTTGGAAGTCTCTGAGTGGTTTCTCTGGCAAGGTTAGAAAATGTGTTTGGTATCTTAGCGGTCGTGCAATGGGGGTAAGTCAGAGTTATAGGGCTCAAACTTGTTTAACCTTGCTGATATGAAACACTGACTTTTAACATGAGTTACCTGTTTCTTCATATCCTGAGGTCCAAGTTAATTATTATAACTATAATGGCCTGATCAGTATGGGTGACCTTGGAAAGAACTAATTCCCCTTAGGTTGAGAGTCAGAAGAAATGAACATTTCTCATACGAGCCCTACATATCCTGCTACCTGCTCAAAAAGGGCTATCTTAGTATTGCATACATAAATTAATTTGCATGATAAAATCAATCATCTCCTGCAATTTCAAACTTCGTAATATGATTTTCTTGTCCTATGCCTTGAATTCAGACTTCAGTAATGTTATTACTGTATGGTGCAGTTTGTCTGCAACTGTGATGGCTATGCCAGATCCAGAGACTGGTGGGAGACTTCTGTTGCTGCTTGAATCTGTAAGTGACCGTGCGGATACATCAAGTTCTAAGCGTGCAAAGAAGAAATCGGGCTATGATGTTGGGTCTCTTATTCAGGCAGAGGTGTGCGTTTCTTTTTGTGGCTGCAACAGTGATTTCAGCTCTCAAAGTTGTTGAGTGCCTTACATCTAAGTTTTTCCCTTGTTTTTCAGATAACTGAAATAAAGCCTCTAGAACTCAAACTGAAATTTGGTTTTGGATTCCACGGAAGAGTACATGTAACCGAGGTTGGTGGTTTTTCTACTATTATATTGGCTATTGAAGGTACTTGTTTTGGCATTATCTTCTATAACATTTGAATGGCATGGTTGCCTCTATTAATATGCAGGCTACAGATGATAATTCTGCTGAAAGTCCGTTTAATACATTCAAGATCGGGCAAACACTGACAGCAAGGGTTGTTTCAAAGGGTAGCAAGACAGGAACTGTTGGTCGTGGATGGGAATTGTCAATTAAACCTTCATTGCTTAGAGGTGAGCTTTTATCTGAACTCTGGTTCTTACACTTTCCATGATGATGATGCAATCATTTCTTTCAAAACGTTATATTGGGATTAGATCTCAATCTTTCTTTCAATCAGAAGGCATATGTTAGCATCAATTTCCCGGGGATAAGCCCGATGAGATGCTTAGTTACGATCTTTTAGTGATTGGAAATAAGTAGCTAGTTCATTCACACTGCTTGATTTTTTTTTTTTTTTTTAAATTTTTTTTGCATGGTTGTTGTGAGTAACATGCTCAAACTGTATGGCATATACAGGATCTGGAGAGATTGACGAATTGTTGAGTTCGCAGTTCAACTATTCATATGGACAACAAGTCTCTGGTTTTGTTTATAAGATCGACAGTGAATGGGTCTGGGTGACTATTTCTCGAAGTGTCAAGGCTCGCTTGTATATTCTCGATACTTCATGTGAACCCCTTGAACTTGCCGACTTCCAGAAACTGTTTTGCTTGGGCCAGCTACTTCAGGGTTACGTCGCAGGCATGAACAAGGAGAAGAATTTATTACGTCTGGTCCTGCAGGAGCTTCCTACTGACGTTGTCAAAGTCAAAGAAAATGATTCAAACATTCAATCTCTGTGCCATTTATCTGAAGGAAATGTTGTGGGTGGTAGGATTTGTAAAATTCTTCCCGGTGTTGGTGGATTATTGGTCCAAATTGATAAAAACCTATTTGGTAAGGTACATTATACCGAATTGACCGACTCTTGGGCACCAGATCCACTGTCCTTATATCAGGAGGGACAGTTCGTTAAGTGTAAGATTCTACAGATTGATCGAGCTCTCAAGGGCACAGTCCATGTGGATTTATCATTTCGGTCAACTTCTCGTGGAAAAACATCCACTGAACTTAATGGTGATACGTAAGTCTTGCTCTTTGGTAATTATTAAATTCGTAATAGCTGTTGACTGGATCATATCGATTGGAATTTGGGGAAACCTTAATGTTTCTGAATAAATGAGTTTCTTATTAGTCAGTTTTTGAATAATTATGTAATGCTCTGAAATTGTATTTCTTGGTTCATCCTGTGATTTTGACAGTGTTGTATGTCGCATTTGTTTTGTTTCCATGATGTCCTCTCTCATCGGGGGAAAAGTTGTATTTTTAATGTGTTAGATGTCTCAAACGTACTTCGCTGTTTCTTGTTTGGATTATCTTGAAACTCTTGGTTCTTTTAGAAAGGCTTATCGTTTTTTTAATGTAACAAGTATGTTTGATTTTCATGCTTACATTCTAGTGTCATTTAACGAGTCCTCAATTTGCAGGCATTCTTCTTTCCAGCACGAGACTGAAATGACAGATCTTCATCCTAATATGATTGTAAAGGTAGTGTGCCAAGTATTTCCTTGCATGCATTTTAGCATATTGCCTGATGTTGTTCCCGCTGAATTATGAATCCAGTTTCATTTGAAGTGAAATTTTTTGCATAGTCATCTTCAATTTCCGCTGATAAGGCAAACCTAAAAGCAAACAATCAAACATTTATAATAATTGGACATGTTTTTCTCTGAAGTTTTTATGCTATTTTAATTATATGTTGTAGGGCTATGTGAAAAATGTATCATCAAGGGGATGTTTTATTATGCTATCTCGGAAGATAGATGCCAAAATTCTTCTTTCAAATTTGTCAGATGGTTTTGTTGAAAATCCAGAAAATGAATTCCCTGTTGGGAAACTTGTCACTGGCAGGTAACTAAGAAATTTACAGCTCTGATGCATTTTGTTACATATTCTATTATATGGCACTTATATATTCAGACTGTAGGGTGCTTTCGGTTGAGCCAGTCTCAAAGCGTGTTGAAGTAACTCTGAAGACATCAAACAGTACATCAAAGTTTGATGCTAATTCCTTCGACCATATTGCTGTTGGAGATATTATTTCAGGAAATATCAAGCGTGTTGAATCATATGGCTTGTTTGTATCCATTGACCGTACAAATGTGGTATGTTCTTGATATCATTTTTTTCTATCCAAGATATTATATGTTTGTCATTTATTTTCTATTAGCAGCTTGTATTTTGTCTAGACTGATGACCCTATGTTTTATGCTTTACCTAGGTTGGGTTATGTCACATTTCAGAGATTTCTGATGATCCAATAGATGATTTGGAGATTAAGTTTAGAGCAGGGGAGCAAGTGAAGGCAAGAGTGTTGAAGGTTAGTCACCATACCAAGTATAATTTTTACTTGTTCTCAGTTTCTACCACGTCAGCCTTCAAGCTAGAAGTTTGTATATATCAAGAATGATTGCATAGAACTATAAATCATTTGAATGGGAAAACATGGATATGTCAAATCAGCATTCCTCAAACCGTTTCCCGTTCAATTTTATATTCACATGATTCTCTATTTTTTCTCAGGTGGACAAAGAAAGACATCGTGTTTCTCTTGGGATGAAGAAATCATATTTCGGAGATGAGGATGATGTTCAAACATCTCCTAGACAAAGCCTTGTTCCTGCTATAGGCAAAAATGAATTTGCAGTAGCAGCAAAACCGAAAGGGTTGCAACAAAACGTCTCTGTGTTGGCTGATAAGGCAAATAATGAATCATCAGTGAACAACCATCTCAATATACTAGCAGATGCTGAAGCCAGAGCTTTAGTGCCGCCTCTTGAGGTTCAACTTGATGAGATCGAAAGTTCAGAGATCATTGTAGATGCTCCTCTAACCGTGGATACCAAAGCAGATGATGCCATCGATGAGAAACGAAAAAAGAGGGATAAAAAGAAAGCTAGGGAAGAGAGGTACAGCTGCCCAAAATCATCGTGCTTTAATATTTATTTCTTGACAGGGAACAATATCCTAAAATTGCTGATTATAGTTACCGAGTAATTTGTGGCACTGAGGGATATTTCTGTGCTTTTGAAGGGAACGAGAAATAAGAGTTGCTGAGGAAAGGCTGTTAGAGAAAGACGTCCCAAGAAGCGCAGATGAGTTTGAGAAACTCATTCGTAGTTCCCCAAATAGCAGCTTTCTTTGGATAAAATATATGGCATTTATGCTGTCTTTGGCGGAGGTTGACAAGGCTCGATCAATTGCTGAAAGGTACATAATACATGATTTGACCAAGTGCGTATGTGTATTGCTAGGATTCTTGAAGAAAAATAAAATGTGATCAAATGTTGTAGGATGCATTGAATTAGTTTTTGTAGGAATTTCCCAAATAATTCTCCACAAAAGTAGAAAATACTGACCAATACTTGCAGTTGCTATGCATTTTGTGAAGCCCGTTGGAACAACCCTCTATCTCAAGGATTTTTCTATGGAGATTTTCCTTTAGTCGTCTCTTTCCTCCTCAGATCACTTGTTCAATGCCGTTTCTAAAATCTTTCTTCACAGGGCTTTGAGAACGATAAACATACGAGAAGAGGATGAAAAGCTGAATATCTGGGTTGCTTATTTCAATTTGGAGAACGAGTATGGAAATCCTACGGAGGTAAATGCCCCCTGCCCCTAATCTTCAATGAAAAGAAATGATATACAGAAAAGATAATGTAAATCGATCCGCATCTGTGATGCTATACATGAGATTGACGAGGAATTATTTTTTTTTTTCACCTTTCAGGAGGCTGTCACGAAGATATTTCAAAGAGCTTTGCAATATTGTGATCCCAAAAAGGTACACTTTGTCCTTCTAGGTGTGTACGAGAGAACAGAGCAGCATAAATTGGCCGAGGATCTTCTCGGTAGAATGTCTAGAAAGTTCAAGAGTTCTTGCAAGGTAAATAAATTGGCCCCATACAGCTCATTGAATCATACTTCAAGAAATTTCTCTACTAATACAGAGTTTCTCTTCTTGGCTTTTAGGTATGGCTGAGGCGTTACCAGTTTTTATTGAAACAAAACAGTGACTCGGTTCAGTCCGTTTTGAATCGAGCTCTCGTGTGCCTCCCCAAGCGTAAGCACATTAAATTTATTTCACATGCTGCTATTCTCGAGTTCAAGTGCGGCGTGCCCGATAGGGCAAGATCCATGTTTGAGGGTATGCTTAAGGAGTATCCCAAGAGGACCGATTTATGGAGCATCTACTTAGATCAAGTAACGTTTTTTGAAATAATAAGAAATAGGAAACTTCAATCTCTCTCTCTCTCTCTCTCTCTCTCTCTCCATGAACAATGCCATCAATGTCTCTTGATGGTCTGACTTTTGTACTGATTTTAACAGGAGATTCGACTAGGTGATGTGGATGTGATCCGTGCTCTATTTGAGAGAGCTATAAGTTTGAGCCTTCCCCCAAAGAAGATGAAGGTGCTGATACTATACTACTACTACTCTTTGCATGTGTTATATTTAGTTTTAACTTCTCTTTCGCTGTATTGCTGTGCCTTTCATTATTGGGTTTTTCGCGACTTGTGCAGTTCTTGTTTAAGAAGTATCTCGAGTATGAGAAGTCCATCGGCGATGAAGAACGAATTGAATCCGTGAAGAGAAAGGCGATGGAATACGTCGAGAGTACTCTTGCTTGATTTTGCCGGGGAATCCATAGCTCTGTCTTCTACTCAAATTTTGACTTTCATACATGAAAAAAGTTTTTAAAGCAAAAGTGATGCCCGCGACGCTTTTAATGGATGCGGCGACTGCCAC
The DNA here is from genome assembly GCA_028392965.1 of Lindernia subracemosa. Lineage (NCBI taxonomy): Eukaryota > Viridiplantae > Streptophyta > Magnoliopsida > Lamiales > Linderniaceae > Vandellia > Vandellia subracemosa. The sequence goes on along the minus strand of JAQPCC010000085.1, from coordinate 224,825 downwards.
GTCCGTATGGGATTCGAGTTAGTTCGAACAACGAATTTGTCGTGCGGCTTGCTTCTCTTGACTAGTGTTATTGTAATTTTTGGTTTCTATCCTTTTTTTCTACATTAGTTCAAATGTATTATGACATTGAGATATTTGAGTTGTTCCTTGAGGAGTATTATAATTTGGGGTGTCTTATCTTATCTTCTTGGTATATTAGTTCAAACAAATTATGGATATTCAGACATGAACATGTTTTATTTAATATTCTACTTATTATTATTATTAATATTATTTAATAGCGTTGAACAAGATTCTATTTTTATGTCAGGGCTTGATTATATGTTCAAATAGTGTAAGTCAAAACAAAGCCCTTAAGAGTATTTCGTTTTCTTATAGGGAACTATTAAGATTATTACAAGGCATACTAGAAAAGTCTGAAAATGAAAGAATCTAGACGAGTGTATAACTACAATACATTGATAGATACCAACTATTGGACTCTTGTATGAGTAATGAAGTATTTGGAATTATTTTTATTTTTATTTTTATTTTTTTCTGTCAGCATCATTTCTATCCAACTACAAGAAGCAACTGTTGTACCATTCTTTTAACGGTTGAAAGAGCAAGAAAACACATGAATTACATAATTTCCTTTTTTTTTTCTCCCTTCTATTTTCTTGACACTTGGTGGCTCTAGCATTTGGCAAGACATATTTGACCATGTTTATTATGAACTAGTGGGATGGGATCATCCAATTTGTCCAAAAATACCAAAAAACAAAAAAAAAAAGAAAAGAAAAGAAAAGAAAAAGAAATATCTTTTATCTCATTCCCAATCAAAGTTTGGGTTTTTTCTTAAGTGGGGTCCACTCGAGCAGCTAAGTTCAATGGAAACATCACTCCACGAGCAAGAAGACACACTGCATCGTGGCGTTGTTAACCTCTTGTCACTTGAATAAAAGAAGCACAAACAACCCTCCTATATCACAATCTAAATAATTCAAAAGAAAATTATTACTCTCAAAGAAACTTTATAGAAAGAAAGAAAAAAAAAAAGATTCCTCTTTGCAATGAAATCTCTCGGCCAAATGGATCTAGAAGAGTGGGAAATCATACCTAAAGAAGGTCTCCTTGAGGTTCACCAAGATGGAGGTAAAGAAATATTTACTCAAGAACTTACTTACCCTAATAACGAGTGTAAGAATATATCTTCTTTACATGTACTAATTTGATCTTAAACCAGCCCATAATCACAGCCCGCAAGACCACAAAGATACGCCGGAAAAGCCTCTTGACGATGAAGACGGCGATACATCCGATCACAATCAATCCGTCGACATGAAAGTTGAACCTCCAAAGCCTAATGGGATCATCATGCCAGCAATGGCGAGCAACAACGTCGATAAGAATCATGGAAGCATTGAATCATCGAAAGAAGAAGATATTGTCGGCGGGACGAATGTATGGAAGCGGAGCTTAACTGGGATCGGCGCGGTATGCTCGTTCGGCGTAGCCGCCGCAGCTATTTGCATCATAATCTGCGGCAGCCATGGCAAGAGCAAACAGCCGAAGCAAAAGCTTCAGATTTACGCCAGCGACAAGGTGATGAGCCTTTTTTATTTATATATATTTATCATTGACTTTGGTATTTATGTAAGAATTTGAATATATGTGTTTTTATTGCAGAGGATGAAGCAAGTGGTTCATTATGCAAGTAAGATTAATGATGCAATAGTTGGGCTTAGCAGAGGAGTCCCTTCTGCAAGAGCTCAAGTCACTGCTGGTGGTTATTATGATGCTGCATATGCTTGAATTAAATATTTTATAATAATGTTGTTTATATTGCTTTTTAATAGTATATAAATAATAATCTATGTCTGTATATTGCATGTTTGCATTTATATTGTTGAAAAGGTAAAATTGTAATGGGGATACTACCCTACCCAAAGGTTTGTGATGTATGATCTGAAATGCTCATTTATATATAATAATATATGTAATAGAATTGTTGTTTTTAGATATGATTTTTTATTTTTGAGCAATGGAAAAGAAGAAAGCAAAACAATAGATATCAATCTTACATTTTGATATATTGAAGAACATTGTATTGAATATTGAGGGTATCAAATTCAACCCCACGTACCCATTTTTCCTCCTCCTCTCTAAAAAAAACCATAACCTAAAAAATCTCATTTTCTCCCAACAACCATCAACTCAAGCCGCCCCTCCCTCCGACCATGTGCTCCCCGTCCTCTGCCCATGCCGCTCCTTCGCCGCCGCCACTGCTGCTCGAGCCATCCCCTACCGTCGTTCGCCGTCCACCCACGTGTCTCCCGGCTTTCTTCCCCCTCCAAAGAAGGCGAGATTTTTGTAGTCGAAGATCGAAGAAATTGACGAGTATGTTAAATTTAGCTTAATGACTATTTTTGTGGTAGGTTCTTTAATTCTTCGTATTTATGACTGGGTTTTCATTTTCTTTTGGCCTTTTTTTTCTTCTATTTTCGTGTTTTGTTGTCCATGCTCCTACGTGAGCCTTTGTTCTCTATCGGGGGATGATGTTATCGGAGAGACCCGTTTGACTATTTAACCCGTGTATTTTGTTGTTAATGAAATTCAAGCTATAGTTTCGGGGAAAAAAAAATTCAACCCCACTTCACTTAGATATTGGGCTTAGTGTGTTATTTCATCTACTGCCAATTAATTTTACAGTGAAACCTTAACTGGGCATATTGGACTTTGGGGGCATGGACTAAGGAAATTTTATATCCAAATCACTATATCGACGCCAGGGTTTAGCCCAAATTCGACGTGGCGTGTCTTCAATCCCATCGACGGTTCTTGATCAGATAGAGAGCGCAGATTGTGTTGATTGTTCGGTTGAGATCACGTCGATCCAATTTGATGCATTGTACCGAAAGTTTTCCTGACATTAATTATCGGTATGTCCCGTTAGACGAGAATAGCGATTCAAGATAATCATTGTAGAAGCAAAGATGCATTTGATAGTCTTGTATTTGTGGGAATATTTGTAGGGTTATCAAACTCAAATTCATATCAGTACATGCATATAATATAAGCTTAACTACTCATTCTACTGCCAAAGCTACAACACAATGTAATCTTTTGGGTTTAAAATCTATTCCTATTGGGCAATTGTGGTCCATTTTCTCTTGGTAAGATAAGCCCATTTTTGGCCTTCAAATATCCTTTGAAAAATAAAGTAATGAATTAGAAAAAGAAAATCTACCATCGAATCGTATCTTTAAAGCATAGATATGCAATGATAGACCAACCCATGTGACTAAAATCAGACATTCAAACAACACACCTAACCCCTCTCTTCCAACTTTTATTCCCATCATTATTACTTAATAATTAATTAATTACCTCTGCAGTAGAACATTCATTTCATTCATGTTAGAAAAGTTATACCTTTGTTCTCTGCCGACAGGGATTTCAAATATTTCGTTGTAAACGATAAAAATCGATTATTTCAGCGTAAAGATACCAACTTTATCAATGTAATAAGTAGTCAATTCAAAAAAGAAAATAACAATAGTAAATAAGCAAATTAGATATAACAAAGGGAGTACAAATCTGATATGTTGATGAAGAACAACCCATCATCAGCCTCATGCAATAATCAAAGAATCAACACCCATAAGTAGTAATAAGATCGTAAGAAAGAAAATCCATAAACAAGCTCAAAACCAACGATATATATATATATATATATATATTATAAAAGAACCCACAGAGCAGAAACTAAGCTATAAACAAACAGAAAGCAGTGGGAAAATGCGCCTTAGATGAGCAACGCAAAAGCGATCGAAGCAACCGAAGCAAAAACCGCGGGCACGAACGTCGCGGCGTCGGACTCAGGTACGGGGCTGGGCGCCGGCGCCTGAGCCACCGCGCTGTGTACGGACATCAAGGCGACGAGCATTGCGACCAAAACCATCCTCATCCTCAATGCCTCCATTCTTTTGTCTAGATTCTTTTCAAAGCTCTGAAGAGAGAAATAATAATTCAGACACTAAGCGGCGCGTGTTTAAGGAATGAAGCGTGGGAATGAGAGAAATAGAGAGAGAGGTTCTTTAATTAGGCATTGTTCTTTTTACGGGCAGGGGAATCGCTGACCGAATAGACCGTTGCGTTGCTATTAAGTATTATTGCTCTGCTTTAACGCTTTTTGCTGCTCAATGTTTGAATTTTAAATTCAAAGGGTTAGCTGCCCGTGGTTTTTTATTACAGCTATTTTTCTTTTCTTTTTTTTATTTTAATAATTCATAATTGTGTCTGTTGCTAGAATAGAATAGAAAGAAAAGACAGTGGAGTACAGCTGTTGATGGGGCCCACAGCCAGCGACCGAGTAGCTAAGTCTTATAAAGACCGTTTTACCCCCACGTTTTAGCATGTTCTGAGGCTGCCGTTGATCCGCATGAGGGCGTTTTGGACATTAGAGTTTTAACTTTCATTAAGATATTTATCGGGCGGAATTGGCTAAGGCCTTATAGTAAATGGGCGAAAGTTGGGCCTGTTGGTATGAGAAATATATTTATTGGGCTTAACCCAAGGATAGCGGGTCGGGTCGGATTTGTCCGAATTTGTTCGGAGGGGAGATATAAAAACAAAACAAAGCCTGAGCTTTTCTCAGCTCCGTTCACAATTCACACACCTCTCGAGAAGAAGATAGAGAAGAAGAACGACGATAATTTGTTGAAGATAGAGAATTCTGCGAAAATTCACTAGCTGCATATGGCGAGCATCGTGTTAGCTTGTTTGTTCTTCGTTTGAAAAGGAAGTTTCTTTTTTGTCTTTGGAGATTACGTCGATTCTAGCCGTCGTAAGGTTAGTGTCCCTCCTCCTCGTCGTCGTCGTCGTCTGCGGCGGCGTCGTCGTCGTCTTGTTCTTCGTTTTGCTTGGCTTGCGTAATTTTGGAATGTTTTTTTGGTTAATCTTCTTGTCGGTTTTCTCAGGTTGATGATCGCTGTATGAAGATTGAAATTGATTATCAGTAAAAAAAAAAAGAAAAAAAAACTCATTTCTAGAACACAGATCTTGGAGGTAAACGCGCGGAAACCCACGGTTGATTTCTTCTGAAAGAACAGATGGAAAATGAAGAGATAAACGTTGCTGGGGGAGTATTTAGCTTGAAGAAACCATTGATGGAAGCTGAGAAGTTTTCATTACATTGGGGAAGCAAGAAGAGGATCAGATGCGTCAGATTCAGAGGCAACAACGTTAATCCTTTCTCTGCACCGAAGCTGATATCATCTTCTTCAGACAACAACAACGCAACGTCTTCTACGGCGGCGAGGTTTCACCGTAAAATTCACAGTCTTCCCCACAGAGACGTTTCTTTTCCTTCTCTTCCCCCTCGTCAAGCAAGGTATAAATCACCACCGAATTATCACTTTTTTTTGTGTTTATCAGTCTTTGAGGAGAATTTGAAGAGAAAGAGTGAGACGAAAATGGAATAATTTGGGTTGCTTCTTATTCTTCTGATGAAGAGAGATCTTTTGCTTCACCTTCTGTATAAAAAGGGTAACATTTTTTTTAATCATTTTTTCTTTTGCAGGAATATGGAGATGGAAACAAGTAGATCTGAGATGAATCGGAAGGTAGCCACAGTTTCTACAGAAAAAGATGAGAGATTTTACATGACGAGAGGGTCAACAGCTGCAGAAGAACAAGGGAAGAAATTTGAGGATCTCCTCAACAAGCAGAACAAGGCCAGTGATGACGCTGATAATTTCAGCCGCAAGTTTAATATCAAGAAATTCGAATGGCCTAAGCTTTGCATAGCTCTGTCGAGCAAAGAGAAAGAGGAAGACTTCATGGCCATGAAAGGTTGCAGGCCACCTCATAGACCGAAGAAGAGGGCTAAAGTTGTACAAAGAACTTTGCTTGTAAGTCTACCCTTCTCTCCCACCCTGCCCTTCTACAGTTTTTTTTTTTTTTTCTCTTTTTCTTTTCTTTTATTGTGGGCTGAGGTTAGAAAAGTAAAAGATTGAAGTTTAAGATAAGGTCTCTGTCTCCCTCTCCTTTTTTTTTTTATTATTTGGTGAAGATAAGATTGGCTTTGTCTGTGCAGTTGGTGAGCCCTGGTGCGTGGTTGACCGATATGTCTTGGGAGAGATATGAAGTTATAGATAAGAAGCCGACCAAGAAGGTTCTCACTCTCTCTCTCTCTCTCATTATTTGCCTGCAAATATATCTTTTCTTGAGCAAAACGTTTAATGGGTTGTCGTTTTTCTTCACTATGTGCTGGTAGAATGCAAGAGGTGGATTGAAGGGCATGGGAAGTCGCAATGTCGAAAGCGATTCAGAATGAAAGGAAGGAGCTTTTTTATTACAAGTCTCTTTCTATTCTACTTATTTATTTTGTCTAATCCTTTCTTTGGCTTTTTTAAGTTTGTATGATTATAGATTAAGAAGAATCCATTACTGATAGAGATTGCCTAGCAGACTCTTTTGTACAGTAGTACACTCTTTAATTCAACATTTCAGATTGATCAAAGTCGTAACAAAGGATGGGCAAAGAAGAAGCATTGAGCTGTGATGAACCTTCCTTACATTCTCAGATCTAAATCAAACTACTAGTTTAGAAAATTACTTCAGAAAGGGGAACTTAGTTCTCACTTTTTATGCCTGAAGATACTCTTTGTTTTGCAAGTATGATACGACTTCATCAGCCATCTCATTAGGGGTTGGGCAAATTCCATCCTTTTGATGTATCTCAATCTAAAGACAACAGCAGATTAGTTTCATCAGGATGAGACATGGAAATAAGATCAACAAAAGACATGAGTTGAACGTCTACTACATACCTCGCACTTTAGGGGCGGTTCGTAAGGATCGTCAATTCCTGTAAAACCTGAAACATCCGATATACATTCCGAGTCAATTGACAAGTCTCGGGAGATCGAGTTTATTACTTAAAACAATGAAGAACGTAGGGAAATTGAATGAAGGTGTTATGCTGATGCACACCTTTGATCTTTCCTGCTCGTGCGAGCTTGTACAGACCTTTGGGATCTCTCTCTTCACACAATTCCAGAGGCATGTTTAAATAGACCTGGAAAATACAGTGGAAATGATATGGGTCTGAAGCAAGGAAATGTATTTATGTGATATTCGAATAAATAGCTAAAACTCGAAACTTTACCTCGATGAAATTTTCTGGCAGTAACAGACGACAAGCATCGCGGTCCTTGCGATAAGGAGATATCAAACTGGCAATGCAGATTAAGCCAGCATCGGCGAACAGCTTTGCAACTTCCCCTTAAACGAAAAGAGGGTGATGTTAGAAAGAAAAAGAAGAGAAAAAACTGGCAACTTTAGGTAAACTTTAAGCAGCTTCTTGATTATAACATCCACTACTACCATGTAATGATTAGTTGAACATGTTAATCTTTACACTGAGTGAAAGGATTTAGATATCTTTATTTGTATGTACACCGCCCAAATCTTATGGTCTCGAGTGAGGAAGCCAGTAACATGATTAAATTACTGTCAAACAAAGGTGTCCATAGTGAACATGCGCATTTCGAGCTTTTTACACCATGTCAATCGAAAAATATCATTTCAATCACTTAAAAGAGCAACCTGCAAGATTCATAGCTATACTGGATTGTGTTATCCTGATTGAGCGGTAGGAGCAGTAGAACCACAACAGAAATAGCAGCAAAAACTAATGACAGAAATCCTCTAGATTCCTTCTAGTCCTAAATCTATTATCACCCATGAAATCCCGCGATTAAGCATTCAAAAGATCAAGCAAAGGCACCGTCAAAAGAAAGAATAAGAGAGTAGGATCCCTACCAACCCGGCGTATGTTTTCAGTCCGATCTTCCGGTGAGAATCCGAGATTCTTATTCAGACCATGCCTAAGGTTGTCTCCATCTAGAACATAAGAAAGCTTGCCCTGAGAGTGCAGTTGCCTACCAAGTGCACATGCCAATGTGCTTTTACCTGTATAGACAGAATCAAAACTTGTATCTAACGCCAGCAAAAAAGTGCAGCTTCCAACATATATATGACATGCAGAGCAATAGAAAAGCACATCAAAAGGATCAAAGCAACAAATACAGAAGAACACTACAACAACCGAATAACGGGGCAATTAGATTATTTAAACATCACAAAAAAAATATGTAAAATTGACCTGATCCACTGAGACCAGTGATCCACACAACACATCCCTGTTGATTCAGCAGCTTCTGCCTATCCACCTTCCCAACAGGACATTCATGCCAGAATATGTTGGTCGGATTGCCCACGCTCGACATCTCGGGGAAAAAAATTACAGCGATCTACAACAACGGGCGAGCGCATTAAAAAAAAAAACATCAAACAACAATACGATCACGAGCAAAAAATGGCCAAGCAAATTACATCAATACCACAAAATTGCGAAGAAATCGGAGTTCGTACGGAGATGCGTGATTCCCGACGGAATTCTAACTGAACGAAGGAGATGGAGTTTTGAACTTTCGAAAATTATGAATGTGGACGTAATTTACGAAGAAAGAAAAAAAAAACCCAAGTCTTTGCATTGAAGGCAGGCGGCAATTATGCGAATTTATTAAGGTTCGTGTCGTGCCCTCGCTTTCTGGGTGCGCGTGCTCTTTAAACTTTATCAATATTAAAAGTAAATATATTTTTAGTCGTAGCATTTTAAGTACACTTAAATTAAGAGTGACAATTTTAGTCCTTTAAGTATTAAAATTGAAATAATTTAGGAATATTTAAGTTAAGAGTGACAATTTCAATTTTATAAGTATTATAAATGAAGCAATTTTAGGATAACTAAACCTAAAATCTAATTTCAGCCCGAAATTTATACACGTGAGACCAAAGATGCTGATTTGAGCTAAATTTTTTTCTCTTTCCTCCAATAAATCATCACCTCATAAGTAAAAAAAATAATAAGTAGGAGCTTATTTGGAGGAAAGAGAATAAATTTTAGTAATGCAAGTATCAGAATTGAAGCAATTTTAAGAAAGTTAACCCCAAAAATATTATTTCGCCTCGAAATTTATACAGATAGAACCGGAAATGCTGACTTGGACTATGAAGTGACGTTTAATTAAAGGAACGAGAAAATAAATTTAGTCCAAATCAGCATATTTGACGCCACATATGTAAATTTCGGGCTGAAATTAAGTTTCTGGGTATAACTGTCCTAAAATTGCTTCAATTTCAATACTTATAGGACTGAAATTGTCTTCCTTAACTTAAGTATTTTCTAAATTACTTTAATTTTGATACTTATAAGGTTAAAATTGACACCATTAACTTAAGTGTCTTTAAAACGTTACCCCTCAAATATACGGAACTTAAAATATATTTAAGTCATATTAAAAATATGTGGGTAAATCTGTAATTTATTGAAAGTAAAAGGAGCTATATGTAGTTATATGAACTTTTAGGGGCGTTTATGCAATAATACGTAATGCCTAAAATCGGAGAATTTGATCGGAAAATTTTGTTGTTGTATAAGCTGTGCATTCACTCAATCTCCATTTGGCCTCAACTGGCTAAGATTTGGGACTTCGAGTTAGAGGTAAAATACATGCAGGCGTGTGTGTATAGTGGGTCCCACCTCCCTCGACGGTGGCGGAGGCAGTTCCGAGATTTTGCCCGTTTATCCTGGGCTCGGAAACACTTCGTCTAGTCGCCGAGGCCACTCTGTTTCAGCTTCGGCAGCCGTCGGTGTCGAACGGAGTCACTACGCCGTTTTAGGGGTCCCACGAAGCGCCACGCCTTCTCAAATCAAGAAGGCCTATCGTCTCTTCGCTCTTAAGGTGTTTTTAGTTTTGGTTATAGATTTTTTTTATGTTTTCGGAGGATTTGGATATTCGAAATTGAAATTAGGGTTCTTAACATTGCAGCGTTTCTTGGCCTCAGCAAAACATTCGTATTTAGTTACGTGTTATTGTTACTGATAACTTATGGGCTCATCTTACAACGAAGTTCATGAAGTTTTATGAGTATGAACTGATCAGTTGGCTCCTTGTACTTGGTCTGGGCTACTACAGTATCTTCCTGATGTTAATAAGGAAGCTGGAGCTGATGAGGCTTTCAAGAGCATTCGACTTGCTTATGATGTGTGGAAGATCCCCTCAAAATTCTAATTAGTGCAACCTCCTCACAAATCTGATAAATAATGGAGAATTACGTTTGGTGCAGATACTGAGTAATGAGATAACAAGAACTGAATATGACCAAGCTCTCCAGCAATCACATACTTCCTCAAGGCCTTCGGGAGGAGATGAATGGGTCATCAATGGAGACTATGAAGACAGATTAAGATTCGATAGGTGGGCCTACATGAGGCGTAAAGCAGAATATGAGAAATATTGGAATCAATATCATACTTCAGAAGAACAATTCTCTCCATATATTCCTCATGCACATGATGGGCATTCGCCTTTCCCTCACGTTCAGTAGCCTTATGGCTTTGGTTTGACCCGAAAATTGACTCGGGGTAAAAATTCAGCCAGCTACTCGCAATGGGTTTTGGGGGGACGAGCTGGAATTTTGCTTAATATGTTCCTAACCTTTGCTAGTTGGGTTTGCAGCAAAACAAGTAGCACTATCGTTGCTTTGGAAGTTACTGCCGTGTGGGTTTGGCTCGAATCTTGCAAGGCATGCTCCTCTTCCACTAGGTGCTGTTCTTACTCTACTTTACATGTTGATCAAGTTACAAGTTGATTTGATCTGAGATTCATGTCTGTGTTGTTCTGCTAAAGAAATGCTTCACATTCTTCCCTGTCTGTCAATATATATCCCGAAAAAAGAAGGGCATCGATTTCTTTTATTATGTCGCAGTGCAAATTTGTTAATATCTTCAATTACTACATGGCTGTGGACATTGGCAGAAAATCATGAATGCAAAGTAAGCTTAAATAATGACATAAATCACAGTTTAATTTTTCCTACTGGTGAAGTAGTAGTAGTAGTTTCAAAGTTTATTTGACTAGAATGCACAAGGAAAATCAAAATGTAAAATTATTATTGCCTTCAAAACCCTAGATGGTCCTTTCTTCTTTGATGCTGTTCAAGTTTTGAATATTCCTCCATAGGTATTTACCGCTCGCCATATCGATGAAACCCCAGAAATACTTATGTGCAGGCTGTGTTTGAGAAAAATCATATGTCAACACAATTATAATTTGCATTTATAGCTAGAAAACATGAATTTTTATAACCATTTTCGCATACCGTGGACATATTACATTCCTGTTTCTGTACGGTCGAACTCTTTTCTTGCATCGAGTCCTCTGAGTTCGACTCATATTGGTTTTCTTCGATCGAAGAACTTACACTCTTCCATGCCATATAGCCTGCTAATATCGCCGAGAAAAACACGAGAATAAACCTCAGCGGGCACATGTTCTTGATGATCAATGGCCAAGATACAGATTTTTGTTGGGTTTTTTTTTCTCTAATGACAGAAGAAATGGGTTGGATGAAGAAGAAGATGATGATGATATTGACAATGAAATGGTGAGAAAGATTATTGATATTGTAAGAAAAGTTAGGGAACGTGTTAGTTTCATTGACTTTGCTTTATTATCTTTTGCTATATATAATCTTTAATTGTATACCAAGTCAAAAGACAATAATAGTTGTCATTATTATAATATAATATATAGTTGTTGCGGCTTCTGGAATATATTATAACGACAGGGTACTCTGAAATTTCCAGGTTTTGTAGAGTAGTTAGGTAAAACTCATTGCATTGCTCATTTCTTCAAAGCATTTCATTATTATTATTATTGTTACTATCATTATTACATATATGTCAAAGGTTATTAACTTCACCTACGAAAATGCGTTCATGGAATAGAATGGGATTGGTCAAAGTTACAGCTACATTCCTATAGTTGTCATATATATTTTGATCGAGGAAAAAGAAAAAGGAAAACCACTTTTCTTTTTGTAACAAAAATCTTATATTGCTAAAATAATTTTTTTTTTCAAGACACAATAGTCAAAAGTTTAAGATAAGATTTTTTTTTTCATATCCTAAGGTATCCCAATTCGATCTGGCTATGAGTTAGCTCCTAAATACTGGCGTGGGCTTGCGCCACACACTCCAGTGGTAAGACTAATTCCCGAGGTCAGATGAATACGTCTCAAACTCACCTGACAACGATAGTCATGGAAAATACTTTCATGGGGACTATTCAAGAAATTGTGGGAGGGGGAATTCAATAACACACAAATCCTTAAGACCTCCTCCTTTCTCTTTGGCAATATCTTTTTTTTTTTTTAAGATGAAATTTTAAGATAAGAATCAAATCGACGTTATTGGTATCCAATTTGTCCGAAGTTTTCAGGTATGAAATATAAAAGATGGGCCTTCAGAGAATTTTCCAAGTGAGGTTTAAAAAACGTAAAATTGAGCTTTGATTTATCATTTTGGAGGCCCACACATAATTTTCAGTCCAAGAACAATGGGAATCCAACGGCTGATAAACTACCATGAGGATTAAGTTATGGACTTTCAATCACCTTAGTCCATACCCAATCCAAAAGATAAACATATAGATTTAAGGTGAGCTTCTATTATAAAATCAATTATCAATAAATAAAGCAGTCCACTAATTTTATATGTAGATCACAAACTTATTATGTAACCGACATGCAATGGTGAAACTACTTTGATAATAATATTAATAAAAATTATCGGATCCATGGACCCCACTATCACCAAGGTAGCTCCGCCACTGCCGACATGAATTGTTAATGTTAGGAAGACTTTCGATACAAGGCATCAAATATGATCGACCTATTATCAACCCAACAATCAATAGAGCTCTATTTGAGTAAGAATCGTTGCAAGGATCAGAGCACATCATGCAAATCACATATGCTTATAACCTCCCTTATTTCATATGCAGATGTCCATCATATAAAGTAATGTTACATTCTAAAACTAATTTGACAAGATGAAACTAATTTGACAAGATGAAGTAGTTTAGAAGCTTATATGCTGGTCACAAAGTTTTTATTTAATTAAGGTAAGATTGAGTTGTATATCACCCATATCGTTCATGTGGTAAAATATTTCATTCTAATTTATTATTATTATTTTCTTAATATTTGAAATGTGATGATCAAATGAAAAGTATAGAAGTAGTCCACTTTACGTGTACCACCGCCATCGTAAACCTTTTTGTTACTTATTCCCAACATATGAATCTCATCTCATCTCATATCATTTTCACTTCACCGACCAAACCGACGACGTTTCGTAGCTTTTAATGGCCTTTTTTGGGTATACTTTTGGTTGCTTTTATCTTTGTGTTATATTTAATTATCTATAATCAAATAATAATAATAATAACATATAGTCAATTGAGATAGTGGATAAATGCATGTGATTAAGCTATACAGTTCTTACAAGCGATTAAAATATCTTAGAACTGTGACCAAGGCTTAAGATCTCAGTTTAATTATTTTAATCGACATTATTATTGCCTTAAACTTAATAGTGGGATTTTGCTGCTATAAAGGATTATTTAATTCTGAAAGAATGGTTGAAACGGAATTATGTCATCGTTTCTTTTTTGTTTAAATATTTTTTTCAAGACATTACAAAAATGAAAAAGAAGGCAATTAGGTTCGTCGTATTCATATGAAATGATCTTATTGGAAAAGAAGGAAAAAAGTGTAGCACCTTTGAAAATAATTAACTTGATGATGCAATTATTGTGTTATTTAATATTATATGTAGTCTGAAAAATAGCCGTTAGTGCTCCGTTAGTAAGAATATCATAATAATAATATAAAGTTTGAATTATTTTTTGTTTCGCACGATGATATTGACTATTGAGTGATGGGTCGACATTCATTTGTTTGAAATTTAATTTAATTTAATTTATCTGTTACAGCTCATCAGTTGTTGTTGTCCCTACCCAAGTCAGCATTGCTGCTGGTGCTTATCATTAAAATCTATACCCTTTAATATTTAATGCGATTTAGTATTTAATGCAATTTACTTTATCATCTACTATATTCTCATATTTTTTTTTTCACTTCACGTTAGGGTAGCTGAAGACTAAAGTATAGATTATGCTTGACAATGGAGTGAAAAGGCGCTATTCGCCCGATATTTTGGGAAAATTTCAGGTGTGAAGAGAAATTTCTCCCCGTCCCTTCTTCACAAGGATCAATACTGAATTTATTTATGATATACTAAATTCATTTATGATAATACAAAAATTTAAAAATTCAATATGTCGGATCCCACGAAATGGGGAGTATGTCTTCGTTTCCGCCAACAGAGAAAAAATTAACCAAAGAAGAGAAAAACTTATAAATTCTGTTCCATTGACAAGCATAATATACCCACAGCCCACATGTCTAGCAAAGTGGTTGAGAGGGTGCAATATCATCCTCTGGATCACGAGTTCGAATCTTGTGACTATCCTTGTTTGTGAAATTTGAGGTGAATCGCATCGCATGAACCAGTGAGGAATAGTGCCGCTGGAAGCCATGGTCGTCTCATAGCCGACAATAAGGTTCATATTCTTGCCGCTGGAAGCCATGGTCGTCTCATAGCCGACAATAAGGTTCATATTCGTTTCAGACTGAACTTAGTTGGAATATGAAGACTATATTGCCGTTGTTTGTGGGATACCTTTTTCACCAAAAAAAAAAAAAAACAACCCTAATATAAATGGAAAATGCCTTATTAAAAGAAAATATTAAACTCCTAATTTAGAAAGTCAACAACTGACCGGGTTAGCTAAAAAACCGGTTCAAGTCCGAATCGAGATTTATGTGGCTTCCTATCGGTTACTACTTTATTACAAGCTCTTAGAATAAATCAATAATATATTTTCTTTCCTCCTTGGCTCGATTTCCTCTCTCTCTCTCTCTCTCTCTCTCTCTCTCTCTCTCCCCCTTGTCCACTAAGCTTTTATTCATTCATTCATGGCAGTTGCAGAAAAAGGTCTCACATCACCACTGCACACGTTTTAAAGCCCCCAATCGACATTTCCATTCATCGGACAAAAAAGCTTTTTTTCTTTTCCCACTGACCTCATATAAATTTTGCTTCTCGCTAATCTCCTCCGCCTGGAAAGATCCCCTTGGTTGGTAATAACACTTATCAGAATACACAAATAATGTCGAGGCTCGACGTTTGGTGCTGCTTAATAGCATCAGTACTTGTCTGGGCCGGTGGGTTCGACGCCGTCGACGGCCTCGGCGTCAACTGGGGAACGATGGCGTCCCACAAGCTGCCTCCGAAGGCGGTGGTGCAGATGCTCCAAGACAATGGAATAAAGAAGGTGAAGCTATTCGATTCAGACCAGTCCACCATGAGTGCTCTGGCTGGTACGGACATTGAAGTCATGGTCGCCATACCCAATGACCAGCTCGCAGTTATGGCCGGCAGTTACAAGCGAGCCAAGGAGTGGGTTCAGAGGAATATCACTCGCTACAATTTCAATGGCGGCGTCAATATAAAGTACCCATCTCTCTCTCTATCTCTCTCTGATTAGCTATGCCGATGATGTAAGAATGTGATCTTTATGGGTGGCTCAACCTTTTTTGTTATGTGGGCTTTCATTTGCTGCTTTGATTCAATATTCTTACATCAAAATAGCAGCTTTCCCTTCTTTTGTTTGAGCCAAAAGCTGTTCCATTTTCTCAGTTGGATTGGAATTGCTTCATTAGCTTGAAAAGTTTGTGTAGAAGCTGAGTTTCTTCCCTTTGATTCGATCTTTCCGATGGATTACGTATGTTTTGGTCGAATAATGCTTTGATCGATCTTTTTCGCTTTTCTTGATTTCGCAGATACGTGGCGGTAGGCAACGAGCCGTTTCTTACATCTTACAACGGCTCCTTCATAAACACGACATTCCCGGCCCTGCAAAACATCCAAAACGCCCTGAACGAGGCCGGCTATGGCAACTCAATCAAAGCAACCGTCCCTTTAAATGCCGACGTCTACGGTTCCCCTCCAGACAAGCCTTTCCCCTCGGCGGGAACATTCCGTTCGGACATAATCGCCCAGATGACACAAATAGTCCAGTTCTTGAACCAAAACAACGCGCCCTTCACGGTCAACATATACCCCTTCTTGAGCCTCTACCTCAACAAAGACTTCCCCGTCAACTACGCCTTCTTCGACGGCACGGACAGCCCCATCCAAGACAACGGCATCCAATACACCAACGTCTTCGACGCAAACTTCGACACCTTAGTCTCCTCGCTCAAAGCCCTAGGCTTCGGCAACATGCCCATCATCGTAGGCGAGGTGGGCTGGCCCACAAGCGGAGACATCAACGCCAACGTCAACTATGCGCTGAGGTTCTACAAAGGGCTGCTGCCTAGGCTCGCCGCCAACAAAGGGACACCCCTCAGGCTGGGCTACATAGAGGTTTACCTTTTCGGGCTCCTCGACGAGGACGGCAAGAGCATAGCTCCCGGGAATTTCGAGAGGCATTGGGGGATATTCAGGTACGACGGGCAGCCTAAGTTCCCGATGGACTTGTCTGGTCAGAACGCCGACACTTACTTAGTCGGCGCTAAGGATGTGCAGTACCTTCCGAAAAGGTGGTGCATGTTTAACCCGAATGCTAAGGATACGAAGAAGCTTGGCGATAATGTGAACTATGCGTGCACTTTCTCGGACTGTACGGCTCTTGGGTATGGTTCGCCGTGCAATGGGTTGGATGGGAATGGGAACGTTTCATATGCGTTTAATATGTACTATCAGGTTATGAACCAGGCGGATTCTGCGTGCGATTTCCAGGGATTGGCTGTCTTGACCGATCAGAATATTTCTCAGGCAAACTGCAACTTTACCATACAGATAGCATCGTCTTCTTCGCAGTCGAGGTTGTTGACGCCGCCGTTTCGAGGAGTTTTGGCGATTCTGATGTTTCTGTTTCTTGTCTGAAAATTGAGCAATGATTCCTTTTTCTTTTTCCCTTGCTTGTTGTTATTGTCTTAAAATCACTTGGATGAAACTGCATTTCTTTTCAACAGATCAAGATTATCACAAGAAAATGTACGGTCGAGTTTACAGATATACCGAGTATTTTTTTTTTTTCAATCACAACAATCAGTTAAGATGAACGTATATAGAAGACAATGAATGACAGTTTCGTCGGAAAGGCGATGTGAATCTGGGTTACGAACCTTGTAGGCTATCGGTCGTTGAAAGATCGGCTAGAGGTGAAGTTTCATCGACTGGAGGAATACAGTCCACTTTGTAACGTAAGACCTATCGATGAAAAAGTAAAGGCAAAAGCTTTATCGAGGCTTATATTGGATGTCCGTGCGAAATGTAAGAACAGTAAAGAGAATATTGATAACAAGGAATGGCTTGTGATAGATCATATGGAAGTAGTTGAAAGAATGATAGTGTGAAACTTGGCTACTACCTTTCTGAAAAATGTTGAGTGTGAATTGTCCCAGATGAGCTTGTAGTTTCCTGGTATACATGTACAGAAGTTTCCCTGCAATAAAAATGATTTTATTTTTTTTAATAATCTCATATAGTATGGTTTTTACGAAGACGGGAAAAACCACAGTACTGACTTGGTCAGATTCGCAACGCCGATACGGCAATATCATCTGAGTTTATAGAAAATCACCAAAATAGAAAAAAAAAAGATAAAAGTCAGAACTATCCCAGACGAACAATGCCGAGCGAGAAATGAAAAAAGGTGCTAACGTAACTTACTGTTTTTCTTCCCGAAGGATCGGTGCACTCTACACTGAACCCGATATCCTGTTGGGGAATTTATTCATTTGGCAGGGAAAAAAAAAAGATGTATAACATTCATGAAGATGAACTGCTGAATAATCAAATTACAATGGTTGAAGGAACCTACCAAACTCATTTTGCCTTGCACCAGGGTAAAATCCCAGGCAATGTATGAATTTACAGATTCCACTTCTAGAGAAACCTAAAAGAGAACATTGATAGGACGTTCACAATATGTAACTGCAATAACTGTGAGAAGCCGCAAAATAATCTACGGCATCATATAAAACAAGAAGAGATGCAATAGCTAAAAGTGTGAAATTTGGTACACATGTTTAAAAGCAAACCTCATGACTCTGACCAGTTGGAACGTTTACTTCCTTGTATTCATCGCTGTTTCTGTTAAATTTAGTATAACCAATTCAAGGATAGATCAGCCAACAACTAACTATATGTATTATATATATAAACAGATAAAAAGTTTCTGGAAATATATAATTGCAGTCCTGGACACAGTACACACCTGGCCCCTAAAGTACCTACTTCTTCAGCGGTAATAAAGAACGGTGAGTTTGTGAAAACTTCCCTGGATATAGAAGCAAATCAACATATAAACCATAAGTAAATGCAGACAGCAAACGAATGTTATGCCGAAACATGAATAAGTTTTATAACATAAGGTTTTCCTCCTTGCTTCTAGAAGCCGAAAAGCATTATATAATACACAATATGGGTCTCTAACAGATGATAATATGGTTAGATAGCTCGTGAAGGCACATTACCCTATAAATTTGATAAATCTTTCGAACTCAGAAGTATAGACATCAGCAGCTTCTTCCAATATGGATATATGATGTTTTTGCCTGAAAATATTGACATGCCAAGAAAACATTAGGCGAAGAATAATGTACATCCTTAAGCACAAACGGTGTCCAATATAATGAAACAACACAAGAGTACAAGAATTCTACAGGGCCTCACATTTTTTGTGTCTGAATCCGATGCCACAATAACGTTAGAAACAGTCGAATATAACACACCATTCTTGTAAGTCTATACAAAGGTGGTCCATATCTTTGTCGTTGTTCCTCCATAGGTCTGGCGATATAATTAATTTCAGAACAAAAATTTCATAAGCTATTACTTATTCCATTGCACTTTAAAAAGTAAGTGTTTGTTTACCCATTGTCGTCATTTATTTTGCGAATAAACTCCAGCAGCACCTGCAAATTCATATACGATGGAGTCTCGTAGGAAATTTGAAAAGCTGATAAATAACTTGATCAGGGATATGAAATGTAGTTTATCACACAGCACAACATGATTGAATAAAGAACCTCCAACATACCTCTGGGACTCCAATTAAGTATTTCACCAGCGTCTTATAGACCCCAGTTGCAGAACCAAGATCGGCCAACTGTCTCCGCCTATGAAATGATTTTAAGAGAAAAAATCACTACTCAGAAAATTTCCACTCAATTTGAGTGTGAGATAAAGATAAGTGGTTTAGAAACAGGGATTTGTCACCAAAATTTACCGTTCCATCTGTTGTTTCCATAGCAAGGTATATTTATCATGTATGCTTCCACCAGAGCTAATTAAGGCGTCGATTGCTGCCTGCTTATTCCTCTCTGACCGCTCTCTCTGTTGCCTGATAATCGTCCCACGGAAATCTCGTGGCATATAGGTCATAACTGCAAAATATGATCCGTTCATTAACAGCTTGTCTATGCAACACAGTAGCTGACAGTGCACACACTTCGGGAATCAAATTCCTTAATAAAAATCGATATAAATGTTAAACCATAGGCATATGCAGAGCAGCTTTTCTCAATACAAGAATTCCAAAAATCAAATCTAGTGTAGTGGCAAATTACATCCATAGTTCTCAAGCCTATTTTTTTAATACGCATAATCTCTCTCTCTCTCTCTCTCTCTCTCTCTCTCTCTCTCTCATTTCATATCTGTATATGGTATTGATGAAGCTCAATGACCAGATAGTCGTGATGGAAATGCACGCCAAGGATCAAGTTGCTAACCTGTGTTAAAGACAAACTCAGCATTTCTAGCTTGCTGACACTCCAAAATCTTCAGCGTAGATTTAAATTTCTCTTGGATACGCACCAGAAAAGAAGCAAGTTCAGCATATTCAGCAGCTGAATGTTCCTTAAGCTGCTTAATGTAAAAAAAGAATCAAGAAACTGGACTTTTGTTCACCGATGCCAACCTTTCATTACTAAACGGCATAAATTTGACAACTTACCACTTCAGGCCAATGCGAAGAATCCAACGAATAAATAATCTCCTCAATCTGCTCCCTATTCCTCCACAAGTTCTCATCTACTTTATGAGGAGGCTCGTGCTCAGCTTCTTCAACCAATAACATCTCTCCTATCACATAATTAATATAAAAAATAATAAGAGTAAGCACAATAAAGTTTCACTCAGCGGAAGATTCTAGGTAATAGGAAAGGAATTGGAGATTTTAGCAACATCATAATGAAGATTTCAGCTCCATGATCGTCTTCCTCGACCAACATCTTGGAATTTCTCACACACAAACAAATTCCCATGATCCCGCCCGATCGAACTCCATCATGGGTATTAGGTAATGGAAAACGCTTCGTTTTTTCCCGGTCAAAGGCACTATACTATGACAGTGAAGATCGATCAGTAAGATAAACAAAAAGATCAGAGCTAAGAAGAACCTTTGGTAGGCGGACGTTCATTGAGAAGATCTTTAGCCGCCGCGTGGATCCGATCGGAGAGACGCGAGACATCATCGGAGAGAGGACCAAATGGATATTTGTCGTAGTACGAAGCCAAAAATTCCCTCGTGATTGGAACTAAACCCTCCGTAGATACCATTTTTGTCACCGTGATCTTCGCCGTGGAGCTGAATCACCGACGAAGATCTCAAAAAGCGATTCGAACACTTGGTTTGTTTCAAACTCACGCAAGTGCTTTTCCATATCATTATTATCACCTCCTTATTAGGTGGTTGGGTTTCAAGGAATCATTCCTTTGTTCTTCAAAGGTTCCGTTTTTTTCGCTTTTTTTTCTTATTGCGCTTTGTAATATTATTTTTGTTTTTATTATTGATTTGCCGATATTACTAATTTCAACGTTATTTATTTCTTATTCCTTATTCAATTGTGACGTATTTTAGCTTTAATGAAAATCACTAAATTTGGTTGGAAAAATAAAAAACATAATAACATGATCAAAATTTTATCGTTGGAAACAAAAAAAAAAAAAAAAAGGAATCTTAGCATAATAACATGTTATAGCTCAAATTCGACAATTCATTTATTTTCAGACTCGAATATAAATAGTTACGCTCGAACTCGACTCGTGAGCTTTCGATCAGTTACAACGGGGCTTGAACTAAACTCCCGTCAAACCGACTCAACTCATTTTCGCCACTAGTCAGAACTTTGGAAAAGAAAAATTAGTGCATGTGATCTTGAATAAAGAAAATGCGACAAAATTTAGGTTTTTTTAGCTATAAGAAGATATCACAGCACAAACACCATATAATCTACACACTCCGCATAAGTTCAGCTTCAATAGAATTTGAACATTATTGTCGGCTATAAGACAAACTTCTAAATGATAATCCTCTTGCTCTGTCAGTACTATTTCAAGTCACAATAAACATTGATTGTTAAGAGAACCAAGGATAATCGAACTCATAACCTTCTTACAAAGGTATCACGATTGACCATTTAACTCAACCATAGAGTTTTTTTGTTCAGAATGTTAGAAAGAAAAATGGGATAAAACTCAAAATGGTCCCCAATGTTAACAGTATGGACCAATTTAGTTCCCGATGTTTCGCATGAACCAATTTAGTCTCCAATATTATCGACTTTGAACCAATTTAGTCATTCCGTCACGATAAGCGTCAATTTTAATGAAAATCACGCATGTGCCTCACAATAAATCATGTCTGAATATCATTCAACTATCCAGAGAAGAAAGATATCATATAGAGAGAAATAAACACAAACTAAAATAGATAAAAAATCAAAGATGCCCGAAAGAAATCAACTGAAATAAAGATTAATGAAACGTTAGAAAAGGAAACAATAAAAAAAAAGAAGGCAAATATGCTAATGCAACAGAAACAAAAAGAAACTATATTAACAGCAAGCATACATGTTTACTACAAACAGTTTCTACAAAATAAACAAACGATTCATAAAGGGGAAAAAGAAAAGCATCACATGGCAACAAGAAACCAACAAGAACAAAAGAGCCAACGACTACCACAAAACGACTCTCAAGTGCACAAGCCAAGTTTTAATCCCCATAGCTTCCAACCATTAACCCGAGAAAGCAAATCGCATATCAACACAACAAACCCGATTTTAGTTTTTTTCGATCTCATCTGACCCGACAAGGGGCAGCAGCGCCACCTGGCGAGCAATTAGGGTGCGAAGAACGACACCCAACGCTCGCCACCACGGGCCCAGCGAACCTTCGATGCATCCTATACTCCGGCGTTCTGCCGGAGACAAATGCGCTGCCACTGCACATAAGAGTTGGGCCAGAAGATGACGAAGAAGATGGAGCAAACTCGGTGTCGTTGCTACACTGTAATGGTTCCAATGTTTCGACCACGTCGCTCATCAAAGGTCTGGCCTTTGGGTTTTGGCTGAGGCAGTAGTATGCCAAGCTGCATGCTTTTTGGGCTGCTCTAACCGAGTACTGATTCTCCAGCCTAGGATCGATGATTTGTAGCATTTTCCTCTTGTCGTTTAGCTTGGGCCGGGCCCAATCGACGAGGCTTTGTTCCTTGCTGGGCCTTGTTTTGTCGACGGATTTTCTCCCGGTTAAGAGCTCCAGAAGTACTACTCCAAAGCTGTACACGTCGCTTCGAGCTGTAAGGTGCCCTGTGTATGTTTGTGTGTGTCAATGAATCAATTAAAAGTAAGAATGAGTAAGTCTAACACTCGTTCATGGCATAAAGTAACTGGCGACAATCCAATTGATTAATTAACATAGATGAGTATTGTGTAGTATTTCATATTATAAGGTTTAACAAATATGATCAAAGTCATACCTGTCATAACATATTCAGGGGCAGCATAACCGTAAGTACCCATGACTCGAGTTGATACGTGTGTCTCATCGCCCTGAGGTCCTGCTTTGGCAAGCCCGAAATCAGAGAGCTTTGCCATGTAGTCCTGTAATAACGAATAATTGTACAGGATAAAGATTCTCTTAGTTTCCTCTAATGGATTTCAGGAAGCTTCTTAATGAGGATAAGACAGTTGATGATGGAATCAACCAATAGCTTGCTTGACTAGTGACGTTCCACACTTCACGTGGAAATAGGTCAGGAAATATGTACACAAGTCACCAGTCCCACATCAACAATTATATATTGAAAGAGAGATATCAATCAAGAAACCAGCGATATCTTTTACCGAGTCGAGCAGAATGTTCGAGGTTTTGAAGTCCCGATAAATGACTGGCCTTTCTGCGTTATGAAGAAAAGCAAGCCCTTTAGCAGCCCCAAGAGCGATCATCATCCTCCTTGACCAAGATAATGGAGCAGTAGTTTCTAGATGCACCAAAGTATAACAGATTAGTCTCAGTCGGCAAAAGATCAGAACAAATATAGAGAGCTAGTGTAAACCATGTACAACCTGCTAATGAATGTCAACAAGAAGCAGCCGAGTATTAAACAAAACCAATCATCATTAAACAGTATATAATCAAAACATAAGAAGGAATAGTGAAATCAAATGTAAAATTACGATTACTCCTAATGATGGCTTTAAATATTCCCTCATAATGAGAAAAGAAACGATAGTATCTGTCACTTGAAACAATAGTAAACAAAAGAAAAAAAAAATTCAACCTGAAGCTTCAAAGCCACAAGAAACCTAACCTATAAATAGACACATATCAACATACATATAACATGACTTGAGAAAACGAGAGAACATACTGCGGAAGAGGTGATTCTCAAGGCTTCCCCTGAACATGAATTCATAAACAAGCAACCTATGGTCGTCCTCACAGCAGTATCCAATCAACTTCACCAAATTTGGATGCCTAAGCTGCCCAAGGAAGTTCACCTCAGTGAGCCATTCACGATGGCCTTGGAGCCCTTCC
This sequence comes from Lindernia subracemosa, assembly GCA_028392965.1. Taxonomy (NCBI): domain Eukaryota; kingdom Viridiplantae; phylum Streptophyta; class Magnoliopsida; order Lamiales; family Linderniaceae; genus Vandellia; species Vandellia subracemosa. The sequence goes on along the minus strand of JAQPCC010000085.1, from coordinate 200,971 downwards.
TTGTTAAGGACCTTAACAGCAACAGGTAGCGATTTGAGTCCAACACGAACGTTCTCATCAATATAACCTTTGTAAACTGTTCCAAAACCACCCTCTCCAAGAATGTAATCTGAGCGAAAGCTCTTTGTGATAGTCTCAAGCTCGTAAAGAGTGAAGGCAATGACGTGTGTGTAGAGTGAAGCGTTTTTCCGAAAGTCCTCAAAGTTGCGAGGGGTTGAGGTCTCACTCAGATCCGATATCGATCGACTGTGCTTCTTCTCAGTGGTGTGATTTCGGCTTGACAACGCTGCCACCTGAAGCTGCTGGTTCCTAACTGTTCACAATATTTTTTTTTTTAAAAACATGGTTATCTTAATAATGCTTTTAAACGGTTGATTCGATGCAATCCAAGATTTCCATAAATAAATAAAGATGCATGTAAAGCAAATACTGTAAATCAACTATCAAATAAAACCCGACCATGACTATTCAAATCCCAAGAATTTGCTATTTTTCATTTTTTTATGAAGAATCCAGCTACAGATACACAATTCAACTTCATGGAGTTGAGCCCACAGCAATTTAATTATCAGACTAATTCGCAATCGTATGATAAACAATAAACCCTAACTCAAATATCTAGACTACATTTAGGTTGAATAGTCAAGCTGCAAGAACAGACACTAATTTCCAATAGCATCAACAGGGGAAAAAAAAGGTAGCATTATTAGCACCATAAACTGAACATCAACAGTAGCTTTGATCTAGTTCATTGGGGATTAACAGCAAAAAATATCAATGCAGAGTACCAATTAACTTCCAATTGGAAATCACACTACAAAATCCAGCTATTATTCTGTAAAAAAAACCTAGATCTGGTGAAATCGAGTACAAATTAAAAGGGGGAGAAGTTAAAATGACGTACATTGATGTTGATGAGCTGTAGAAACGACTGATGATTCCTCTCTAGTGCCGCAATTGCCCATATTGTTCTTCTTTATTGTTTCCAACAACAGATTCACTTCTCATAATTTGCTTCCTCCTCTGTGAAAGAAAATGATGGTGGCGACACAGACGATGATGATTTGTTCTTTGGCTCACTTAGCTTTGTTTTTTTTTCTCGTTAGGGGTAAAACGGGCAATCCGAATACTGCACGGGTTTTCGGGTCGGACCTTAAATGAATGAAATGAATAGATATGGATAAAGTTCAAAATGGTCGACAATATTAACTAATTTAGTCCTACATTTTTCATCTGAATTAATTTAGTCCTCAATGCTGTCGATTTTTGACCAATTTGACTCTTTCGTCACGACAAATATCAATTTTAACGGAAATCTCACACGTGCCTCATAATAAAATCATTAAAAAATTCTCCTCTAAAATCCGAATATGAGCTCTAAATCATATATTCCGTCGAGCTTCATTGACAGTAGAAGAAAATAATTCGAACCTCAAATCCTGCAAATATTCCAAAATTCGATCCATACATGATTTAGTATGAGCCACGTGTGATATTTTCATTAAAATTGACGTTTATCGTGACGAAAGGACCAATTGGTCCAAAATCGACAACATTGGGGACTAAATTGGTTCAGACGAAATATGCGGAACTAAATTGGTCCATAGGTTAAACATTGATGACTATTTTGGGTTTTATCCTAATAGATATGATGGAGTATTCTCGGATAGTTTATTCCTATGACGATGGATTTTTTATTTAATATAATTTAATCTGTAAAAATTCTAATTTATTTTTTTCAGTATAATACTTCATATTTTGCTAATTAAATAGGATAAATCATATTCATCGGGTCGGATGGAAGATATGTGAGAGATAACTAAAAAATAAATATAAAATGAAATGAAATGAATTTGAGAAAAAATAGAAAATATATACAATTTGATGTACGACTTTCACTTTTTGGTCTAGGACTTAGAATAGATACGCTCCACCTCCCATGTGTCCCGTGGCAATATTGCGGGCCGGGCCGGGCCGGGCTAATTCTCATTTCTGCCTCGATAAAATTCTTACCCCGTCTCCAATAAGTACATATGAATAATTTTTTGTCTTCCTTCGTGCGAGATATTCCCGTCCTCAAATTCTTTAGTGTGTATTATTTTTCCTTCTGCTATAATTACTTAAAATAATAACAAAAAATAAAACGTATTCTACAAAATTATCGTAAAACGTAAATAAAAATATAGATATAATACTAAGATTAAGTCCCCATAATAAGTTCATTCATGACTTTGAAAATTTTAACAATTCAATGTATCAGATCTCAATGGGAAACGCCTCGTCCAGCAAACAGAGAAAAAATTTTAATTCCACGAGGAATTCCCCCACGTTCTCCGCCCCATTGCCTAGTCGGAGAGTGCCTCTATGCATAATAATTAATTATATTTTATTTAGAATATTGGTGGATTTATTTAGATTACTTTTGCTTAGGCGACAACATTAGATTCCCTTAATTTTGATTGTTTTTCTTGATTACAAAGATTTATGAAGAAAATAGGTTGACGAAATATATATTCACATATGTTGATGAACTGGTCAGATTTTAGTGATTTGATTTTTATGTAAACATAAAATACATCATGTTGACCAAAAAAATATTTCTTATGACATACCCAAAATATAGATCATGAATAATTTCTTAATTCTATATACTTTTTCTTCTGTAACATTCAAAATACATCAATACTATTAGTTACTATATTTAGACAAGCAAGTGATTAAAGACTCGATCATCCAACGGTTCTGTCGGGCATGAGATTCTCTGCGCCCCATTTGTGTTTGAATCGCATGATCTTATATTACTCCTTACTTGTCTGCAAGTCTGTGATCTTCTCAAACTATCTTTTTGCGAAGAAGATGACGATAAATAGTTTCTTGATCTTATACGTATCTCTCGTTCTACTTGAATCTTGTTCGAGTAGGTTCGTCGTAGAGAAGAACAACTTGAAGGTATTTTGGGGTGCCCAAGTACGGAGGCACGATGGCCGGGGCCATTTTCTACCCGAAATAGAATCAAAAGGCGTGCATCAAGTTCGAAAATTCCGACTATTCAACATGGTATTAGAACCCAGATCTAGAAATATCATGGCTATGAATACTCAAGACCATACATTTAGGGCTATATAAGAAAGAAGGGTAATGAGTATGAATCCTCACGACCATGCATTTAAAAAAATTATACGTCTAGAACTAAATAAGAAATAAATTAGCATATATGTAAGGAGGCGCGTTGGAAGTAAAATATATAAAATTAAAGGCTTAATTATTTTTTCATCCTCTAAATTAAGGGGTTGACACTTTAAGGACACACAACATCATATTTGCAACTTTAAGACACTAATTTTCAAAATCGAAGCATCTTTCGTATAACGTGGCAGTCCAACTGGATACTACGTCACCTCTTCTATATGACGTAATGCTCAGTTGGTTTCCAGACGGACTGCTACGTTCGTCGGAAAAGGTGACGTGACGTCATCGCTTGTTGTCCTTCACTTCACTCTAAAAGCATGGAACGCCCAGAGCAGCCACTTTTCTCATGGAGCATCTCATTAACGATGGACACGCCGGAAGAAATGTCGCAACCCGATTATCTAGATAACTTCACCATCCCGTCGGCGCTGATAAGCAGAGAGCCCAGGGAGAAGATAAATAGCGAGCGAAGCCGAAGCCAAATGGTGACCATAAACCTCGACTAGAAGGAAACCCTTTCCCATCCAGACTCATGATTCCAAGACTGCAGGACCTCTATATTAAAACAGGTCCGACGAAAAATTTAAGTATTGGGTCATTTTTTCTACTAGCACAGGCCCATTCCCGCCCTTGCCTTTATCTTTTCCCTTGTAGTGGGGGCTCTGCAGAAGAGGAATAGTTGCGGCGGAGTTGCTGTCGATATATCCCGAAGGGTATTATGGCGCATTACATGCCTTTGGACAGTCAAGGAGAAGCCAACAATCTCATGCCGCCAGGGAGAGTTTGATTTTTTATGACAAAACATAGGAAATAGGAAAATGATTTTATTTTTTTGTGGCTGCAGAGTTAGATGACTTTTGAATAAAATCTTTTTTTTTTCTTCCTTTTATCATAAAAGAAAGATATAGTGGAATTGAATTTGGGACCACATTATATATTATATATTGTCTGAGTTTGATGTATATGTGAAGATGGAGAGTTACACGTTTCTGTATGAAAAATAGATATACTGTACGCATTGTATTACTTTATTCTCAAGATTTATTTTTTGTTTTTCTTCCTTTCTTTATGTCACGTTTCTTTGATAAAGAAAGGAAAAAATCTCAACTATATATTAGCTTATGCAATTAATATATTGATTGGGATGTAAAAAGCACATAGGGTGATGAAGAAAAATATGTTTTTATGTCCCATATTTTTTTTTTGTTTAAATAAGTTATGTCAAACCAAGGTACAATACAATTCAAAGACTTCACACTATTTTCTAGAAGTACAAAGACAAAGATACCCATTTAGAATAATAATAATAATAATAATAATAATAATAATAATAATAATAATAATAATAATAATAATAATAATAATAATAATAATAATAATAGAGTCGTACAATTGCCTTTTTGAGTAATTCAATAGTCGTGGTTCGCACCGAGTCGCCGCGTTGTTACTACATGAGGTCAATTTATTTATTTGTTCACTTTTATTGTCTTTTATTTATTTTCTCTCGTCTTGGTAATAAATAAATTAATATATGTAAATTAGTAATAATACCTAACATTAACAACATTGTTTGATACCACCGCGTGAAAATGACCAAACGTGCTATCGCTGTCGCGTGTTTTTATTATTATTATTATTTTATTTTTTGATGTCTCGATGTATCTCACCCGATCTGGCTATAAGCTAGCCCCTAAATACCGGCGTGAATTTTGTGCCACACAGACCTGACGGAGGCTTAATTGCATCATACACTTCAGTGATGGGACTAATCCATGCGCCATACACTTCAGTGATGGGACTAATCCACGGGGTCAGCAGCGTGGGCTTTGCGCTACATAGACCTGGCAGAGGCTTAATTGCACCACACACTTCAGTGATGAGATTAATCCACGGGGTCAGATGAATATGTTCCAAACCCACCCGACAACGATAGTCATAGGAATTAAATCTCATGGGGACTACTCAAGGAATTGTGGGAGGGAGGATTCGATCACACAACCTAACCCACAAATCATTAAGGCCTCCTTCATGACTACTAGGCCAAGGTCTCATTGGCACCGTCGCATATTTTTATTGGCGTTAAATATTCGATCTAATTATGTAGTGTTGATATATATATATATATATATTAAAATCAAAGGAAACAAATTTACCTTGCATGAATCTTCACCTTCAATAATTGGCCGCAATGAATGCACTGTCGACGTTCAATTCGCTTTGCACCTCAAACTCAAATTTCTTCAATCATGAGTGCTATAGTTCATTATTATATTAAATGTATTTGTGGTGAAATTAATAATAATACATGTTAGGTCATAGGTGCATATTAATAGGCCGCTTAAAAATTTCACAAGCCACAATTTTTATATATAATATGAATATCAATGTCTCACATAAATATGATTACGGTTATTCCAATTTTTTTTGTTATCTGTTAATGACAAAATGTGAGAAATTTCTTGGAACAAACTCCTTTTTCTATTATTATTATTTTCTAAAGAATATACCTTTTGTAACTAATTAAGAATAGTTAGGTATGAAAACATATTGCTACGTTAGTGTGAATTAAGAATAGTTAGGTATGAAAACATATTGCTACGTTAGTGTGTCTTCTTAGTTCGTGTTTAATTTAAACAAGGAAACAATAATTAAAACGCAAACCAAATATTAAATTTAATTAATATCATATTACCATATTAAATAAATGTCGTAGTATGAACGCATACTATGAGATCCCACATTAATTTCTTTCAATCGTAAGGTCTTTGTTCAACTTTCTAAAATTTTCAATAATGGAAAGAAGCATAGGGGCCATGAAAGTCTTTGAACCTCAAATTTTATACTCCTACAACTTTTTATCACGTGGCTATGTTCTCGTTTTATTTTATTTTTTTCATATCTAGATTATTATTATTTAAAATATACACAAATTGGTTAAACAATTATATAATCATTAAAAAATAAAATTCAAGTCATCCAAACGGTTGTTAGAGAGTAAATAGAAAGCGAAGTAACATAGACAAACGTGTGTTCCTAGTTCTCCCCTTCAACAAGCAAATATCTTGGAATCAAAAGTATAAGTATAGGGAGAAAACCCAAAATGATCCTCAATATTTACTCTATGGACCAATTTAGTTTCTAATATTTTGTCTGAATCAATTTAGTCCTCAATGTTGTCGAATTTGGACCAATTTGGTCATTCAGTCACGATAAACAACGGAAATCTCACATGTACCTCAAAGTAAATCATGTTTGGATCGATAAAATTGAAATGATTACTGAAAATAGGGCACGAAACTAAAAATTTCTTCTCTAAAATTCGAACACGAGCTCTAGATCGTCTGCTTCGTCGAGCTTTATTGACAGTTGAAAAGAAAACAGTACGAACTCCCAAATCACGCAAATATTCAAAAATTCGATCCAGACATGATTAAGTGCGGGATGCGTGCGAGAATCCCGCTAAAATTGACGTTAATCATGACGGAAGGACCAAATTGGTTCAAAATCGAAACCATCGAGGACTAAATTGATTCAGACGAAACATCGATGACTAAATTGATTCAGGCGAAACATCATGGACTAAATTGGTCCACAGTGTAAACATTAAAAACCATTTTGGGTTATAATATAATTACGATAAAAATAAAAATTATTTGTCAAAAACTCAAAAAGACTATCGAATATTCCATTTGTCTAAAATTCTCACATGTACCTCAAAGTAAATCATGTTTGGATCGATAAAATTGAAATGATTACTGAAAATAGGGCACGAAACTAAAAATTTCTTCTCTAAAATTCGAACACGAGCTCTAGATCGTCTGCTTCGTCGAGCTTTATTGACAGTTGAAAAGAAAACAGTACGAACTCCCAAATCACGCAAATATTCAAAAATTCGATCCAGACATGATTAAGTGCGGGATGCGTGCGAGAATCCCGCTAAAATTGACGTTAATCATGACGGAAGGACCAGATTGGTTCAAAATCGAAACCATCGAGGACTAAATTGATTCAGACGAAACATCGATGACTAAATTGATTCAGGCGAAACATCATGAACTAAATTGGTCCACAGTGTAAACATTAAAAACCATTTTGGGTTATAATATAATTACGATAAAAATAAAAATTATTTGTCAAAAACTCAAAAAGACTATCGAATATTCCATTTGTCGCGCCCCCCCCCCCCCCCCCCCCCTCCTAAAAATAAACTCAATATGAAAACTATTGCCGAAAATCGAATATTAAAATTGGACTTATATAAATAACTCACAACCGCCCATTCATACATTGGCCTAAGTCATTATTCCATCAAAGACGATAACAAACGCAAACCCACTCTTTCTCTTTCATTTTCTTTCCCTTTTTTTTTTCTTTTTTCCTTTTTCTCTTCGGAGATGGAGATATGGATTTGTTGACATCTCCATCTCCTTTATATTCATCTTGTCTCTTCTTTGTTGAATTATTATTACAATTAAATCTTTTTTTTCATTTTCTTGTAATATAACGATGTTTTCCTCTTGTACCATAATCATCGTCATCATCTACGATTGATATATTATATAATATCGAAGATTATCCCCCTTTCGACGTCAAGGTTCAGAGAATCATAGACAATGAGGAACGTCGAGGAGATCGACGTTTCTCCTTCAGCCACGTGGCCGAAGGAGGTGACAGAAAAGTACGACGTGGGGAAGCTCGTGGGCTGCGGCGCGTTCGCGAAGGTGTACCACGCGCGGGACCTCTCGACGGGGCAGAGCGTGGCGATAAAGTCGATAAGCAAGCGGCTTGTCCTGAAGTCGAACCTCGCCGCGCTGGTTAAGAGGGAGATCGTCGTCATGCGCCGGCTGCGCCACCACCACATCGTGCGCCTCCACGAGGTCATCGCCACGAGGACAAAGATCTACTTCGTCATGGAGTTCGCCAAGGGCGGCGAGCTCTTCGAGAAGGTCTCAAAGGGGCGGTTCAGCGAGGACCTCAGCCGCAGGTACTTCCAGCAGCTGATCTCCGCCGTCCGCTACTGCCACTCGCGAGGGGTCTACCACCGCGACCTCAAGCCGGAGAATCTCCTCCTCGACGAGAACTGGGAGCTCAAGGTCACCGACTTCGGTCTCAGCGCCCTCGTCGTGGAGGAGGACTCCACCACCGCCACGCCGCGGCAGGACGGTGGCGACTTACTACACACGCTGTGCGGAACTCCGGCCTACGTGGCGCCGGAGATACTCGCCAAGAAGGGCTACGACGGAGCAAAGATCGACGTATGGTCTTGCGGGATCATTCTCTACGTCTTGAACGCCGGCTACCTGCCGTTCAACGATCGGAATCTGATGGCCATGTACAGAAAGATCTACAGAGGCGACTTTCGCTGCCCGAAATGGACCTCGCCGGAGCTCCGACGGCTCCTCACGCGGATCCTCGACCCAAACCCACATACGAGGACCACCGTCGCCGAGATTCTAACCGATCCATGGTTCATTAAAGGCGGCTATAACCACAGCACACCCCACGACTCACAGTTCCTTGAAGAGAGAGAGTTTCAGCTCAAGCGTCAGCACCGACCCGAACCCGAACCGCGTTTCTTGAACGCGTTCGACTTGATTTCGTTCTCGCCGGGTTCGGATCTTTCCGGTCTGTTCAACAACGTCCACGCCGAGACCTTCATATCGGAGGAATCGCCGGAGGTAATAGTCGAGAAGATACGGTCCGTGGGGAGAGAGGAGAGCATGGGAGTTGTTGTCTTGGGGACGAAAGGTGGCACGACGAGTCTGAGGTTATATGGGCAGAACGGTCACTTCACGGCAGTGGTGGAGGTCAGCCGGCTGACGGAGGAGCTGGTGGTGGTGGCGGTCAGAAGCAACGGCGACGGCGGTGGCTGGAGAGAGAAGCTAAAGCCGAGGTTGAGTGGCTTCGTTCATCACCACCAATTGGATTGAACTGATCTTCGAAGTACGTTGTAAATGTTGGAAAAAAAAAAAAAAAAAAAATTAACTAACGGTCATTTTCTTACAAGGGGATGTAAAAAGCTATTATTGTCAGATTATCGGGTTGCTTTGTATATTGTTTTTGCCCGATGGTCCATTTGAGCAAATTGTTTAATGAAATATACATATACATATATATATATATATATATATGAAAATAAAAAATTGTTTGTTCTACGTGTTTCTTGGTTGTCTTTGTTTCACTAATAATTGCCAATTAAATATTTATTTATATATTTCTATTTGAAAATTTCGCAGATCTCAACACCATTGGAAAAGATTATATTTTTAGGTGAACGATTGGTAAGTGGAGGTCATTATCAGATAACCTATACAATATTTATCTTCTGACTTATTTAATTACAAATAAATAAAACTTATGAATTTTGATGACATCAATCGCTGTAGCTCGCAAAGTCGCAAGTGTACAAATCTGTCCATTAGTAAGGTTGCATCATCAACATCATTATGATTATATTATTAATTTTCTTCTATTTTTTTCTCTAAAATAGCTCCAAAAAATATTTGGACGCTATCCGCGGTCCAATAATATAACTACTAGTATTTTACGCATACTCAATGCGTGTGCAATAAAAAAATATATAATATCTTATTTTAGTAGGGTGCTGGGCAATAATAAAATAAAAAGATATATATATATATATATGTAGAAATAACGGCTCAATTTTCTGAAATTGTAATAACTGCGCCGTAACTTTTAATAGCGTACATTTTCCACCTTCACTTATTGTGTGTGTGAGAGAGAGGTCGTACGGAAATCACATTATATGCACACAAATTAATTTTTTTTTATATGATTATCTAATCTTGATTTGATTCCCAGTTTGAATCGGATTTGGCTTATAATGAGCTGGACGAAAAGATACTCTGAAATTATTTCAACTGGCATGTCATTTTTATTTTTATTTTTATTTCCATTATTGAAATAATTGTGTGGACTAAAATACGTTGTCGTATGTATCGTTTTATTTTTGTTATAAAAATATTAAATGTGATTAATATTATATTAAGATTATTTTATTATAATTATACTTATATTAAGATTATAATGATAATATAGCTTATAATAATAAAGAGAGAGAGATTAGAGAGAGATTAAGTATTTCAATACTTGGTGTGTTTTACAATGAACTCTAATCACCTATTTATACTACTAATAATTCACTATTACAACTAATCACATTAATTACAATTATACACCTCACACTAAAATACAAACTTTTCAATTAAACACCTCATCTTATCATCTTATCATCCATCAACATTTAATACAATACTTCCAAAAATCAATCATTTAACTAATATTATTATTTAAAACATCCACATTTATTATTTCATAATACTCCCCCTTGGATGTTTTCAAAGAATATGCCTCGTTAAAACCTTATTAGGAAAAACCCAATGGGATAAAAACCTAATGAAGGAAAAAGAGTACATGATTCTTTTAGATACGCTTTCGATTGTTGCCTCATTAAAAACCTTACTGGAAAACCACGTGGGAAAAACCTCAGTGAAGGGAAAAAGAGTGCAACGCGTATTTACTCCCCCTGATGATGACATCATTTAAGATCTCGAAGTTTTCGAACTCCAATTGAATATACCAATCTTTTGAAAATTATTGGGGGAAGTGCTTTCGTGAATAAATCTGCAAGATTTTCACTTGATCGCACTTGTTGTACATCAATATCACCATTTTTCTCTAAATCATGTGTAAAGAAATTTTTTGGTGAAATATGCTTTGTTCTATCTCCCTTAATATATCCTTCCTTTAATTGGGCAATGCATGCAGCATTATCTTCATATAAAATCGTAGGAAGTAACTTTTTCGATACTAGCCCACTAGTTTGTTGTATATGCTCAATTATCGATCGCAACCAAACACATTCTCGGCTAGCTTCATGAATAGCTAAAATTTCCGCATGATTAGAAGAAGTAGCCGAACTTTGTTTAACTGACCGCCATGAAATAGCAGTTCCGCCATATGTAAATAAATAGCCCGTTTGCGATCGACCATTATGTGGGTCAGATAGAAAACCAGCATCTGCATACCCAATCAAATCTGTTTTTGATTCATTAGAATAGAACAATCCCATATCAGTTGTTCCTTGAAGGTATCGAAAAATCCGCTTAATTCCATTCCAATGTCTACGAGTCGGTGACGAACTATATCTCGCCAATAGATTCACAGCGAACGCTATATCAGGTCGCGTATGACTCGTTAAATACATTAGGGCTCCAATAGCACTGAGATATGGTACTTCAGGACCAAGTAGTTCTTCATCGTTTTCGCAAGGTCTAAACGGATCTTTATTCACATCTAAAGATCGAACAATCATTGGAGTATCCAATGGATGAGCTTTATCCATATAAAATCTTTTCAATACCTTTTTCGTATAAGTCTCTTGATGTACGAATATCCCATTCTTTAAATATTCAATTTGCAGTCCAAGACAAAATTTCGTTTTACCGAGATCTTTCATTTCAAACTCTTTTTTCAAACAATTAACGGCTTTTGATAACTCTTCAGGAGTTCCAATTATGTTAATATCATCAACATAAACTGAAATGATGACAAATTCATTTCCAGATCTTTTCATAAATATGCACGGGCAAGTTTGATTTTTTATACCCTCTTTCGATAAATATTCACTTAGGCGATTATACCACATACGCCCAGATTGCTTTAATCCATAAAGCGATTTATTTAGCTTGATTGAGTACTCATTTCGGGGCCCTGAATTTTCAGGTAACTGAAATCCCTCGGGAAGTTTCATATATATATCACTATCAAGTGATCCATATAAATAAGCGGTGACAACATCCATTAGACGCATATCGAGTCCTTCACGTACTGCCAGACTAATTAAATAACGAAAAGTAGTTGCATCCACCACAGGAGAATACGTCTCCTCATAATCAATACCAGGTCGTTGTGAAAAGCCTTGTGCAACAAGCCGTGCTTTGTATCTCACAATTTCACCGTTTTCATTTCTCTTTCTAATGAAAACCCATTTATATCCAACCGGCTTTACATTTTCTGGTATGCGGACTACAGGTCCGAAAACTTTTCGTTTCTCAAGTGATTTTAATTCTGCCTCGATTGCATCTTTCCATTTTGGCCAATCATTTCTTTGTCTGCATTCTTTTACAGACCCTGGTTCATGATCCTCATTCTCATTTATCTCATTCATTTCATGTAGCGCTACGTTAAATGAGAATTTATTGTCAACGTTGACTTTTTCTCGGTTCCATCTAATTCCATTTTGGGCATATTTATCGAGATCTCTTCATTATCATTATTTCATAAATTTCAGGTACCTGATTTTCATTATCATAATCATTAATGCCCATTGACTCTTCTAGAGTCGATAAATCCCGACTGGACCATTTTATTATTTGCTCCTTTTCTTTTTCGAGGATTTTTATCTTTGGAACCCGATGGCCTACCACGTTTTAGTTGTGGCTTAGGCTCGATCATTATATGTTCTCCAGGAACATTAACTTTTGCAGGAGCATTAACAGCTGGTATATGTGACTTAGTCACTCTTTTAAGGTCAGTAAAGCTATCTGGCAGTTGATTAGCTAATCCTTGTAAATGAATTATCTTTTGAACTTCTAGTTCACATTCTTTCGTTCGAGGATCATAATGATTTAGCGATAATTCATTCCAACTAATACTCATTTCCAGCTGTTTCTTTTCTCCCCCTAATGTCGGAAAATTCGATTCATCGAAATGACAATCGGCAAATCTAGCCGTAAATAAATCTCCAGTTAGAGGTTCTAAATATTTTATTATCGATGGAGATTCAAATCCGACATATATTCCCAACCTCCTTTGAGGTCCCATCTTAGTGCGTTGTGGTGGAGCAATTGGAAATATACCGCACATCCAAAAATTCTCAGATGGGAAATATTTGGTTCCTGACCATAAACCATTTGTATCGGGGAGATATCGTTATAACTTGTTGGCCTGATGCGGATTAGTGCCGCTGCATGTAATATAGCATGTCCCCAACAAGATGAATGAAGTTTCGACTTCATTAATAATGGTCTTGCAATTAATTGCAGCCTTTTAATCAACGATTCTGCAAGACCGTTTTGCGTATGTACATGTGGCACGGGGTGCTCAACATCAATTCCAATAGACATGCAATATTCATTAAATGCCTTGGAAGTAAATTCACCAGCATTATCAAGGCGTATTTTCTTTATTGGAAAGTCCGAAAATGTGCTCTTAATCGAATCAACTGAGCAAGCAATCTCGCAAAAGCTACATTCCGTGTTGATAACAAACACACATGAGACCATCTAGTTGATGCATCAATCAATACCATGAAATATCTAAATGGTCCACACGATGGATGTATCGGTCCACAAATATCACCTTGTATACGCTCCAAAAATCTTATGGATTCATTCTTTATTTTTACTGGTGATGGACGAATAATCAACTTCCCTTTAGAGCAAGCACACATGATAATTCATTAGATTGAAGAATCTTCTGGTTCTTCATTAAATGTCCACGTGAATTTTGAATTATTCTCCGCATCATAATTGAACCGGGATGGCCCAACCGGTCATGCCAAACAACAAATGTATTATCATTAGTAAACTTCTGGTTTACGATAGCATGCGATTCAATTGTTTTAACATACGTATAATACAATCCAGAGTCAAATGAATGTAATATTTCAACAACTCGTTTATCATTCGAAACCACTTTTGTAATGTGCAAATATTCAATATTTCTCTTTTCTGCAGTCTCAATGTGATATCCATTATGTCGAATAGCTTTAAAGCTCAATAAATTTCTTTGAGACTTAGGAGAATATAAGGCATTATCAATTATTAGCCTTGTCCCTCTGGGCAGTATAATATTGGCTCTTCCGGAGCCCTCAATTATATTTGTGCTACCCGATATAGTGATAACACTTGTTTTTTCATTTCAAGATGGGAGAAATATTTCTTATTTCTTAGAATCGTATTAGTCGTTGCACAATCTGCAAGACATAACTCCCCATTGCACATGCTTGTATCCATTGAATTGATAAATATATAATAACTAGAATTATTAAATAAATAAGCGTCAAAATAAAATTATATATATAAAGATAAAATAATAAATAAATAATGCTTAAATAAAATTTATAACGACACTTCAGTTTTCTTTATTTGGATCTTTAACAAAAACCAAAATATTCAAATGAGCATAGGATCTAGCACCAATTTTCTGAAATATCGTAATCTTGAGCAAAATTTAATTTCATCGACACTTCACTTTTAATTGCTCTTTATAAAGATCAACGGGATCTTTGGGTGCGAATAATAACCAACGATAATATATATAATCTTTATATTGCTCAATACATCTTTCTCAATCATATACTAGTTCTCCACTTCGGGGGAAATATTAATAATAACCACGGTAAATATAATGTTCACGACCACTTTTATTGTTTGCGCATACATTCACTTCAGGGAATGCAACATAATCATTTAGTCGACTTATGTTTTTCATTCATCATAATATTTTCTGATCATTTTCTCACGATATTTATTCGTATTATATCCGATGGACTGAACGTGGTGAATGCTTTATAATATACCGAAGTAATTGCGTAAATCACTAGCAAGTATAAAATCGAGAGTGATAAATCAAAGTTTGCCAAATTCAATATATTGTATCATAAAAATAAAATCATCATTAAAATATTAAAAGGAAAAATTATAATTAATCTTCTTTTATATCTTCTTTTGTAAAAGTTCTAATGAAAAACGATATCCACATCCAAATAACTGTCGCCGTAATAATAATCATAAGTAATAGATCAAACATCGGACAAAGCGTCATCCTTCAAAATAAAATATATTTCAGTAATTATAATATTAAAGAAAAATTATAATTAATAATTATATTTTAAAAACATTGGTAAAAACATTATCCACATAGCCGTAAAAATCACCGTAAATAAAGTAAGCAACAGAAGATTCATCTTTGTATAAAACGACATGATTCTATAAGAAGAATAAGAACATAATAATCAGATAACATATAAATCAATGATAAAATATATGTATAGTTTCATAAAATGCGTTCTTTATTATTTCATAATTATTATCCAAGCTCGGGTAAGATTGTGGTAATAAAATTTGTCCATTGTCCAAAATCTGTTCGATCCAATAATAACTTCAAATTGCTCAATAAATAAATTAATAATATGCCGCTACTGAGGTGGGGATAACCACAAGACCTCGTGGGCTTTTAGTGTTGTGTACGTGAATATATAAAAATAAATAAATCGTAAATAAAAATTCCACACACCACCACGGGGTATGGAAATCTGGACCTCTCGTCACTTATAGTGAACGATATTCCGCGAAACCACTCGGGTATTGGCGTTTAGTTATAAAACTTTTAAAATATACTTTTATAATATATATTTTTAAATTAATCACAATTAATATATGATTAGTATAAATTAAATATTAAATTACCGTACCTCGACTAAACTCGTACGAGATCTTCGACGGAGGTTGATCTTGACGACGGAGAGCGGTCGTGCTGATAACGTGTTATAAAAATATTAAATGTGATTAATATTATATTAAGATTATTTTATTATAATTATACTTATATTAAGATTATAATGATAATATAGCTTATAATAATAAAGAGAGAGAGATTAGAGAGAGATTAAGTATTTCAATACTTGGTGTGTTTTACAATGAACTCTAATCACCTATTTATACTACTAATAATTCACTATTACAACTAATCACATTAATTACAATTATACACCTCACACTAAAATACAAACTTTTCAATTAAACACCTCATCTTATCATCTTATCATCCCATCAACATTTAATACAATACTTCCAAATAATCAATCATTTAACTAATATTATTATTTAAAACATCCACATTAATATTATTTCATAATAATTTTCATTTTTTAAATAAATTTTAAATTATGGTGTCGAATAATAAAAAGTTAATTAACTCGTGACATAATCACAGGCTGATTGCTCTTGCTCACATTTCTCACAATATTTATTTTGGATGCATTTTTATTGTCCGATATATATGTCGAATTATAGCGGTAACAGTAATGAAATACTGCATGTTATGAATTGTAACATCAATTCTGTTTTTCTACCAACGACAATCATTTCTATTTCGACATAAGCTTTAGTAAGATATCTTGAATTAAACGAGTCATCAACAGTCTTGTCTTAGAAAAAAAAAACCCCACCAATGGAGGAACGACAACGACGATTGTCTCGCGACAATGCAATGAAAATGGAACACTTGAGTCCGTTTCCCGCGTACACGACCTTTCGACGAACCATGTTGCGGTGGGCAGTTTCGTTTTAGGTCGTTATTCCTTTTCGAGTTGTGTCACGAAGTTTTTTTTTTTTGCATTGGCGAGACGAAGTGATATAATGCTCACCATCCCTTGTAATAAAACTCAGGTTTTTACACGTAAAATCGTCTCCACGAAAGTAATGTAAGGAATTCAACGGATTTGAACATCATAGTCTTCATACTCCGATTCAATTCAGTTTGAAGCGAATCTAAACCTCATTGATAGTTATCAGACTGTGTTAATTTCCGACGGAACTAATCTTCTTGGTCCATTAGATAGTATTTGTTTTAGTTGGATTTAGATAATGAGGGATATGAGTTTTTAGGGTGTTTGGTTGATTGGTTTAAATAATGACGATGTGCATGATAGATGAGTTTAGATGATATTAAGCTTAATTAAATTAAATTATAATCTTACCCTTATTTTTAATTTAAAAATAGGATAAATTTGACAAATATGTATGTGATAAGTGATTAGATAAAATTAGACCACTTCCTAAATTATTATTAATAAAATTTAATCACTTTGCCCCTTTTTTTTTTATTGATAAATTGTAAGCCCACTTATAGGCGCAGGCCGAAAAGGCCCACATAACTACTACCTAAACCCTAAACCTTCTGCATCTTAGACGTTCCCTTCTTCCCAATTCTTGCAAGCCCTTGAGCAGACAATCTTCGCGTCCTCCGTCTGATTAATTTATTTGTTCGAAGATGGTACGCAGCTTGAAGAATCCTAAGAAGGCTAAACGCAAGAATAAGGTCTTATAATTTTTTTCAATGTATTACGAGCTACTTCTTGTTTGCGATTTTTGGTTTTCCCAACTATTTTTTTTTGATGAATTTGTTGGTGATATTGAGTTTAGGTATCGAAAAGGAAGGATGATGGTTCGTCATCGTCGACAAAAGAAATGGAGGCGAAGGTGTGGCAGCCTGGCGTTGATAAATTGGAGGAAGGAGAAGAGCTTCAGTGCGATCCTTCTGCTTACAATTCTCTGCATGGTTTTCACATTGGGTGGCCTTGTTTGAGGTTGTATATATCTCCTTGATGTCTTAAAACCCCATCCGCCGTGCAATTTTATTGTTGTTGGCTCATATGAAATGTGTATTTTGATTGCGGCAGTTTCGATGTATTGAGAGATTCTCTTGGATTGGTGCGAACCGAGTTTCCACATACCATGTATTGCGTTGCTGGGACGCAGGTCTGCTAATCAAAATGCCTTTTCTTTCACCGTATTTTCACGATGAATGATGTTGATCTCTCGGGGGTGTCAAGTTTTGATCTTTCTTGTATCTGCTGAGTTGTGATTTAATTGCCGATTGAGCAAACATAGATCTTCTCTGTCATAAGCCTAAAATTGTTGGCAGAACATTTACGAAACGATGGTCTTTGTTTTGTATGATCCTTCTTTAAGATCCCATGTAGTCCCAATTGCCATTTCTTCATTTAAAAAACATTTTTTTTTGAAAGAGAGAGACTGCTAGTTGCCTTGAACATTGGATTTATCAAACATAGAACTTCTGTGTTATTTGTGATAAATTTATTGGCAGAACGAATGCTTTTATATGATCATTCTTTTAGTGAGAGACTGTTAATTGCGTCGATCATGATTTATTATGATTCATACTAATTCGTGTTTGTTTTATGCTTTGATTTGACAGGCGGAGAAAGCTGCCTGGAATTACATAGGATTATTTAAGGTATCGAACATTTCGGGAAGGAAACGTGAATTAATGCCGAAACGAAAAACTGAAGCTGATACTGACATGGAAAGCGAGAGCAGTGACAGTGACGAGGACGACGAAGAGGAGGATGGTGGTGGAGCTGGTGCACCGATCTTGCAAGTGAGTGCGCTAATCTTTGCATAAAATTCTAAACTTTAAGGATTCACTTATGAGATATTCGATGCTTCTGTTGATGAATCCTCAGCTACGCAAGGTTTCTCATGAAGGCTGTGTCAACCGCATACGAGCTATGCCTCAAAATCCACATATTTGTGCGTCTTGGAGCGATGCTGGCCATGTTCAGGTATTGCAAACGTCTGTTTTTTTAGTGTTGAGACTTCATAACGAAATTTGAATGTTTGATGCTCATGTTGTTATGCTGCAAAGATACAAATTGCAAGAATTCGAAAACTGAATGCTCTATGAACCGATGAAAATGGCATCTGCCCTAAATGTTGAATTAAACTATCTTTACAATCCATATTCGTGATTTTACAGGTGTGGGACCTTAGCTCACATTTGAATGCTTTGGTTGAATCAACTAGTGAAGCTGTTCATGGCGGATCAACCGTATACAACCAAGCCCCTCTTAAAAAGTTCAGTGGTCACAAGGACGAAGGATATGCGATAGATTGGAACCCTCTTGTGGCTGGAAGGCTTGTGTCAGGTATTGTACACTGTCTTCTCGTACATTGTTTTAACTTTCTGACAACATTAAAAATATTTTTAATTTCATGATTTATTTCCTCAGGGGATTGCAAGAAATGTATTCATCTCTGGGAGCCATCTGATTCGTCTTGGAATATCGATAGTAATCCCTTTGTTGGGCATACTGCAAGCGTTGAGGATTTGCAGGTAAGCGTAAATGACTATTATTACACCAACTTGGATATCTCTTGAATGCACACAAATGTTAATCGCAGTGGAGTCCTACCGAGCCATTTTTCTTTGCCTCGTGTTCGGTGGATGGAAGTATTGCTATATGGGATACACGATCGGGAAGATCGCCAGAAACAACTATCAAAGCACATAAAGCTGATGTTAATGTCATAACATGGAACAGGTTTTTTAAGACATTGTCTGATAATCTGTTTTTACTATATTGTTTTAAACAAATTTAAAATGAAAAAAAAAATATCTTAAAAGTTCTCATCTTTCGCAGCCTGGCAAGCTGCATGATAGCATCTGGAAGCGATGACGGGACATTTTCGATCAGAGATCTTAGGATGCTGAAGGTACTCTATCGCCTTAAACCTCAACGAAGTTCCCTTCTAATTCGAAAGAAATGGAAAAGATTCGATCTTTTTTTTTTCTTGTGAATCTGTTTCAATTGTATATTACTCAAACAAGATTTTTCCTTGGATCTCTTACCATGTCCCTATTTATACCCTAACCGCAGGATGGAGATTCTGTTGTAGCACACTTCGATTACCATAAACACCCCATAACATCGATCGAGTGGAGCCCCCACGAGGCCTCTACTTTGGCAGTATCATCATCAGACAACCAATTAACGTAAGATTTTTTCTACTCATGTCATGAAATACATTCCTCGAGATAAAGTTCTCATTCTCCTTCTATTGTTGTTAGAATATGGGACCTGTCTCTGGAGAGGGACGAAGAAGAGGAAGAGGAATTCAAAACCCAGACGAAAGAACAAGTAAACGCCCCGACGGATTTGCCGCCACAGCTTCTCTTCGTCCATCAGGTAATGAAAAAGAAGTTACATTCGCCGATTAGATAGATGCTTTTCATCCAAGATTATCTGAAGCAATAGAATTTGTTTAAAGGGGATCGTTTTCTTACCAATTTTCAGGGCCAAAAGGATTTGAAAGAAGTTCACTGGCACTCTCAGATACCTGGGATGCTCATATCCACTGCTTCAGATGGCTTTAACATATTAATGCCTTCCAACATTGAGACAGCACTCCCTGCAAGTAATAATACTTCTACTGCTTTGGACGATCGTAGTATGGACATGGAGTGAGTGTGTTTTGCTTGTAATAGAACATTGTTCGTCGTATTTAACATGGTGTGTTTTTCTTTTTTTTTTTTTTTGCCTTTGTAAAATTTATACATTGACCCCCCAATATTTAGTTATTTTCGCTTGCAGTCCCTGATTTTTATTTTTTGCAGGGCGGGGCGGGCCTCTATTTCCTGAGCCCGCCGAATGGCGGGCTGGCCCGTACCTGCTCTGCCAAACGACGGGCTTTGGCGGGCTGCGGGCCGGCCTGCTCTGCCGGCCCGTTTAACCGTTCTAAGCTCAATTAAGCCTCCGCCATATCTATGTGGCGGAAAGCCTACGCCAATATTTACGGGCGACCCCATAATCAGATGGAGTGGGAATACATTGAGACCCAAAAAAAAAATTCATCATTGTACAATAGAAAATGTAAAGACACCAAGAGAAGACATTCTATTCTCTCTCTCTCTCTCCGCATTTAGAAAGTATAAAATCACGCGGTCTCTCACATTATTCCTCTCTTTTCTCCCTTCTCTATACTTCCTTTTCATCAATGGAGATCTAAACTCACACACAAACACACACACACACCACAAACACTAAGCACATTCCATTTTTTGATCATTAGATTTGATTATTACATGAACGTCTCGTCGATATATTTCGGAGGTTCAAATCCACGAAAGATGTCTTTTTTGGATGCATTCGATGCATTTCTGTTATCCGCCAGCAGAGCTTGTTGTAGTTCTATTGCCCTTTTCATTCAAATCCAGGTATAAATGAAAATCTCAGATTTTATTTTTATATGGCAATGGTTGAATCAATAAATAAATATTTTTTTTTTATTTTTTTTTTTCTGTTTCTATTATGAATTCTTGATTTGATCTCTAAAAATTATGAGCTTCAATGAGTTTTATTGCAGGGATTTGTCATTTGCTTGCTTCTTGCCACAGGATGGGTTTTGGCTTCTTACGTTAGGTAATAAATAAAAAGTCTTAAAACTCAAATGCCACAAATTCTCTTTGTATCAAATCACATATATATTTCAAGAACCCTTTTCTCCACGCAGGAGAAAAGAGATAGGTAAATTGAAGGAAAGCATGAAGAGAGGCAATAGCTTCGCTTTCCTTAGCTACGACGTAAATGAACTCGAGCATTCCCGCCAGGTGGCTTTGCCTAGAGTGTCCGTGATCATGCCTTTGAAGGGCTTCGGCGAACACAATCTAACTAATTGGAGAAGCCAGGTTCATTTTTAATGATAAACCATATATCTTATGTTTTCCGAATGCAATTCCTTTACACGTCGTAAACAACATCGTTATTACAACATGTTCCTCAGATCACATCTTTATACGGTGGCCCGCTCGAGTTTCTGTTCGTGGTGGAGAGTACAGAAGATCCCGCCTATCACGGGGTTAAACTCTTGCTCCAGGACTATCAGGTCTAGTCTGAGATTCATCCATGGAGCTATATAAATTTTCATGAATTTAATATTGTAAGAAACGCCTTTATCTTCTCAGACATGGAATCTTTGCAGGACCATGTTGAAGCCAAGATTATAGTAGTTGGTCTGTCCACAACATGTAGCCAGAAGATTCACAATCAGTTGGTATGATGTTCTATCTAACCTTGAGTTCGATCGGTGTTTTCTCATACGATTAGGGTTTTGTTGATGTGTTATCCCTTCTGCAGATAGGTGTGGAGAAAATGCATAAAGACAGCAAATATGTGTTGTTTTTAGACGATGATGTAAGGCTCCATCCTGGTTCTATTGGAGCCCTCACTGCTGAAATGGAGAAAAATCCAGATGTATGTATGTTTGTTTCTTAATAAATTTTTACATATATACACATTGTTACATATATATATATATACACACATATTGTTACATATATGTATATGTATACAGATCTTCATTCAAACTGGTTACCCTCTTGATCTACCATCTGGAAGCTTAGGAAGCTACTGTATCTATGAATATCACATGGTATAAATGGATAATGAAGCAAACATATTCATTATTACTTAATGAGATTGCATGCAATAATAAAAAAGGCTGAATTTATTGCAGCCTTGTTCTATGGGGTTTGCTACTGGTGGCCAGACATTCTTCCTATGGGGAGGATGCATGATGGTAACTACATATATATATATATATATATCTCTAATCTTTTTGTGATTTATATATATGTGTGTGTTTGTGTCAGCAGTCTCTTATCTGTGAATTTGCAGATGCATGCAGACGACTTTCGTAACGATCGTCACGGCGTAGTATCAGAGCTTCGAGACGGCGGCTATTCAGACGATATGACACTAGCGGCTATTGCAGGCACATATTTCATGTCTAGTCTTTATATCTACCTTAAGATTTATTTTCTTGCTGCTAAAAGTTGTATATATTTGCAGGAGCTAACAAGAAGCTCATCACATCTCCGCCAGTCGCCGTCTTTCCCCACCCGCTGGCAAGCGATCTCAACTTCGGCAGGTTCAGACAAGGCTTTCCAAAAATTTTCTATTCTCTCGACATTCTTCGAACATATAATCAATATGTCCAAAACTAGGTACTGGAATTACTTGAGGAAGCAAACGTTCGTTCTCGAGTCATACACGACCCAAGTGAACAGAATCATGAACCGTGCGCTGTTCGTCGTTCACTGCTACCTATCGTGGGGATTCGTAGCTCCCTATGTAATGTCCGTGGTGCATGTCATAGCTGCAATGAGGTTCTACTCCAAGGGCCATTCACTCAATGACGCATCTTCTTCGCCGTGTAATGGTGAGTCATCGATCAAGAATCAGATTTTATGTCCTTATGCTTGAGTGTAAGAAAAGAAGACTGAGCAGTTTCTTGCTTTATTACATTGCAGGTTTGGTCTTAGCATCGTGCCTGGCGATATGTACGACGCTTGAACTCCTTTCCATGTGGAACCTGACAAGAATCGAGGTTCGGCTATGCAACTTGCTCTCGCCCGAGGCGCCTCCTTTGTCTCTTGCAACCTATAACTGGTGTCTGGTAGGTCTTTCACGCACACTGACACACACACATACGTATGCGTATATCTATATATATATATGTAATGGTGGATGAACTGCTTAGGTATTCATTGCAATGCTGGTGGATAACTTTCTGTACACCGTAAGCGCGATGAGGTCGTATTTTTCGAAGTCTATCAACTGGTCGGGCATACGATACTATCTGAAAGACGGGAAAATCTGCAAGGTAACGGTTAGTTACGAAATAGTTTACTACCAAAAAGGGGCAGGGAAATGACTAAAACAATGTCGTAATTTTGTTGCAGATTGCAAGAAATGAGGTGAAGGGGCATAAGTTCTCGGATTTGAGCGGGAAACTGCTCTACGGCAGCGAAAGGACTTTCGCGATAATTCGATCTTTATCGAGGAGCTTCGATCAGTGGCGACACCTCAAGAAACAAGATTAGTGGAAGCATACCTATATATATACCTGTGCTATATATATAGCTTTGCAGATATTGGGACAGAAATTCTTTAATTTCTAAAGAAGAAAGAATATAGGTAGGGTTTGGTCAGAAAATGAATGGCTGGGAGTTTCATGTAATGTAATGTAATGTACTTCAAAGGTTAGTACTTAGTAGAAGAAGGTGCTCATTGTATAACGTTCAAGCAAGAAATGATTTTGATTTAGCAGAAAAGAATATGTGAAACAAATATATTAATAATACATATATGGCACGACTACCTTATCATTCATATGCAATTAATTTAAATCACGAACCTTTTGGAATATACCTATGTGAAGCATTTATATATATAATGGCAATCAA
This sequence comes from Lindernia subracemosa, assembly GCA_028392965.1. Classification (NCBI taxonomy): domain Eukaryota; kingdom Viridiplantae; phylum Streptophyta; class Magnoliopsida; order Lamiales; family Linderniaceae; genus Vandellia; species Vandellia subracemosa. The sequence goes on along the minus strand of JAQPCC010000085.1, from coordinate 176,926 downwards.
AGATTATTCATAGACATTTCAAATCTCTCTATCATTTAATATCTGAGAGAGACTTTTCATTGAATCGTAAAGAACTACGGCCACAAAACTATTACAACCCATGAAGCAGATTTGTCTTTTGGTATCTAATTATTTTCCAACTACACTTTTGCAAATAAGTAAAATGTAACAATGGCTATATTATTTATACATTTAATAATATTTTATTTTTATATATAGATACATAGATAGTGGAGTGTATTATTATTAATTACATATAGAACATCAAATCATATCGCTTTAGTTCGAAGAAAATATGATTTTGTTGCGAAATTTCCATTGCAAAGTCGACCAAAAAAGTTAATAAAAAACTAAAAGTGATTCAATTGCGAAATTTCCATTGACATGTCAATATAGTAATACTAGTAAAACGAAGCAAATGCCACAATAGAAATGTAACTTTAATCAACGTATTCTTCATGGCCATTTCACTGAAACTTCTCAAGTCCACACACACACACATTTATAAATACATTATTTTATATTTAATATTTTCCAATGGAAACAATAATTATTTTATAAACTACTACAAGTCTTTTACCTATCACAGCATAATTTTGTTAATGTACTGAAATGAGAAAGCGACCTCTCAACAACCATACCATCCATAGTCATATAATATGGACCTCAAACACAAAAAATTTATAGTACAGACCATTGGTACATTACACAGCTCTACGCCAAACACATGTAAGATCTCTTTGTACATCATATCATATATTGTAACTCCACTTGTAAAAAACAAACTAAAACCATGTATATATATATACACCTTGGCACTGACAATTGACATAAAGATCATATTATTACAGCATCCTTGATTATTAAAACCAAAAAAAAAAGAAAAACCCAAAATAGATAAAAGCTAACACGTCATCAAATCTCATGTTTGGAAGGTACAAGGCGTTTGTTCACCATACGTTGCCAATCACCGAGCGCCGCCCATGTGGTACGGTGGTGGAGATTCGAAAGCGGCGGCGATTCTCTTCTGACTCTTCAAGTCATTGTAGAACTTGTCAATGAAAGCTTCTGCGTCTCTATCAACCTGGTAATGACCATTAACCTTGGTCTCTTTGTCAGCTTCTCTCAACAGAAACGGCGAGTTGGAAACCCTGAGCCGCCGTCCCGCTGATGGGCTCGGGCCGAAGCCGGGGAGCAGCGGAGATGCCGCTGACGTGGCCTCGACGGCGTCGTACCTCTGAAGGATGTCTAGGACTTTCTGCATCAGCTTGGCCTCTTCTTCGTTGTTTCTGCTGTATGATGAGTAGTTCTTGGCGCGCTTGGAGGAGCTTGGGAAAAGAGGCGTGTTGCTGCAGCTGAATTCGTATTCTCGGGGAGAGACGAAGGTTTTGCTTACGACGTCGTTTTGGGATCTGCAGGTGAAGGCTGAGTAGTGATTTTTGTGGTGGTGGTGGAGCATGAGCTTTACTATGACTTTGCCGGCGACTTTGCCTCTCTTTAGTAGAAGCGTGGTTAGGTCGAGCATGGTTAGCTTGGTCTTGCCTATGCGCTTCTTCGTCATGTGGAAGATTAACTTCAATGTCTTCCATAGATTCTTGGCTGTTCTTTCTTGTGGGGTTTTGTCGAGATCCATTAGAGAGAGAGAGAGAGAGAGAGAGAGAAAAGGTGTGGAACTTAAGCTGATGATATGGGGTCTTCAATATATAGTTATTTGGAAGTGATAAAATATGAAAGCAGTTTTAAAAACGAAGATTGCATCAGATTTACAAGTCGATCTTAGACTGAAACGAACAAAATTACGATTCAAAGATCAAAACCGAAAGGCAAACAACATATCTACACAAGATGTGTAAAAAACGTTAAAGCATTCGCTAAAATCTGCTATTAAACAAAAAACTGCAGTAGAACAGAATGAAGATAGAGAGCTAGGGTTTTTTTGTTCTTGTTGAGAGTAAAAATGATAGAGCTGATGTATGTTGAATCGTTCTTTTAACTCAAAAAGAGTTTCTTGTTTTCTTTTAAATCCCTAAGAAGCTTCTAGTTGGGCTCTAGAATAATAAAGGGCCCATACAGCAGCCAAGCGGCCCAAGAACGCATAATGGCCCGGCGTATAACGGCCCATTTTAATCCTTTCAACAAAGTGTAGTTAGAAAAGTAAAAGACATAATATAATAGACTTGAATCATTACGGAAACGAGATAGTTAAATGTCGTGGAATGTTGAAGTAAATTTAACATTGATGCAGACATTTTTTATTTAATGAATACTTTAATGATTCAAGTAATATATACTTTTTACTCATATTTTAATATTTATTTATTTAAGCGCATATCTTAAATGTCTCAAACTAAGCAATTACAAAACGTAGTTCATAAGGGAATTAAGTCGAACTTACGTCTAAGTAATAAGATAGCATATCGAAATTTAAAATATTTTTAATATTATTTATTTAAACTGATATCAAAGTAACAAAAATATTATATCAAATTATTCATTCTTTTGATGGAAAATATAACATCCCTCTCTCTCTCTCTATGTATATATGTATATATTGTTATCAATTTGAGAGGATTAATAATGGCTTTTACATATATATTGTTATTGTTATAAAAATATTAATTGTGATTAATATTATATTAAGATTATTTTATTATAATTATACTTATATTAAGATTATAATGATAATATAGCTTATAATAATAAAGAGAGAGAGATTAGAGAGAGATTAAGTATTTCAATACTTGGTGTAATTTACAATGAGCTCTAATCACCTATTTATACTACTAATAATTCACTATTACAACTAATCACATTAATTACAATTATACACCTCACACTAAAATACAAACTCTTCAATTAAACACCTCATCTTATCATCTTATCATCTCATCAACATTTAATACAATACTTCCAAATCATCAATCATTTAACTAAATTATTATTTAAAACATCCACATTATTTAATTATTTCATAATACTCCCCCTTGGATGTTTTCAAAGAATATCTCGTTAAAACCTTATTAGGAAAAACCCAATGGGATAAAAACCTAATGAAGGAAAAAGAGTACATGATTCTTTTAGATACGCTTTCGATTGTTGCCTCATTAAAAACCTTACTGGGAAAACCACATGGGAAAAACCTCAGTGAAGGGAAAAAGAGTGCAACGCGTATTTACTCCCCCTGATGATGACATCATTTAAGATCTCGAAGTTTTCGAACTCCAATTGAATATACCAATCTTTTGAAAATTATTGGGGGAAGTGCTTTCGTGAATAAATCTGCAAGATTTTCACTTGATCGCACTTGTTGTACATCAATATCACCATTTTTCTCTAAATCATGTGTAAAGAAAAATTTTGGTGAAATATTTTGTTCTATCTCCCTTAATATATCCTTCCTTTAATTGGGCAATGCATGCAGCATTATCTTCATATAAAATCGTAGGAAGTAACTTTTTCGATACTAGCCCACTAGTTTGTTGTATATGCTCAATTATCGATCGCAACCAAACACATTCTCGGCTAGCTTCATGAATAGCTAAAATTTCCGCATGATTAGAAGAAGTAGCCGTTAAACTTTGTTTAACTGACCGCCATGAAATAGCAGTTCCGCCATGTGTAAATAAATAGCCCGTTTGCGATCGACATTATGTGGGTCAGATAGAAAACCAGCATCTGCATACCCAATCAAATCTGTTTTTGATTCATTAGAATAGAACAATCCCATATCAGTTGTTCCTTGAAGGTATCGAAAAATCCGCTTAATTCCATTCCAATGTCTACGAGTCGGTGACGAACTATATCTCGCCAATAGATTCACAGCGAACGCTATATCAGGTCGCGTATGACTCGTTAAATACATTAGGGCTCCAATAGCACTGAGATATGGTACTTCAGGACCAAGTAGTTCTTCATCGTTTTCGCAAGGTCTAAACGGATCTTTATTCACATCTAAAGATCGAACAATCATTGGAGTATCCAATGGATGAGCTTTATCCATATAAAATCTTTTCAATACCTTTTTCGTATAAGTCTCTTGATGTACGAATATCCCATTCTTTAAATATTCAATTTGCAGTCCAAGACAAAATTTCGTTTTACCGAGATCTTTCATTTCAAACTCTTTTTCAAACAATTAACGGCTTTTGATAACTCTTCAGGAGTTCCAATTATGTTAATATCATCAACATAAACTGAAATGATGACAAATTCATTTCCAGATCTTTTCATAAATATGCACGGGCAAGTTTGATCATTTTTATACCCTCTTTCGATAAATATTCACTTAGGCGATTATACCACATACGCCCAGATTGCTTTAATCCATAAAGCGATTTATTTAGCTTGATTGAGTACTCATTTCGGGGCCCTGAATTTTCAGGTAACTGAAATCCCTCGGGAAGTTTCATATATATATCACTATCAAGTGATCCATATAAATAAGCGGTGACAACATCCATTAGACGCATATCGAGTCCTTCACGTACTGCCAGACTAATTAAATAACGAAAAGTAGTTGCATCCACCACAGGAGAATACGTCTCCTCATAATCAATACCAGGTCGTTGTGAAAAGCCTTGTGCAACAAGCCGTGCTTTGTATCTCACAATTTCACCGTTTTCATTTCTCTTTCTAATGAAAACCCATTTATATCCAACCGGCTTTACATTTTCTGGTATGCGGACTACAGGTCCGAAAACTTTTCGTTTCTCAAGTGATTTTAATTCTGCCTCGATTGCATCTTTCCATTTTGGCCAATCATTTCTTTGTCTGCATTCTTTTACAGACCCTGGTTCATGATCCTCATTCTCATTTATCTCATTCATTTCATGTAGCGCTACGTTAAATGAGAATTTATTGTCAACGTTGACTTTTTCTCGGTTCCATCTAATTCCATTTTGGGCATATTTATCGAGATCTCTTCATTATCATTATTTCAAAATTTCAGGTACCTGATTTCATTATCATAATCATTAATGCCCATTGACTCTTCTAGAGTCGATAAATCCCGACTGGACCATTCTTATTATTTGCTCCTTTTCTTTTTCGAGGATTTTTATCTTTGGAACCCGATGGCCTACCACGTTTTAGTTGTGGCTTAGGCTCGATCATTATATGTTCTCCAGGAACATTAACTTTTGCAGGAGCATTAACAGCTGGTATATGTGACTTAGTCACTCTTTTAAGGTCAGTAAAGCTATCTGGCAGTTGATTAGCTAATCCTTGTAAATGAATTATCTTTTGAACTTCTAGTTCACATTCTTTCGTTCGAGGATCATAATGATTTAGCGATAATTCATTCCAACTAATACTCATTTCCAGCTGTTTCTTTTCTCCCCCTAATGTCGGAAAATTCGATTCATCGAAATGACAATCGGCAAATCTAGCCGTAAATAAATCTCCAGTTAGAGGTTCTAAATATTTTATTATCGATGGAGATTCAAATCCGACATATATTCCCAACCTCCTTTGAGGTCCCATCTTAGTGCGTTGTGGTGGAGCAATTGGAACATATACCGCACATCCAAAAATTCTCAGATGGGAAATATTTGGTTCCTGACCATAAACCATTTGTATCGGGGAGATATCGTTATAACTTGTTGGCCTGATGCGGATTAGTGCCGCTGCATGTAATATAGCATGTCCCCAACAAGATGAATGAAGTTTCGACTTCATTAATAATGGTCTTGCAATTAATTGCAGCCTTTTAATCAACGATTCTGCAAGACCGTTTTGCGTATGTACATGTGGCACGGGGTGCTCAACATCAATTCCAATAGACATGCAATATTCATTAAATGCCTTGGAAGTAAATTCACCAGCATTATCAAGGCGTATTTTCTTTATTGGAAAGTCCGGAAAATGTGCTCTTAATCGAATCAACTGAGCAAGCAATCTCGCAAAAGCTACATTCCGTGTTGATAACAAACACACATGAGACCATCTAGTTGATGCATCAATCAATACCATGAAATATCTAAATGGTCCACACGATGGATGTATCGGTCCACAAATATCACCTTGTATACGCTCCAAAAATCTTATGGATTCATTCTTTATTTTTACTGGTGATGGACGAATAATCAACTTCCCTTTAGAGCAAGCAGCACATGATAATTCATTAGATTGAAGAATCTTCTGGTTCTTCATTAAATGTCCACGTGAATTTTGAATTATTCTCCGCATCATAATTGAACCGGGATGGCCCAACCGGTCATGCCAAACAACAAATGTATTATCATTAGTAAACTTCTGGTTTACGATAGCATGCGATTCAATTGTTTTAACATACGTATAATACAATCCAGAGTCAAATGAATGTAATATTTCAACAACTTTTATCATTCGAAACCACTTTTGTAATGTGCAAATATTCAATATTTCTCTTTTCTGCAGTCTCAATGTGATATCCATTATGTCGAATAGCTTTAAAGCTCAATAAATTTCTTTGAGACTTAGGAGAATATAAGGCATTATCAATTATTAGCCTTGTCCCTCTGGGCAGTATAATATTGGCTCTTCCGGAGCCCTCAATTATATTTGTGCTACCCGATATAGTGATAACACTTGTTTCTTTCATTTCAAGATGGGAGAAATATTTCTTATTTCTTAGAATCGTATTAGTCGTTGCACAATCTGCAAGACATAACTCCCCATTGCACATGCTTGTATCCATTGAATTGATAAATATATAATAACTAGAATTATTAAATAAATAAGCGTCAAAATAAAATTATATATATAAAGATAAAATAATAAATAAATAATGCTTAAATAAAATTTATAACGACACTTCAGTTTTTTTATTTGGATCTTTAACAAAAACCAAAATATTCAAATGAGCATAGGATCTAGCACCAATTTTCTGAAATATCGTAATCTTGAGCAAAATTTAATTTCATCGACACTTCACTTTTAATTGCTCTTTATAAAGATCAACGGGATCTTTGGGTGCGAATAATAACCAACGATAATATATAATAATCTTTATATTGCTCAATACATCTTTCTCAATCATATACTAGTTCTCCACTTGGGGGAAATATTAATAATAACCACGGTAAATATAATGTTCACGACCACTTTTATTATTTGCGCATACATTCACTTCAGGGAATGCAACATAATCATTTAGTCGGACTTATGTTTTTCATTCATCCATCATAATATTTTCTGATCATTTTCTCACGATATTTATTCGTATTATATCCGATGGACTGAACGTGGTGAATGCTTTATAATATACCGAAGTAATTGCGTAAATCACTAGCAAGTATAAAATCGAGAGTGATAAATCAAAGTTTGCCAAATTCAATATATTGATATCATAAAAATAAAATCATCATTAAAATATTAAAAGGAAAAATTATAATTAATCTTCTTTTATATCTTCTTTTGTAAAAGTTCTAATGAAAAACGATATCCACATCCAAATAACTGTCGCCGTAATAATAATCATAAGTAATAGATCAAACATCGGACAAAGCGTCATCCTTCAAAATAAAATATATTTCAGTAATTATAATATTAAAGAAAAATTATAATTAATATTATATTTTAAAAACATTGGTAAAAACATTATCCACATAGCCGTAAGATCACCGTAAATAAAGTAAGCAACAGAAGATCCATCTTTGTATAAAACGACATGATTCTATAAGATGAATAAGAACATAATAATCAGATAACATATAAATCAATGATAAAATATATGTATAGTTTCATAAAATGCGTTCTTTATTATTTCATAATTATTATCCAAGCTCGGGTAAGATTGTGGTAATAAAATTTGTCCATTGTCCAAAATCTGTTCGATCCAATAATAACTTCAAAATTGCTCAATAAATAAATTAATAATATGCCTCTACTGAGGTGGGGATAACCACAAGACCTCGTGGGCTTTTAGTGTTGTGTACGTGAATATATAAAAATAAATAAATCGTAAATAAAAATTCCACACACCACCACGGGGTATGGAAATCTGGACCTCTCGTCACTTATAGTGAACGATATTCCGCGAAACCACTCGGGTATTGGCGTTTAGTTATAAAACTTTTAAAATATACTTTTATAATATATATTTTTAAATTAATCACAATTAATATATGATTAGTATAAATTAAATATTAAATTACCGTACCTCGACTAAACTCGTACGAGATCTTCGACGGAGGTTGATCTTGACGACGGAGAGCGGTCGTGCTGATAACGTGTTATAAAAATATTAATTGTGATTAATATTATATTAAGATTATTTTATTATAATTATACTTATATTAAGATTATAATGATAATATAGCTTATAATAATAAAGAGAGAGAGATTAGAGAGAGATTAAGTATTTCAATACTTGGTGTAATTTACAATGAGCTCTAATCACCTATTTATACTACTAATAATTCACTATTACAACTAATCACATTAATTACAATTATACACCTCACACTAAAATACAAACTCTTCAATTAAACACCTCATCTTATCATCTTATCATCTCATCAACATTTAATACAATACTTCCAAATCATCAATCATTTAACTAAAATTATTATTTAAAACATCCACATTATTTAATTATTTCATAATAGTTATCAATTTGAGAGGATTAATAATGGCTTTGTATAATGGGACGGCGACCTCCGAAGAAAAATGTTGCCGTGAAAGAGAGTTCAAGACAATGTGTATGTGTTTAATAAAATAATAGACTTTTAGCATTAATATTGTTTGCACCGTATGACTTAGTCATAGGCAGAATTCAATGTGGTCACTATCATGGCAGAAGGTGATTTTAAACATATAAGTAAAATGTAACAATGGCTATATTATATATACATTTAATAATATTTTATTTTTATATATAGATACATAGATAGTGGAGTGTTATGAAGTTGTATGTGACATAATACAATTTTTTTTCTATGATTGTCGTTTGATGTGTGTGTGTGTGAGAGAGAGAGAGAGAGAGAGAGAGAGAGAGAGAGAGAGAGAGAGATGTTAGTCAAGTTTCGGCAAAGTTGACGAGGGGTTTTATTTCTTGGAAATTATATATAAGGTGATTAAGAAATAAAGAATGTCACTAATGTTTGACTTGATGCAAAGGCTGTATTTTTATGTTTGTTCAATATTCAATTACCTGAATATATGATGTAGGAACCCTTAATTAGTATAGTAATCCCCTTTCTTGATTCATTTGACATTATCACAAACAGATAAGCAGAGAAGGATGAAGTTACATCATCAACATCGAGCCAAAGTGACAGCTAAATATGGAAGTATTCGCCGAGCCCGATAAGTAAAGCTCAACGATTTCCCTTCGATGATTATACCATTAAGCCTACATTGCCCGGGACTGCCCGTCTCGGGCGAGAGGATGTTCGGTGGATTTAGGTCACCGATCACGGGCGGCAAGGATGGGGCGGCGCAGGTCAATAAGAGCTCTTCTATTGTGCACGGACATGTGTTGCTCAACGTTACCCTAATAACCGCCCGACCGCCCGGGCTGCCCGGGCCAAGATCTTGTTGGGTCAACTTCACGTCGCTTCTCGTACATTCACCTGCATCAACTTTATAATAACGAGATTTGCTCGACCTAATACCAAATAGGGTTTTCGGAGGAGTAGCAAAACCCTAGAAATTATCAAATCATCGTTATCTTCGAAGATATGTTCGAGATTGTGTTCTTACCCTGTGATGTTTTGGTCAAGATGGTTATGAGCAACATCAGTAGGAGGAGTTTTAAGCCCATTCTGCAAGGATAAGGCTTTGAATTGTAATGAAATGTTTTCTTTGATATTGAGATAAATTGGTCAATAGTTGGCTTTATAGGAAAAAAAATGCAAAGGTTAAAGAGAAAAAAGAAGATATAGGCAATTTAATTGTAGTAAGATTTCGGGATACTGTTGGAGAATCAATACGTTAAAGAGAAGATTTGGAGAATCAAGATAAATAAAGAGAAGATTCGAAGAATCGCAATCAAATCATCATCGATCTTAACCAAATTCAGTCACAGCTAAACATGACAAAAATATAAAATATCATTACTAGAAATATTCTACCATATCCGATCTTAGACCTTAGCCTATAAATAGACAGTCTATTTTACGTACATTAACGAGAGAACTCTTTATTTTTATATCTATATATATATTCAATACAAAATTCAACACATACCATGAGAAATTTATGTTGAAAAGATTACTTAAGATTACAATAGGTAAATATATTACAAGAACTTAAAAGAATGATTCTCACAATCTTGTTAGAATAAATAATTATGGATTATCTCGTATTTGGTGAGAAATAATTATGGCTAGCTCGCCCGGAACGCCCACGCGGAGTACAAACAGTCCGCCGGACTTGGCCGTCGTACCGTCAATCGATGAAATGAAATTAATATTCGTGATTAATAAGATTCATTTTCTGGCCAATGCATGCTATTGAAACTGGCAAAAATTACAAACCCTCCGATCAATCATGCTCGACATTAGGCTCACAACTCCGAGAGAAAGCGCAGACGCAATCGCTGCATCAATGGATTGGCTGCCTTTTTGTAAGAATCGAGACACCTACCTCGGAACACCGTCCATCTTCTGCTGCAACAACGGCGGTTCATTAGACTCAGCGACGCTGCTCTTATTACTCGTCCATGAACGATCACCATTTTGCCTGTAATAATCCTCTTTAGATTCTGCAAAGTTTAAGTCTCCTACTAAAGCCCAAGTCTGCATTTAAAAAGTCCTAAGTGAGTGTGAATAGTTATTTCAGCTCGATAATGATTCATCTTCCTTAGATTAATCGAACTAACCATAGTTGATAGCAAATCTCTATATATCATTCTATGCGTCGAAGTGAATTATTAAATTATATATTCTTGAAGATGAAATTGCTTGGACTTTTTCCAAACAATATACGCACACACACATACATGAATACAAACATATATCTATAATATTTATTTTTTCAGACATGAAAGGAGGTTGTTGTGAAACGTAGGAAATAGGCAAGTAAAGAAACAATCAGCATCATGTATGACATTCCAAGTCTAATGTTGCTTGTTAGAAGTTAGACTAGTTAAGCAACTATCTTATATTCATTATGAAATAATTAAATAAATAAGTGGAAGTCTATTGATTCAGAATGATTGTTAAATAAAAAGTTGATGACTAAGTTGAGAATGAAGGTTGAGAAAGTTAGATGTGATTATTTTATTATTAATAACGATAAATTTGATATTATATTAATTAAGAATGATAGATCATCGTTCTGTAGTGATTATTATATTTTGTATTTATATTAATCATCATTAATATTGTATTTAATTAAAAATAAATAAATGTATAACTAATTGCCATAACCATGTGGTGTTCGCAGAATAGCTTCATAATGATTTATGATAGGTCCAGGTTTCGATACCTCGTGATGATATTTGACAAACATTTTTTATATTAAAGAGGGTGATTAAAGAATATTTAATAAAATTTATTTATATTATTAAATATATTTCTTTTATGTCTTAATCTACGTTATTAATTCAATATATTTTATGATAGAATCATGCCATTTTATACAAAGATGGATCTTCTACGTCAAGCTTTAGCTTCTTGTTGAAATTTTATTACTCTGTTTATTTTAAACTTTTTTCTATTTTGTGCTGTTTCAATTAGGTCGAAGCAAGTTAGAGGTTGTGTTACCACAATAATTTGCTATATGACCCGAAGGCCTGATTGAGTTGGTATGTATATTATTTATTTGTATTGCTCTTGTTTTATATCATCAACTTAATTAAATCAATGAATTATAAAAAACTTTCAAAGTGCGAGTTTCCCTGCAATGAGTTATATTGCGAGATTGGATAAGATTTTCAATTGGATATACATCTTCCATCGTGACTCACGGTGACATCTTTAGAGTTCCTTCTTATCTAATATTATTACTATTGTTTCAATATTGGAAATATTCATTATTATGATTTTTTAGGGTAAATAATTAATGATTATGGTCAATAAGAAATGGATACTATAGGTACAAAATCTAAATTTGTTTGGCAAAATATTTATGATTTTCACAGAAAGAGATTACCAGCATAAAAGTCTAAATTTTAAAGGTAAAAACTTTAATTATTTTGACCAATAGTATAATAGCTAACACTATTTAAAGGATGATTTTAGCTGAGAATTTGATATGATAATTTCATTTCCGTTTTGTCCATCATTTTTCGAAGTTTTCTTTCCTATTTATTCGTTTTTTGAGATGAACAACGAAAAGTCTTTTGGTACTCCGGACAATCAGAGTGATGAATCTGAGGAGTTCGTTGAAGGTGACTTTAACTTTTTCTCACATCGTGCGCGGGACATATACTGAAAAGATAAACCAATCTTGTTCATTGCAGATATGCCATAAAAAAAGTCTCTCTTTTAATTCTCTAACATATTTGTTGATAATCCTCAACTTATTACACGTGGCAGGTCTTCCGCTAGCGTATATAAGTGATCCCTACATAGCCCCGCAGCCTAATGGAGCGAGATCTTCAACCAATGTCCCTACGCCACCTAAAAAGCGTGTAACTCAACTTGTCGTAAGGTCTTTTTCCATTCGATGCTCCAACTGCGGTAAGTGGAGGCTCATTCCAAGCAAGGAGAAGTACGAGGAGATAAGAGAGAGAATTTCTGATCAGCACTTCGTCTGTGCACAAGGCAAAGAATGGAAGCCCAGTCTGTCCTGTGAAGATCCGCCGGATATCGTACGAGATGGGACTAGGCCTTGGGCCATGGACGTGATCGGCATTCCTCGGCCTCCTCCTGGGTGGGACCGAGTTCTGCAGGTCAGACAAGAAGGAAGCGACATGTTGGCAGATGTGTACGTATCATTCTTATTTTAATGGTGTTTGTTTTTCTCTAACAATAGTTTTTTTTAGGGTTTTCTATGTTTAGTTCATTTAATATCATATATAGTGTTGGTAATTGTTACATTACTTGACTGCTGTAATAATATCAAACTAATTTATGTTCTTTTGTACTCTCCACAGGCACTATACTTCGCCATCTGGCGTGAAGCTGAATTCAATGGCTGACATTGAAAGGTATAATTTAATCTCTTAACATAACAAGGCACAATGATTATCAGTAACTTATTAAATTTATGCTTATGATATGAATTGTTTCCAAGGTACCTTAATGAAAATCCACAGCACAATGAAGGTCTGAGCTTGTCCAAATTTTCGTTTCAAATCCCTAGGCCATGGGAAGAAGACGATGATGAATTTACCGAAGGTGACTTGAAATTTTTATTACAGTGTCAAACATAATCTGGAGATACAGTCGTCCATTAGTAGTCAAGATAGCCCTTAATTCTCTCACATAGTGTGACTTGAAATTTTTATCACATAGTGGACTTGTTCATTGCAGATATTACAAAATTAGTAAGTCTAACTTTAAATTCTTTGACATATGTTGATAATTCTTAAACTTATTATATATGTGACATATCTCCAAGATGGATCGTCAACTGACCCTGCGTCGCCTGAAGATGGGGTGACCAGCGTAGATGTGAAGACCCCCTAAAGAAGATGTCGGCTATGGAGCTTATTATTTCCTGTCTTAAGATATTGAACTATTGAGTTTTCTTTTTCTTTTTATTGTTTTCCTAATAATGCTACCTTTTTATTTCCTTATTATATAAGTTAAATGTGCTATTATTGTTTGTTTTGATGTATCTTTTTTATTGGAGTGCAGCCTTTCATATTAAATTTGCTAACGTATATACTGTAAAACATCTATAAATTAATACTCTATAAATTAATAAATTCTATAAAATAATAAAATTTTCTGGTCCCGACTTGGGCCTCTGTAAAAAATCATCAAATTCGATAAGATAATAAGATAATAATTTTTGAGAAAATTCCTTTATAAATATTAGGTCACATTAAAACTCTAAATTAATAATTCATAAAAATTATAATTATAAATATAATGGTAATTTGATAAAATATGAATCTATTGTTACTTGAGTTTTCTTAAAATTTAAATCTAATTGGATTTCATTCATAACTTTTTTAATTGTAGTCAATAATTGAGGTTTATGCCGTAGATGCCGTACGAGGATTAGATAGTACGAGGGCATTAGTGTAATTTTGATGTGTTTAACATTTGTAATTGAATTATTTGATAATGAAATTATTATTGTTTGTTTATTGTCGAAATTAGCATGACAAACAATACAAAGGCATATTATTATTTCGTCTAAATAAATTAACCTTGCAGTCGGGTAATAAGACGAATTAATAAAACCCCAATATTTACAGTTCAGTTACTGATTCTGTGGGGAAAGAGAAGGGGCACCAGTAAGCTGACATAATGTAATATTAAATTAAGTCCACAAGTCCTAGTCTTCAGTAGGGTGACTGGATTGACGAGTACGACTTGTTTGTCGACGGGTCCAAAGTGGTTGTGGCAACCATTCACTTGGGAAGTGGGAGCTCGTGACATTGATACAAGACGAATCAGGGGATTGTCTGTATTTGGACACTGGCTCGTAATCGAACGATCACACGCTGGTAAAGTCGCTGATCGATCGATTGACTATAGTAGTCTACGTGAACCTTAGACCGAAAGGGTTTAACTCGGGGTTGGTCTTAAGGTCTTGATTTGTCACTAGTTTGCTAGGCCCAAATTGCATGAAGCAAGGGTCAGCGGCGAAATGCGGTCTTGACTTTTCGACGTGATTGCCGGTTATACCGCTGAGCGGGATTTACGGCCTTGATTAAATTCAGGGTTAACGTCCTATGCAGTTTCGATGTGCGGGAATTTACCTAAGCCTATGGCCAGAGCATATAACTGACTCACGAGTGTCGTGGAGGACAGTTTTGGTAAATGTCACCGACACGAACATCATAGCGTCGAGTCCTGTAAGTTCGACTACGCGTGACTTTCACTCGACCGGGACAAACGTAAAGGGTTTATACGTAGTACGAAAATCTACAGTCGGTTCGTGGATTATGATTAGATCAAATTCGTACTCAACTTGGGATCTGTTCGGTACCACGGGGCTGGCTAGGTGAATACCGAACTCCTAGATTCCTCCTAGGCCAGTTGAGACGAACCAAGAGAGTCGGGCTTAAAAAGGGCAACCGACACAACGTCATTATCAGAGAGAAAGACAAGGTTAGGTCCTAGATTGAGAGACTAGGGTTTGTGGCTTGGCCAAAATCCTAATCGACCGAAAATGCTAAGTTTGACTAGTGAGGGGTAAAATGGTCTTTTCACCTCACGAAATATTTTTGAAATATAATATTGGATATTTAATATTTAGTATATGATTTAAATTTGATTTAAATCTTTATTATTGTTTTAGAAAAATAATATTTAATTTGGAATTAAACAATATATATATCAGATATATATATATATAAGTTTCGATTTTTTATTTGATAAAATTTCGAAAATTATTAAATATATTTATATTGGATATTATATATTTAAAATATACTAAATATAGTATTTTAATTAATTAATATATTAGATATTTAATTAATTAATTTAAGTTTGAATTTGAAAGAAAAACCAAGTCAAACAAGACTTAGTAAAAGATGAGGTGGTTAGGATTTTTCTCCCCACTCCACATGAATATTTCGGCCAGCCCTAGGTGGTATAAATAGGGTTTTCGAAACCCTAGCTAAGTGAGGAAGCTCATTTTCGAAATTAACAAGGCCCAAAAAGGAAAACTAGGGTTTTCTCATTCCTCTCATCTCTCTCTCTCGAAATCTCTCTCCCGGGGCAGCAAGTAGCCATTCCTTGATCTAGCCGCACAAAGCAAGGAAGGGCTGCGACGTTGTAAGGTGCCGGCGTGACGCTCTTGTGCAAAGAAAGGAGCCGTTCGTGTGCTTTTGGCTTAGGAGAGGGGCACTACGCCTCGGGGATTCGAAGGCTTCGAAGCTTGCCAATGTCGAGTGTATCTACGAGGTATCATGGCTGATCCCTTTCTCCTTTTTGTTATATGTTCTCGTGTTTTAATCCGAGCGATCCTTGGGATAGGCGGGAACCCCGTAAAATTTTTAAAATTCCGCCGTTCAAGGAACGAGGGCCTCGGGCCCCTTCGGGGATTCCCAACAGCGCGATCACTCTTGCGCCGATTGAAATATTTAGTTTCAAAGCGAAAATATACGCAGCTGGAAATATCAAATTCAAGTCATAGGCATAGACCCGCGGTTTAATGGACGGGATCTTCAAATGACCCTACGCCGCCTAAAAAGCGTAGCAAGGAGAAGTACAAGTGTAGCCGAGACCTTCATTCCAAGCAAGGAGAAGTACAAGCATTCCAAGCAAGGAGACCTTCATTCCGCCTACGGTAAGTGGAGGCTCATTCCAAGCAAGGAGAAGTACAAGTGTAGCGCCCCGTTTTTCTATCACATTTTATGCACATATTCTATGCATCTATAAAAATATTCACGTAAAATTTTTCGCTTATCATAATCATTCCTGTTAAATGAAAACAGGTGCGCTCATCCGGTCGAATCACTTTCACACATAATATACATATATTCACATATCATGATTATTTATACGTAATACAAAAGTCGATAATGTTTCTTAGACTATATGAAAACGATGAACAGAGGGAAGCAGGATGAGAGCGTAGCCGACCGACCTTGAATCCGTGCTTTTATGCGGAAGCTGTGTTTTAAGACGTTCACTAGCTATCTACAACAACTGTAAAGATAAATATTGAGAGTATGATCGCAACATGTAAATCAATATTCGTAACTATAAAGCTGTAAACAGATAACATTCAAATTCCGTCAAGCTCACATAGCCATTCATGTCATAAATTCAGTCACGTAACCATCATTCATATGATCCTTATAACATATGCAATTCTATATGCTGATACTTCCGTTATGAACCAGCTAGACTCGAACTATCGATCGTATGGATGTGCCCATGGATGAGACTCTATAAGCATTTCTGTAGATGGTGCCTGTACAGGATTATGTCATCCTCCGATTTGTAAGGACGTAACCGTAGCATCTGTATCGCATCATCCGAAGTCGTAGCAGTCATAACGATTTCTCTTTTCCTATTCATATGTATGCATATGACATATACAAATAATCTTTCATATCAAATAAACATATCAAGTCGATTCATGTTTTACAGATATCACAAAATCATCAATCAATCAATTCACATATAGCACATAAGGTACACGTTGCAGATCATACTCACAAGTTTGGCGTAAACTTCGAATTTTCTTTATTTAGTCTTATCGTCGCCTTTTTTGGGATTTTGACCTATAACACGTCACTTTCGATAATCAACATGAGACTTACATGAATAATGCATATGCGTGATATGCATGCCTTATGTATAAGCATGTTTCTATCTCGAACTCCTAGCGTTCAGTTTATCGACTTGAACACTTTTGATAAAATTGGTTCAGTGTTTCTGCCCAGAACTGGCAGTGTGTACTATTTCGAAGATAACTTTTAATTCAGAGCATCACTTACCCTGATTCAAACTTTTTTAGATAGCCAACTTGATTATCTACAACTTTTATGTTTTACAGTTTCGCTAGTTCGAATTGTATATACTTCGAAAATGGGATACAATACTTTTCGAAGTGGTTTTCGAATGATGCTGTACAGAAATGATAGTCAACACCTTTTAAACCAGATTCAGAGCATCACTTACTCTGATTTGAACTTCTATGGACAACTAACTTAATTATATACAACTTTCATGTTTTGCACTTTCTCTAGTTCGAATTGTATCTACTTCGAAAATGGGATACAATGATTTTCGAAGTGGTTTGCGAAGTAGTTTTCGAAGTGGTTTTCGAATGCTGATATCCAGAAATAACAGTCAACACTTTTTCAACCATCACTTTCGATTCAGGGCATCAATTACCCTGATTCGAACTTCTCTGGATAGCTAACTTGATTATCTACAACTTTCATGTTTTGCACTTTCTCTAGTTCGAAGTGTATCTACCTCGAAAATGATACACAAAACGTTTCGAAGTGGTTTTCGAACTGGTTTTCGAATGCTGCTGTCCAAAAATGACAGTCAACACTTTTTCAAGCATAACTTTTGATTCAGAGCATCAATTACCCTTATTCGAACTTCTCTGGGCAGCTAACTTGATTATCTACAACGTTCATGTTTTACACAAAATATCCGATTCAAGTAGACAACGAGATGATTATGAATTGAAAGGTCCGAATAATCAACTCTGCAACCCAATTTTTCCGATTCGGCGGTTCGATCATTTTCGAATTCGAAGTATATCTATTTCGAAAATGGGTCATAATAAGTTTTCGAATCAAAGAATCTCATGTTTACCTCACGTGTGCTGTATCGGCTAGTTTCTTATTTACTTGCAAGCTTTGTTTTTTATTTCTTATGGAGCTTCAAGGAACCCTAAGGCACTGGTTTGGAACCTTTTTGTTTGAGAATGATCTGATTTTCGAGTTCTAAGGGGTATACAATGATAAGTTTGGCTAAAATGCTTAGGAAGCTTTCTTAAGCATGAGGTGTCATTACCTCCTTCACAAACTTTTCAATACCTCACCTTTTTGTCTTATATAGTTTATTATATTTAAAAGTTTTTCGATATATGTCTTTAGTTTTCGATAGGTATTTCAAAGTTCTCGAATAGGTACATAAGATTTCGATAACTCATACATAAAGCTTACGACCTTATTCTTTATCATACTTAAAAATTTTCGAGTGTTAGTATTTTCTACCATACAAAATTTTTAGTATACTTGTACTAACGTAAACTTTATACTCAAAAATCCATCACCTTAACCAAATCTTAGGATGAGTATGCATAATTCATAAAAGTCATATGAATGCATGAATTTATGAGGTAAAGTTTTGGTTTCGGTTCCTGGCAACGAGGAGATAAGAGAGAGAGAAGTAATGATCAGCACTTCGTTTGTAATATTTTTTTATATTTGGCTTGCCTAAAAAATGAGCGCGATAATAAATGGAACATGAAAATCGAGCTAGACTTCGGGAGTTGATAGTTTATAGAAGGTGGATTCAGTTTATGGGTGATATATATTATCGAGCATGCTAAGTTGTATTAATCATAAATTGGATCCAACCTTCTTTAAGATATTAGTTGTCTTTGTCTCTCTCCATCTTCATGTTTTGTTCAATATTGTAATTCTCTTTTTGAGTAAGCTTACTAACCATATCGGTTATGGAAATTTGTGTCTAATGAATGTTTTTGGAAATAATGGTGTTAATTTTTATAAACATCAAATCAATGTTTATTATATTTTGCAAATACATTGAATAAACTTACTTTATACGAAGTCGACATATTTATTTATTCCTCTAACATTCTTTCGTTTATCGACGTAACATTTCTCGTTACCATCATGATAACATTCCGAGGCACCTCCTTAGATTGCAAGGTCTTGATTCCTCTTTAAAATGATTCTTAGTGATCCAAAAGGATCAAATTTTTCAGAAAATAATCATATTCTTCAAGAGGGATGCAGAAATAAAGACTCCACAAGAAGAATGTGTGGTTGAAAAATATCACTGCATTTTGAGCAAACTTATATTTTTATGTTTTCTTGGTACCTGGTAGCTCATTATTTTGACAAACCTATTGGCGTTGATGGGGAAGGTCAGTCTCCACCATCGGAGGTTATGTCTGAGTTGTTGATTTCTGATCGTCATTAATGAAATCTTTGTTTTAATATATATATATATAATTTATATTTATTCTGTGAAATCAAGCGTACTTTTATAAAGTAAATAATTCTATTATTGTGAAAATGTTCAATACACAGTTAATGATAATCACTAATTGAAATTTAAAACGTAAAACATATCGAGGTAAATTAATTCCACCTTCTCGAGTCCCACATCGGTTATAATGATGTTCCTTCTCGCCTATATATATATATATATATATGTACATTCGCCATATTTTATCGTGAACACTAATATCGAGTAAAATATAGAATATTTTCATTTATCGCCTAGCTCAAAAGGTTGAACCTTGAGTCCACGCTCCATCTTTTTCCAAATATTCTTTAATTTTCCAGGACTTTGGTATGTCTACGTCAAGCTTTAGCTTCTTGTTGAAATTGAATTACTCTGTTTATTTTGAACATTTACCAAAATTTTGAGCTATTTCAATTAGTTCCAGGCCTGAGGTTGGTGGTATGTATATTATTTGTGTTGCTCTTGTTTTATATCAAGAATTTAATTAAATCTATTAATTATGAAAAACTTTTAAAGAGCGAGTTTCATGCGATGAGTTATATTATAAGATTGGATAAGATTTTCAATTGTATATACATCTATCCATAGTGACTCACGATGATGACAGCTTTAGAATTATCTTTTATATAATATTATTACTATTGTTGCAATATTGGAAATATTCATTATTATGATTTTGTAAGGTAAATAATTAATGATTATGGCCAATAAGAAATTGATATTATATGTACAAAATCAAATTTTTTTAGCAAAATATTTATGATTTTCACCAATAAAGAGATTACCAGCATAAAAATCTACATTTTAAAAGTAAAAACTTTAATTATTTTGACCAAAAGTATACCGGCTAACACTATTTAAAGGACGATTTCAGCTGAGAATTTGATATAATAATTTCATTTCGTTTTGTGGTTCATCATTTATTTAAAGTTTTCTTTCCTATATATTCGTTTTTTGAGATGAACGACGAAAAGTCTTCTGGTACTTCGGACAATCAGAGTGATGAATCTGATGAGTTCGTTGAAGGTGACTTTAACTTTTTCTCACATCGTGTGGGACATATCCCGAAAAGATAGTAGTAGACTACCAATCTTGTTCGTTGCAGATATGCCATAAAAAAGCCTCTATTTTAATTCTCTAATATTTGTTGATAATCCTTAACTTATTACACGTTGCAAGTCTTCCGTTAGAATATATAAGTGATAGACCCGCATCTTAGTAGCGCGAGATCTTCAACCGATGTCCCTACGCTGCATAAAAAGCGTGTAACTCAACTGATCGTAGGGTCTTTTGCCGTTCGATGCTCCGACTGCGGTAAGTGGAGGCTCATTCCAAGCAAGGAGAAGTACGAAGAGATAAGAGAGAGAGGTAATGATCAGCACTTCGACTATACACAAGGTAATGAATGGAAGCCCAGTCTGTCCTGTGAAGATCCGCCGGATATTGAACATCACAATTCGGTTGGGAGAAAACGTTCTTTCTCTTCTCGTGCACCGGTTATCGACACTTTGTTAGTCAAATGCTCCGACTGCGGTAAGTGGAGGATTATTCCGAGTGAGCAGAAGTACGAGGAGATAAGAGAGAGAATTATCCGTGAGCCCTTCGTCTGTGCACAAGGTAAGGAATGGAAACCCGATCTGTCCCGTGAAGATCCGCCAGATATCGAACAGGACGGGACTAAGATTTGGACCATGGATAAGCCCGGCATTCCTCGGCCTCCTCCTGTGTGGGACCGAGTTCTGCAGCTCAGACTCGAAGAAAGCTGTCAATTGGCATATGTGTCTGTTGTTAGAGTAGAATGTCCGACGTTCCAACTTGATTGGATATTTTTCTACTTGTAATACAATTTGTTGGAAATTATATCAAATAAAAGGCATTGTTTTATCTTATGTTTACGCATTATTTGCACATACGATAAAGTCCTTAGATCGTTATCGTTATAAGCTGAGGGACATGATTACGCATTTGATGGCGATCATGGAACATTTCTTAGGCTGTGATCTTAAATAAGTTTCAAGTCGATGGGTATTTTAAGACAGGACATTGAATAACCCAGAAAGACTTGTGCATATGATGTATGCTTGTTAGATGAGAATGTTACTTTCTATTCACATTAGCGTGGAGAAGCGAATGCATATATGCAGATGCTTGTTAGAGAACAAGTTCATTGAACTTGACCAGATGAAAATTCTTAATTGGAAATTTTTATGTAGAATAAGAATTTTCATGTTGCAATAGTACATGACTAATCCTCTGACTTAAGGCACGATAGTAGTCTTGTGTGCATTATGCTTTACTTAGATTTATCCTTTGATTGATGGATGATCACAAAAGGGATATTTTGGGTATTGTATTAGTGTGCATGGAGATTTGTGTGTGTAACATAGAATTCGACACTTAAATTAATAAGTGAATTTTCTATGTTTTTCATAGTTTATGATTCACAGTCCTTGGACAATACATGATGAATAAAGATTCACAAATGAATCATTTAAACTTGAAATGAATTCATAGTTATTAGATCAATTGGGTTCGACTTATAATTTCATGCCCATGGTCTAATCCGCAAATTAGTTGTCGAAAGGATTTTACGTGTATGCACTTGCAATTGAAAAGGTTTACTCGCTTTTTCACTTAAGACTAGATAAGCATGCTACTTGCTAGAGGTTATCGTGATTAGTGAATTCTTGATATTAAAGAGTTAATTTGTATTTATTTTTTTCTAAGGAAGGTATTTCCACAATACGCATTAATAATCACACTACGACTAATTTCAGTATGAATTCGAACATGAACATCGTTGTCAGCTATAAAATGATCCACCATCGACTTTACATCGACATCATTGGATTAAATAGCTTTCATGAAAAGCTTTCGATACCTCAATTTTAGTGTTGCATATAAATTTTGCTTGATAAACATATTATGTCCTCATGGAATGGTTCAGTGATTGAAGGGGTGGTTGAGGTTCCTTTGGTCACGGACTCAAATTCCATGAATGTCGATGTTTGCGTCTTGAGTTAAGGCACATGGACCAGAAGACGACCAGTCCCGCTGAAAGTCGATGGTCGTTCCATAGTAAACAGTGAAGTTCAGATCGCATTCAGACCTGATTAAGTCGAAGTGTGAGAACCACAATAACGTTACGTGAGGATGATCACCACTATCCTACTCACGTTGGTACACCAACCCAACTATTTGGATTTTTGATACGTCGTCAAAAATTTAAATTTTTTATCACGTGTCGAAAATCCAACGGAATTGATTCCTTCAAAATGGTCAGGAAAGTGAAGTATAGACAAGGTGAGATACCTAAAAAAAAAAAAGGATTCGTGCAATTGATATTATGACAAGGCAAGTCAAACTTGTCTATGGCTTTACAAGCAAAAGCAAAACACCTCCATCTCATCTCATCTCATCTCACCATATATTCCGTGTTAAAATCGAACTACTTTGTGTCTTTTGACCAATAACTTCGAACCTTCCCTTGCTCGCCAATCACTTCTTACAAGTCGCCACTTATATATAGGCCAACATATCTCATCTCAGATCTCATCACCATCTTCTTCAACCACTAAAGATTCTCAGAAACATCACTCAAAATTCAAAACAAACAATGGCAAGTCTGTTCATCAAGCAAGCCAAAGAGTACTCAAAGGGAAGGCCTAGCTACCCTCAAGAACTCTTCAACTTCATCTCCTCCAAAACCCCATCTCTCGACCTCGCCTGGGACGTCGGCACCGGCACCGGCCAAGCTGCTCAAATGGTACGCCGCCTACCGACGACCCATATTCATATATATACGTATACTGATGTGTAATGAGTGTGTGTTTGTGTTTCTTGATGTGTAAAACTCTTTCATCATCTCAGCTGGCTAAGGTATACAAGAACGTGGTAGCCACGGACACGAGCCCGAAGCAGATAGAGCTCGCCGTCAAGCTGCCCAACATAACGTACCGTTGCACTCCACGGAACATTTCGCCGTCGGAGCTGCACCGAACCGTCGGGCCTGACTCGAGCGTGGACGTGGTGACCATCGCTCAGGCGATGCACTGGTTCGACCTGGGCACGTTCTACGAGAGGGTGAGGCGCGTGCTGAAGAAGCCCGACGGAGTCATCGCGGCCTGGTGCTACACCACGCCGGAGGTCAGTCCGGGGGTGGACTCGCTGTTCGAGAAGTTCTACAAGGTCGACGTGGGCCCGTACTGGGAGGCGCCGCGGGCCCTCGTGGACGAGAGGTACGAGACGATCGAGTTCCCCTTCGAGCCGGTCGATGGGCTCGAGCACAGCGGGCCGTTCAGGTTCGAGAACGAGAGGGTCATGGAGCTGGAGGATTATATAACGTACCTGAGGTCGTGGTCGGCGTATCAGACGGCGAAGGAGAAGGGCGTTGAGCTTCTGACAGATGAATTCGTCGGAGATCTGACGAGGGCTTGGAACGATGATGACGACGGTAAGAGCCAGAAGAAGATTGTTAATTTTCCGATCTATCTGAGGATTGGGAAGGTGGGCTCCACTTAAATGGATAATAATGGAACTTGGTAATAAATAAAAAATTTATGTAATATGGTGATAGGCCTTATTGTTTTGCTAACCATTTGATTGTCTAATTTACTTATGTGGTGTTGGTGTGTACTGTGTATTTCCAAGGAAATAAAATAATGCAATTTTTTCGATATAGAATAGAAGTATATTAATATGAAAATAAGAAGAAAAAAAATACCATGGTCTTACTTACGTATAATAATGCAATGTTATGACAATAATAATAACAAAAATAGCAATGAAGCAAACGCTTGTTAATCTTAAACATACTTGATTGGTTTTGGATAATAACGAGTTAGAGTATGAAAAGCGAATTTCGTGAAAGTTATTAAACTAAAATTTTAGTTAATCCTAAATATAGTTTTGGTGACAAGTTGGAAGACGGAAATCATCTCAAATTTTAGTTATTTGTATCTGAACGGACAGTTTAGATATTGATGATTCAACTCTGAACGGCCAACTGTAAGAAGCTTTCCAGCCCAGATGTGAAGCTTCAGCCTTACTGTGTCCATTCTTTTGATCATATATGGCTTGTCATCACCCAATAACACTGTTCCTTCATTAAATGGACGACATTCTTCAAACAATGACGATCATGTGGAATGTGCTGCCCGAATCAAGAAGCCACTCATTTTATGGATTTGAGCGACAAACTCTCGGCACCTCTGCGGACTCGGGCACAACCTCGTGGCTGTAATAATTTTGACGCTCTTTCTTGACTTTAATCGATCATTTCTCTTCTTTTTCTTAGGTTCTTTTTTCTCCGTTTCTCCAACGTACATTCAAGCAGATAGCAACATCATCAAGAGTCTATGTCTCTCGACCATACATCAAAACGTTTAATAGCTTTGCGGTAGCGAACATACTAGAAGTAAGGCCAGATTTTCGTCTTCAATCATCACTTCTATATTTTCTAGATCCAAAATTATCTTCTGAAAATTGATCAACATGCTCATCTATTCATTTGCATTTCAAACGTGCTTTAAATCAACCTGCTTTAACTCGTCACATTACTTGTTAGGATTAACAGCGTTCAGACTCGAGATTTCGGTTTCAGATTGACGAACTTGCAAGGTTGTTCAATATGAAAGTGACAGAAAAAATAAATGTTCGAACATAAAGAATTTTAGGTGGTTCGATCGTAGGATCTACTCCATGGGCCACCAAGATAATTCCACTTGATATTTGAGAGTATAGAAAGAGCACAATGATCGTTACAAAAGAGTTTTTTTTTTTTTTTCATCTGTGCAGAGAAGAATTTCATGTATGCTATCAATCTCACTTTCTCCAATTCGTGTGTTTGGTATGCAGAATTCGTCTTTGGAAAGTACGATGGAAAACTAAGTTAGTACATCGTATAATTATACTTCCCGCTTCGAACGTTGTACCTCTGCACATTTCATTTTCTTTACCAAATTATGAATACCAAACATAGATTAACTCATATATGACAACAAAAGAATGTATGTAACTGCTAGTAACTCACCAATAAATAATTTATCCCAATAATCAAGTCTTCAATGTATAGATCATATCAGTCAACCAACAAGGAACCATAGAATTCAAACATAAACCAGCAATATCAAGAATAAATTGAAATACTGCTTGACATATTTGTTGTCCCCCAAATGTTGGCGTTTGATTCTTTGATACAGTTGTGCAGTATGTTGATTGGAGACATTGAGCTTTAGCTTCTTGTCAAGATTATTGTTGGATGTCAAACTCAAGTCTCATATTGATTAGATAAAAAGAATTGAGATAAGTTTATAAGCTTATATGATACTTGCTCTATTGTCAATTGGTTTTAGAATAGAACTTCATGGACTTATGGGTTTGGGTTCCTCGGTTTGGGCTAAAGGGGATTTTAAATCCCAACAAGTAGTATCGGAGCGAGTTCTAGTCCAAATGAGATGTGAATGGTGTGTCTCCGATCCTTGCAATGATTTGTGCTCAGTAGAGCATGCAGATTATGTTTAATTCGGTTTGGTGTTGTGTCGAAAGTCTTTCTGAGATTGATTGCATTCAGGCGACGTGTCCCGTTCAGCGAAAACGGCAGTACAAAATAATTATCGTTGAAGGGGAGACTCATTTGGTGGTCTTGTGTTTGAGGGAAAGTTTGTTGGGTGTCAAACTCAAGTCCTACATTGATTAGATAAAAAGAATTGATTAGTTATTCCAACAATTATATTACTCTGTTTATTTTAAACTTTTTTTTTTTTTTTTCTATTTTGTGATGTTTCAATTAGGCCGGAGCAAATGAGAGGTTGGTTTACCATAATGATTTGCCATATGACTCAAATGCCTGACTGAGTTGGTATGTATATTATTTGTGTTGCTCTTGATTTATATCATGAAATTAATTAAAACTATTAATTATGAAAAACTTTCAAAGTGCGAGTTTCCTTGCAATGAGTTATATTATAATATTGGATAAGATTTTCAATTGGGTAATACATCTACCCATCGTGACTCAACGATGACAGCATTAAAATTCAATCTTATCTAATATTATTGCTATTGTTGAAATATTGGAAATATTCATTATTATGATTTTTTAGGGAAAAGAATTAATGATAATGACCAATAAGAAATGGATATAATAGGTATAAAATCTGAATTTGTTTGGCAAAATATTTATGATTTTTGACCAACAAAAATAAATCTAGAGATTACCAACATAAAAATTCAAAAATAAATCTAGAGATTACCAACGTAAGAATCTAAATTTTAAAGGTAAAAACTTTAATTATTTTGACCCATAGAATACCAACCATCACTCTTTTTAAAGGGTGATATCAGCTGAGAATTTGATATAATAATTTCATTGTTTGGCATTTGCTTGTTCGTCATCATTTTTCAAAGTTTTCTTTCCTATTTATTCGTTTTTTGAGATGAACGGCGAAAAGTCTTCCGGTACTCCGGACAATCAAAGTGACGAATCTGAGGAGTTAGTTGAAGGTGACTTGAATTTTTTATTACATCGTGTGGGATATATCCTGAAAAGATTGTAGTTGACTACCAATCTTGTTCACTACAGATATGCCATGAAAAAAAGTCCCTCTTTTAATTCTCTAACATATGTTGATAATCCTTAACTTATTGCACGTGGCAGGTGGTCTCCCGTTAGAGGGGATAAGTCATGGCGGATCCGTAGACCCGCAGCTTAACGGAGCTGAAAATGGTGGAAGTCAACTGGCTGTAAGGACTTTCACCATTCAATGCAACAACTGCTTTAAGTGGAGGATCATTCCGAGCAAAGAGAAGTATGAAGAGATAAGAGAGAATATAACGGAGGATCCTTTCGTTTGCGCAAAAGGCAAAGAATGGAAGCCCGGGCTGTCCTGTGAAGATCCACCAGATATCGAACGAGATGGGACTAGGCGTTGGGCAATGGACACGGTAGGCATTCCTCAGCCTCCTCCTGGGTGGGACCGAGTTCTGCAGTTCAGACAAGAAGGAAGCTCCAAATTGGCAGATGTGTACGTATCATTCTTGTTTTAATGGAGTTTGTTTTTCTCTAACAGTAGTGTGTTTTTTTTTTTTTAGGGTTTTCTATGTTTACTTCATTTAATATCATATGGAGATGGTAATTTGTTACATTACTTGACTGCTGTAATAACTTATACAAGTTATCTGACTAATCTATTATGTTCTTTTTCTACTCTTCACAGGCACTATGTTTCACCATCTGGCGAGAGGCTGCATTCAATGGTGGACATTGAAAGGTATAGTTTAATCTCTTAACATACCAATGCACACAATGATTATCCATAACTTATTAATTTATGCATATGATTATGATTCGTTTCAAGGTACCTTAATGCAAATCCACAGCACAATGAAGGCCTGAGCTTGTCCAAGTTTTCGTTTCAAACCCCTACGACATGGCAAGAAGACTGCGACAATGAAGTCTATGAATCCGATGAATCTACTGAAGGTGGCTTAAAATTTTTATCATCACATATATAGTGACTTGTTCATTGCATATATTACCCAGTTTATTTTTTAATTCTGTCGCGTATGGTGATAATCGTTAAACTTATTATATGTGACATGTACTGTCCCATTAGCTTCGATGAGTGAAGATGGATCTTCAATTGATGACCCTGCCTGAAAATGGCATCCAGCGCAGAAATGAAAGGCGTCCCCCTAAACCAATTCCAAAGAAGATACTGAACTATGCAAGCTTAGTTATCGCTGTCTTAAGTTAAGATACTAAACTATGGAGTTTTCGTTTTCTTTTTATTGTCTGGGATTTGTCATAAGGTTGAAAGTGTTGGATGATGCTATTATTCATTACTTATGGACGATAATTATGTTATGAAGTTCACCGAAATAATGCAGTACTAAGTTGTCAATACAAAGAGCCAGTGAAACTCTTAGGTCGAAGTTTACCATATATAATCGTAACAGGCACACCGGGGGGATTGGAGTCATACCGTAACGGCTCTTTCGAAGGTTGCATAGATCATTAAATTACCTTTAGAGCCCATCTTCATAGTTCTTCTCTTGTTGAATAATGGAACTTTCTTGAGACATTTTATTGCTCAGCCAGGACGCTCTAGAAACTCGATTGTTGTGCTTGAATGAACTCTTCTTATTGTGAAACAAACCCTAGAAAAAGAAAATCAAAAGTACCATTATCAAAAGCAGCAAGATGACAGCATTTTTACACCGAAACTATGCATGTAATAAGGCATATTCAGTCTCAGACTACCAAAGAAAATCATTTATTCGCCATTAAGAACTTAGCAAACCCTTCACGGGCTGCTATTACCATGAACGAATCCATCTTTAGCATGGAAAACCTGCGACCTTTTAAAGTAGATAAACCACACGTGTCTCACATCGATTAATCATTGAGAGATTGAATAGCTTATAAGCGTATGTGCTACTTCTCCTCCTATCACCAATTGATTTTAGGATGAAAACTCATTCAAGCTCATGCGGTCAACTCTTCGATGTGTAGGCATGTGTGTGTAGGTCTGGTGATAAATTTCACATGGTATCAGACAAAAAATCATGACGGTTCGTGATGTTCGAAAAAGAGTAGCGTTCCTCGTCCAACTCAACTTGAAAATAATATACGGCGAGTTCGAAAAAGAGTGGCATTCATGTTTGGTTTAAAAAAAAAAGTGAACTTACATGTGGGGGTGGAGGGTGTTAAAGTAGATAACTCACATGTGTTCCACGTGGATTAATCTTGGAGAGATTGACTAGTTTATAAGCTTATGAGCTACTCCACCTATCACCAATTAGTTTTAGGATAGAATCTCATTCAAACTTATGCTGTCAACTCTCCTATGTGTGGGCCCGTGTGCGTAGGCCTAATGTTAAATTTCACACGACCTTATCTAGCAAGAAATCACACAGCTGGCTGAGGCCCACATCATCGAAAGCCACAATCTCCGAAGACCAGCTCGACCCGAATAGCATCACCTCAGAACAATCTCGTTGAAGATGTTGGAGATGATCACCACATCCAGATTTTACTTCAATATAAATTGTTGGGATTGGTGAATCAAAACTCGAAGATTTCAGCATTAGAAATCTATCGGGAACAAGAACGGACAAAAACGGAGTCGTAGCCAAGTGTCATGGCCTATCATAGGAGGTGTCATGGCCGTGACACCCAATTGAAGCTGCGAGTGCTGAGAAGAGCCGTGAGTCTATGACAGTAGCTGCGAGAAGCCATGAACGCCTTGTCATGGTTTTGACAAGGACTGGAAGAAGCTGTGAAGGTCGGTTGCAAGAGAGTCTGAGTGCGCGATCGATTGTTCGAAGTTCGGTTGATGGTCACGGTCATGAATGCAAGAGGCCTTGACACGCGAACAGAATGCTCAGATCAAGACTTTCCGATCTCGTCAAGGACGGGACGGAGCTGCTATACTTTCTTGATGGCAGTTATAACTATTTCGTTTCTTAATGGCAGTTATAACTATTCCGGTGCTCAATTATGAACTTTCTAGACCCTAGCCTATTTCGTCTATAAGGAGGGGTTATTAGCTCAACCTTTGTCATGAAACTTACAGAGTAAGTGCTAGACTTGTCATCTCTGCAAATAGATCGATAAAAGAACGATCTGTTGATCAGTGAATGTAGACTCAATCTTGAGTCGAACCACGTAAAATTTCCATGTTTTTTTCCGTGTTTTACATCTTTGTTTTTCTTGTGTTTACACTCTAAAGATCGGTCTTTCAATACGATCACTATACAACCCACGAATCTTTATCGAAAGATGAATCTAAGGGCGCCGTTTACTCAACCTAAATTAATGAAACTGTTGAGATTCTTGTGAAATAGTTTTTTTTTTTAACATATATTTTCTTGCAATAATTTGCTTTGCCAAATGGACCATGATTTGCCCATTTTCAATGGGTACTCTGTTAAACTACCCATTGGGCCTGAACGTCAAGCCTCATCTACCTCAGCAAAAGACGCTAAACTCCATTTGTTTCAATTCTGCAAGGAATTCTGCGAGCAAAAGCAGCTGAGTACTGTGAAGATGAAGCTGAAACAATTGGAGGGTCTTCTTGGTTCTCTTCAGCAGTTCGAGAGGCCAAAGGTCACACAATTATCTTTTTCATTGATGTTTATTACATGGGTAAGGTTTCTGTACAAGGCTTACTTTGTGGTTGCTTGCTGGTTAGAATTTTGTATGTCTTTTTGCTACAGATTGAATTGGAACAGTATCCAACAGGGTCCCACATTGCTTCTCGGCTTCTCTACACCGTAAAGTTCCCTAATTTTTGCTTTTTTTGTACTTCTTTCAGAAGAAAGTTGTTTAAATAGTGAAGAAAGATTCTTTCTTTAACCTTAAAATCAGGCCGAAAATTCGTTCGGGGATGTCTGCGATAAAGTCGTGGCAGATTTTGGTTGTGGGTGTGGTACGTTAGGACTTGGCGCTGCTCTTTTAGGTGCAGAGTGAGTAGTTCTGTGCCTTTTCTTCATGCTCTATTTTATGGCTTAATGTAGTAAAAAAAGTCTGGTGTTATGTTCAGGCATGTGACTGGGTTTGACATTGATTCGGACTCTATCGAAATCGCAATGTCGAACGCCGAAGAGCTAGAGTTGGACATGGATTTCGTCCAGTGCGATATCGGGAAGTTAAGGTTGTCTGATGGTATTGTCGATACCGTCGTAATGAATCCTCCCTTTGGTACGAGGAAGAAAGGAGCTGATATGGATTTTCTCTTCATGGGTTTGAAGGTAGGGGCGCTAATGCAGACTTAGAGTCTTCGAATTGTAAGTTTCGCCGACTGAAATTCGTTGTACTAAAAGCACAATCAATGTTAGGTTGCTTCTCAAGCAGTGTATTCATTGCACAAGACCTCAACAAGAGACGTAAGTCGCTCATTTCCTTGTCCTATTCATTCAGCACTATCGATCTTCACGGTTCAGCATTTCTTAATCATGTGATACGTCGTACTTTTGTGTTGCTTTAATGCTGGCAAACTTAGAAATTTGACTTCTTAATAAGATAATTTCTGCAATGGCACCATAGACTCAACTTTAATAGTGCTTGCAGCCGATATTCAGAATATGTTATTACATACACAGCTGATTAGTAATGATGTATTGCTAATGCAGCACGTAAGAAGAGTTGCCTTGAGGGACTACAATGCTAGCAGCGCCGAGGTCCTATGTGAGGTACGTGTCAATAATGCTATGAAGATGGACAGTGAGCACATTTTGCCTTAGACTTAATAGAAAATTGCGTTAACATCTATTGTAGCTTC
Organism: Lindernia subracemosa; assembly: GCA_028392965.1. Classification (NCBI taxonomy): domain Eukaryota; kingdom Viridiplantae; phylum Streptophyta; class Magnoliopsida; order Lamiales; family Linderniaceae; genus Vandellia; species Vandellia subracemosa. Next base: position 144,900 of record JAQPCC010000085.1, on the reverse strand, counting down.
GCTTTGACGTGCCACAAATGTACAAATTTCACAAGAAAAAGGAGGTTGATGTTGCTGTGGATCTGTGGCGATTTGTCCCGAAGAAGATCCAAGAATAGGGTTCCATGTATTGTAAGCTGATATGATGCAATGAAATGGCTTTGTTATCTTATTTTTGTTAGTACAAGTGAGATTTACGTTGATCTTTTGTGTCAATATATGGCTGCTGATCAAATTCATCTCTGTTCATTTGAATGAAGCCTAACTACGTTCGATTTCGAAAAAAACCGACCTTTCTTCGTAGGTTGGTTTTGTTCTATATGAATGTTGTAAGAAATTCGAAAATAAAATCGACAAACACGGTGGAGTTGATCTTTTGTGTCCCCATTTTGACAAAGCATATACAATATTCAATTTCGATGTAAGAAAGGGATATTTGAATAGAGCAGAACCAGCAAAACTGTTTGCTACAACAAAAATACCATTGTTCTCATCTATGTTCTACAAATTCTCTCAAGAAATGCTGGCAGATGATTTAAATAACATCGAAAGAGAGATCATCAGATGCTTGAGGTCGAAGGCATTGATCTTCATCCGACAAAATTGGCCTGAGAAATCGAATCATTTGTCTTCAGAAAAGCTCATTATGATACAGCATATCTATCTCATGCTTCGTTCTCCTTTTTCTCATCGCCCGTCTCGCCGAGGGTAAACCTCACAAACCTTCTGACTTTGATATTCTCCCCTATCGTCGCGACAGTTTGCTTCACCAAATCTTTCACAAGGGCGGCGTCGTTCTTGATAAAGGGCTGCTCTAAGAGGGCGAGCTCACCTAGCCTCTTTGTAATGCGTCCCTCGACAATCTTCTCCCTGATATTCTCGGGCTTGGTTTGGAGGTCCTCTCTCTGCATTTCGAGCTCCTTCTCTTTCTTCACAATGCTTTCTGGGATATCTTCGATAGACACATACTGCACTTGCGGGCAGGCAACAGCTTGCATTGCAAGATCATCCACGAGTTCTTTGAATGACTGACTCCTGCCCACAAAGTCAGTCTCGCAGTTGACTTCGATTAGGACACCTATGCGGGAGTCGTGGATGTAAGAACCGATTCTGCCTTCAGCAGCCAGTCTCTTTGATTTCTTCTCGGCACTTGAAAGGCCTTTCTTTCTTAAGTACTCATATGCCTTTTCGAGGTCGCCTCCAGATTCAGTAAGGGCTTTCTTACAATCCATCATTCCCGCGCCGGTTTCTTCTCGCAGCTGCTTGACAAGTGCAGCAGAAACCACTGCTTTTGCAGGCCTAAAATCATTACATATATACATATATTAACATTTTATGCAGCATATGCACATAATAAACGGGGTAGATGATTGTCGAAATTTTTTCCATCTTACAATGCATGTCCTTTCAAGGGAAGTGCAGGCCAAAAGATAGAGAAGCGCTAATTTTTAATGTTAACCACTTACGAATTCCTATACGAGTCTTTACCAAAGATCTACAGCTTACGGTTTCGAACAAAAATACAAAGCTGTCATGTGTTAGTTAAAATACCATTGAAAACATAGACAGTGAAACCACATTTTCCATGAATATATAGTTCAATGGAGCATATGCTTACGTGTCAGTGGTTTCCTTGGTTTCAGAAGCTGCGGGCTCTTCTTTCACTGGTGCAGATGCTGGTTTAGCAGCAGTTTGGGCAGCAACCTCGGCAGCAAAATCTTGAGTTTTCTTCTCCAAACCTTCTCCTAGGTTGTAACGAACAAACCTCTTGACTTTTATGTTCTCCCCTACGGTTGAGATCCTCTGCTTCACCCAATCCTTCACCGCCATTTTATCGTCCTTGATAAAGGGTTGTTCCAGCAATGCCAGTTCTTCAAGTGTCTTCCTCACACGACCTTCTACGATCTTAGATCTGATCTGTTCAGACTTTGACGAAAGGTCTTCTTTTTGCATTTCTATTTCTGTTTCCTTGTCGACGATCTCTTTCGGAACATCCTCAGTGTTGATATATCTTACCTGAGGACACGCCGCCACTTGCATGGCTATGTCCTCAACCAATTCCTTGAAAATGTCCCCTCGAGCAACAAAATCTGTCTCGCAGTTCACTTCTATTAGGATACCAATTCTACTGTCATGGATGTAAGAACCAATTCTTCCCTCAGCTGTGACCCTACTTGCCTTCTTATCTGCGCTGGCCAAACCTTTCTTTCTTAGGTATTCGTATGCTTTAGTTATGTCTCCTTCAGTTTCTGATAGAGCTTTCTTGCAATCCATCATACCTGCTCCAGTTTCCTCCCGCAATTGTTTAACAAGGGCCGGTGATATAGCAGCTACAATTGAGCATGAGATGATTTTAGACGAATGAGATAATTATGAGAAAATGGAATGAGAGATTAGCGAATAGGTCTTTATACAGAATCATCAAATACTTATATAGAAACACAGGCAATATATGGAGACAGCCATGTATGGAATAATGAACAGAAATGAAGAATGAGTCGATACCTTTCGCTGTGGTTTCCTTAGCTAGAGAATCGTTGCTTTGTCCATTCGGGCTAGAAACACTTGTATTTTCTTCTTTGCTAGAAGATATCTCCGTTTGCAGTTCATCCTCAGGTTTATCATTTCCTGAATTCTCAATGATATCTGGAGTAACCTGAGCTTCTGCATGGATAACATCATACCATCAAACTTAGTCCCATTTCAGTTAGGCATCGACATTTTTAAATTATGCTGCGTATTAAATCACAACGTTAAGCTATATCATGCCTAATATTTACAAATAAGTTCAAACAAATTAATAGTAAGAAACAACTCAAGCTTTTTTCAGAGAACAATGAGCTGAACAAGAAACAGAAAAGTCGAATGACGAACCTGTAAGAGCAGTCTCAGTGGTCAATGGAGCCACTTGAGCAGCTACATTGTCTTCACTTTCCTGGCCATTAGGTGTCACAGCTGGTTCTCCATCTTCAGATGAAGAAGGAACGGTGTTGTTTGATATCTCACTGGGCTCTATTACATCATCAGCTTTTTCCTCCACAACTTGCTCATTCTCAGACAACGCGGTTATATCTGTCAATTCACCAGAGGCCTCAGATCCTTCTTCGTTCACAACTGAAGATGTTTCTTTGGATAAAATAGGTTCAACTTGAGAAGTGGAAGAAACTTCTGCCTCGGGTTCCTTATTAAGATTTTCCTCTTCCAAATTATCAGCTGCAGTCTCTTTGGACACTTCAACATCTTCGGACAAGGTAACATTAACTGCTTCACTAGCAACCTGAGTTTCTTTTTCTTCTTCGTCCACTTCTGTTTGAGCAGGTTCCGTGGGTGTCTGATCTTCAATAGATGGAGTTAGAGAATCGGTTATTACATCCGAGCTTGTTTCTTCAACTTGACTGCTTAGTGAATCATCGGCGGGTATGTCAAGATCCTCCTCCTTGCTCAAAGTTTCAGACGAAGAGGTATCCATCGCACTGACTTCAGATTCAATTTCCTTTGCATCATTCACCGTTTCTTCAACTGGTTCTTCCTCTTTCACCCTTTCATCTAAAAATTCGGAGATTTCCTTGTTGCTGCGAAAAGCTATCACGAACGGGTTAGTTGCTTTGTGAACTACTTCTGAAACGAGCTTGGAATTCAACTCCTTATCATCCTCTTCCTTTTTCATGGTCAAGGTGACCTGTCCTCTACTGATACGCAGCACGCGGACATCAACTTCTTGACCAATTTCAAGTGAAGACTCTCCCATAACACTTCCAAACCCTTCATTAGCTTCCTCTGAAGTGGGCAGAAAGCCTTCTTCGCCTTCAGGTAAAGAAATAAAAGCACCCGACCTAGTCAGATTCTTCACGGTCCCCTGAAGATCTTGACCCTTTATAAACTTCGAAGTCTTCTTTGCCTCATCTTTCTTGCGGTTCGTCCTCGGGCCAGACTTTCTCGGTGCCCCAGATTTCTCGCTGCTCAAAGAAGCATCTTTCTGCAGCTTCTGCTTTTCGGGATCGTCACTTTCCCGCATGGACAAAGAAATACGGCCGTTCTCAAAGTTTGCTTCAATCAGTCTAACCGTCACTTCTTGTCCAATCGTTACCACATTGGAAACATCCTTAACGAAGCTGTCACTCAACCTAGACACGTGCACAAGCCCGTCGGTAAATGCTCCGAAATCAACAAACGCGCCAAAGGGCTGAATAGACCTCACTTTCCCAGTAAAAGTTTTTCCAGGAACGAGGTCCTCGTTCGTCACCGGGGGCATATCGCTCTTCCTAGAAGTTCTAGGACGTTTAGACTTGTCCGTACTAGGATCTGACTTCTCTGAGGTTCCACTAGTAACCTCGGAGGTATCTACTGCAGCGTCAGAACCTTCATTGTCCGCCTCAGATGTACCAGTTTCCTCCACGGCAACATCTGTCCCGGTGGCAGAGGCTACATGGGTTGGTTTCTTGGATTCTAAAGCGGATCTTATCCGAAACTGAGGAAACAATCTTATAGAAGTTGACAGAGGTAATACATATTTTTGGGCAAATGATGTTTTTTTGTAATGCGGACGTGGGAAGCTGCTTCGGGATAAAAGATTGTTTCCTTTCGATACGAATGGATTTCCTGGGGCAGCCGAAATGCTGAGAGTTGAAATTGGGACCGACGGAGACATTAGACTCGAAGTGTAATGAAACTGCCAATCTCAAAACTTCATTTACCCTGAAAGACAAACAATTACATGGAGTAAAGAAGATTGAACTTCCTCAACCTGAAAGAATGATAAGCCAATGCAGCGGACTGTAAAGATAAACATTAAACAAATACGAAGATCCTCAAGTATCATTTTTTTCTTTTCTTGCTTAAAAACAGAGGTAAACATTAAAATTCTTACAATGACTGCAAGAATGGTACAATTAACAACATGAAAATGAAACAAAGTACTCAACTACAATGCATCACCATGAAATAGAATTGGGAAAATCCCAGAAAACTCGCAAAACAGCAGAATAGGAAAACGCCAACGACGCACAGAAGAACCCATTAGAAATAAACACAAACGAAGTAAAGGCGCGCAATATGTCCAAAAAAAACCCAAAAAGTAGACTTGCTATAGCTGTAAATAAATGTTAACTATGGTTTCGATCACATTGGCACGTCGTACCTAGGAATTACTGTGGTTTAAAAACGTGAGTGTTGTCGGAAAACAAGCCCAAGTAGCTGAATTTCAGATAGAAAGAAGAGAGGTTCTCACTTAGTCCTCGGACGTTAATGGCAATGGAGAAGATATGAACGGTGGGGCTTCAAATTCTTATCCCACTCGTTATATCCACTTTATCAGAGGCTCAAAGTCGCGCTTCTTCGTATTCTCTTTTTCCTTTTAATTATTACTAGGTGTAGCCCGGTGCGATGTTAGTTGAACCTTCTTATTTGTGCAACGTAGGCTTTTGATAGAACTCATGGTAAATATATTTATTGAATATTCGTATTGTCGACTTACGTGATATATTTATTGAACTTTCATTTTATGTTGCTAATGAATAAATAAACGCATATTGATCTTATTATTTTTTACGAAATAGGAGGCTTGTTTCAAGTCTTCGTCCAAATATGTTAAGGCATGATAGATAGCATCCAATAATAAAGCTTTCTTTCACGTTGAGGATGTCCATTGAGAAGCTGATTTGTTTGAAATATTTCCAATATAGGTGGTTCTAGCATAGATGTAATGAAGGTGAAGAATCTACGAAGAAAATCATCTAATTGTCTGCATCAAACATATTGGCTCGAAATGATCACATAGATTCTTCGATGTTACATTTGAACGGAATTTACAGAGTTTTGGGGACGAATTTCGGCATATGCATTACTCATTTACTTTGTAATTATAAGCAAAATTATATTCAAAAGTATGAAATTTAAGTACAACGAAATCGATATTCGCCAAACATGGTTTAATAAGATATCTGGTTAAGGAGAATCTTACAGTAATCAGTCATGCATCAACATAAACATAAATCATGAACCGGTCTTACACAATATTTGCACATTTTTTATGCAACGTATAATAATTCGATGATATCAAGCAGTAGTATATCAATTTATACATATATACAATAAATAATAAAAGTATCTGATTGATTTATTGTCAAATCTAAAGTAGTTTTGTTTGTTCTTATAGTTATACAGTCTTTCATTCTCACAGTAGTTGTGGAGAAGTGCAGTTGTATAGTTATTGCAGTCGGGCATCTTTGGATTTCTAGCAGTCTCACCGTCGTGTGTTGTGTACTTCTCGCAGTCGTGCAACTTTGCGGTCGTGCAATGTCTGGAGTTTCTGTTGTCATGCAGTTGTTTGGTTGCGCAATCCTGCAATTATACACATGCTTTAATAGTCTTAATCATGTCAATCGTTTTCATAATTTCAGCCGTCTCTTTCTTGATGCCCGACCAGAACTCTCTTTGATCTTTGCAGTATGTGTCGAGCATTGACTTGGATTGGGTCATGAGAGTTTTCATCAAATCACTTAGACTTATACTACCAGCGTTCTCATCAGTTTTGGTGATACTTGTGTCATCACCTTTGCGAGCCGAACTTATCCTCAAAAGTCCAAACCTTCGATCTTACTTTCGCGGGGCGACCCTATCAACATGATGTATCACACTTGAGCTAAGTGAAGGCACGGTTTGTGAAATTTATTCCCAGCAAAAGAGGAGAAATAAACCACAAACGAAAATGGAAATTCAACGAATTTGCTTGAAGGGTTATGTGGTATTATGTGCGAGTGTGCCTCTTTCTTCATTAAAGTCGCCATCAGCTAACTTTTCATTTAAACCCTAGCCGCCACACCCCTCCCCCTCCACCTCCCTCTTCCCCTCCCTCTTCCCCCTCCCCCGCCTCCATTAATGGAGGTTGGGGGAGCTTTTTTCCTTTTTTTCTATATATTTTTTTGTTTTATAGCTTAGAATATAAAAAAAAAATGCCCAAACCCACCACTTGCAGTCGCCGCCCGCTGCCGCTGCCCCCGCCCCCCGTCGCCGCCGCCGCCTCCGCCCGCCGTCGACCACTGCCGCCGCTCGACTATTTCACCTCGTCTCCGCCGTCGTCCGTTCGCCGCCATCCCGGTTGCCGTCACCGCGTTCCGCCCCGTTCGACCTTGAGTCTTCTGGCCTCAGGGCCGGGAGTTTTCTCTCCCTTGTTGGAGTTTGCTCTCCCATTGTGGAGCTCTAGTCCGATGAATTTGAGACATTGAAATCAAAGATCGAAGAAGGTGAAGAGTGTAGTAAATTTGGCTAAATAGCCATTTTCGTGATAGGTTCTTTAGTTCTCGGTCTAAGACCATGTGTCTTGCTTTCTGTCGGTTTTTTCTTCTTTGTTTGTGTTTTGCTTTGACTTGTTTTTGCTCGTTTGTGAGCCTTTATTCCCTATCAGATTTCGATGTTACCGTAGAGACCCCGTCGGACTATTTAGTCCTTATACGTTTGTTATTATGAAATTCAACTAAAAAAAAGGTTATGTGGTATTCATGGTTTCATGTTTCTGGCGTGCGAAAAAACTCAAAATAGAAAAACAAATTCTATATTTTGGAGATAAGGTATTGTTTATTTTGCAATGGATTTTTACTTTTAAAAATCAACATTTTGCAAAATATTTTCTAGGTTAGAAGATTGCCCATACATTCGCGTAGTCGTTCAGAATCTAAGAAGACCAACAACAGCCTTGCACAATCCTGCCACTCGTGCAGTCGCACAGTCGTGCAAGCTCTCAGCACAGCCTTGCAACTTCCAACATTCGTGCAACCTTACAAATACAGAAGGTAAAGTAAATAGAAGGTCCAGATAGATATGTAAGCCCAATAGAATAGGCCTAGATAAATATGTAAGACTGTGCAGAATCAACTCAAACGGGAAATTCACAAATTTCAAAGAGAACGATCCGACCCAGTCGACTGCTGTTGAACTACTCATGTTATGTGGTATTCATGGTTTCATGTTTCTGGCCTACGAAAAAACTCAAAGTAGAAAAAAAATTCTTCGACCTTGAGTCTTTCGGCCTCAGGGCCGGGAGTTTTCTCTCCCTTGTTGGAGCTTGCTCTCCTATTGTGGAGCTCTAGTCCGATGAATTTGACACATTGAAATCAAAGATCGAAGAAAGTGAAGAGTGTAGTAAATTTGGCTAAATAGTCATTTTCGTGATAGGTTCTTTAGTTCTCGATCTAAGACCATGTGTCTTGCTTTCTGTCGGTTTTTTCTTCTTTGTTTGTGTTTTGCTTTGACTTGTTTTTTCTCGTTTGTGAGCCTTTATTCCCTATCGGATTTCGATGTTACCGTAGAGACCCCGTCGGACTATTTAGTCCTTGTACGTTTGTTATTATGAAATTCAACTAAAAAAAAAGGTTATGTGGTATTCATGGTTTCATGTTTCTGGCGTACGAAAAAACTCAAAATAGAAAAACAAATTCTATATTTTGGAGATAAGGTAAATACGATGGAATTTGTTTATTTTGCGATGGATTTTTACTTTTAAAAATCGACATTTTGCAAAATATTTTCTAGGTTAGAAGATTGTCCATACAGTCGCGCAGTCGTTTAGAATCCAAGAAGACCAACAACAGCCTTGCACAATCCTGCCACTCGTGCAGTCGCACAGTCGTGCAAGCTCTCAGCACAGCCTTGCAACTTCCAGCAGTCGTGCAACCTTACAAATACAGAAGAAAAAGTAAATAGAAGGTCCAGATAGATATGTAAGCCCAATAGAATAGGCCCAGATAAATATGTAAGACTGTGCAGAATCAACTCAAACGGAAAATTCATAAATTTCAAAGAGAACGATCCGACCCAGTCGACTGCTGTTGAACTACTCATGTTATGTGGTATTCATGATTTCATGTTTCTGGCCTACGAAAAAACTCAAAGTAGAAAAAAAATTCTATATTTGGGAGATAAGGTAAATACGATGGAATTTATTTATTTTGCGATGGATTTTTACTTTTAAAAATGACATTTTGCAAAATATTTTCCATGTTAGAAGATTGCCCCGACAGTCACGCAGTCGTTCAGATTCTAAGAAGACCTACTGCAGCCTTACACAATCCTCCCACTCGCGCAGTCGCACAGTCGTGCTTGCTCTCACCACAACCTTGCAACTTCCAGCAGTCGTGGAACCTTACAAATACTGAAGGAAAAGTAAATAGAAGGCTCAGATAGATAGGTAAGCCCAATAGAATAGGCACAGGTAAATATGTAAGACTGTGCAGAAACAACTCAAACGAAAAATTCACAAATTTCAGCAGTCCATCAGATCACAGTACAACTCAACTAAGACCTTTGAATTCTAATTTAATTAATGACAACTCTTAATAATGAACAACGTGTAAATGTCAAATACAATTCGCGTAAATGTATTTAGTGACAACTCTTATGTAATTACAACTCAACTAAGACCTATAATTAATCACATTAATAATATATTAATGACAGTAAATGTCAAATACAATTCGTGTAACAACGTCAACTGTCGAGATTATGAACAAAAACATACCCTAACAAAAGCTTACCAATAAATGAAAGTGAATTAAAGCTCTCCTGATCACCTCAGCAAACCCTTTGGACTACCCACCAAATACAATGTATCAAGCCCAAAAAATTTAGTTTTTCATGCTTTGCTGACGTGTCGGATGGGGAGGGCTCATAGTTGCTGACATATTGGCATAGGAGAGTCTCAAATCTACTTATATATGTGCATAGTCATATGTCAATGGAGCAATCGCATAACATTATTCTTAATAATAGTCTTACAGACAACAATACTTCGGAATCAGATGTGGTCGAACAACTAAACTATCCTGATAATTGGGGATCTCGAATGGCAGGACCAACCTAAAGGCACCATCATTGACCTTTAGTTCTGCCACGAAACTATGTGAAAGAAACATTATGCTTACATAAAATGAAAAAATGAATCGTAACTATAGCCAACAAAGCTAAAAACTCAGAAAATTATAAAAGAAAAAAAAAGATTATATCAACAAAATGCGATTTATTGTTTCTTCAATCTCTCCGTTGGTTACTATAGCTATACCTTAAGATGTTATCTTTGTAAGCGAAGGTCGAGATCTCAATTTCTTCAATCTCATTGTTGCATAAAAGTAAGGACGACAAACAGTTTCATTTGTAGAAAACTTATCACATTCAGTTGTGCATTGCAATCGTACAAAACTGAGGTTGGAAACATACCCACTATAATCAGTCTTGCATCAACTCAATCTTAGAAAACAAACATTGTTAACAAATCTACGATAATATAATACCGATTGGTTTTAAAGTCGTACAATTCTGAGGTTGAAAAAAACTTACCATTAGCAGTCGTGCATCATGCAATCATACACGAACATTATTAACAATTGAAGAGAAAGCCTTGTATTTTTCTTGTGGTAGACGGTGAACAAAGGAAGAGGCCAAAGAAAGCAGCATGTGTTATTTAATCTGCGAATAGAGCTTAAGGTCAATCAATCTCAGGCATAATATTGAAATAAAAACGTTTGCGGTCAATATGTTAATTGATTATAACATAATGTGAAAGGAAAAAAAGAATACTATTTGCAGGATTTTGAAACCATGAAGGAAATTATTAATTAAATAACCATCGCGATCGTTGAAGTCACATAGCGATCGACGGCTTATGTTTTTAAAATCCTGATCTGAGGTAAAGATGAGGAGATATGTCTTAAGTTACCTGTTGATATGCTTCGAGGCCAGCTGGACGGTTAATAAAATGAAGAGACCTAGGACTTCCAGGATGATTGAAGCCACCACGATAACAGCCATCGCGAATGAACCCACCGTATTCCCACATGCAATAATATTAGGTTGAAGTGCCATAAATAGTCATGTCGAGTCATTAACTTTTTAAATTATCATATGTATTCTCTCAAAATACTAAACTAATATTCATTTCATTATCATTTAAAACATATATAGTCGATCTGCTTCTCTTTAGTGAGAGCTTTTGTATCAATCTAATTATGCTTGTGAAAGGAGAGACACCCGTTTAGGATAACAAAGCGATTATTATTAAAAACAAAAAACACAATAGACCAAAGATATGACGGGACTAAGGAGAAGGTAGCTTACCAATAAAATCCACATCAACCCTGAAGCTAAACTCAATCAGGAGGATATATAGTCGAGGAAGTTGTACTGTGTCTTGGGGAACTCATCTACATGAATATGAATTTTCAGTACCTTTTCATGATGTCCGAATCGAGAAGACCGAGAGAATAAGTTTGGTGGATCTTTCAAGTACATAGATCAATTTCTGCATTTTTTTTTTTGTGGAAATATCTCAGCACACAAATATTACTAAGAAAGATGAAACAATAGGAAAAAATAAAGTTGAAATGCATGAGGAAAAATGGCACTATATACCTCTATTGTTATTAAATCAAAGCACTCGATGAGTAAAGGATTCTCTGCGAAGAAAATGACTTGAATTACAATATTGTTGCGCAGCTGAAGCATACTGATGGATCAATGCTCGTGTAAGGGAACGGAATCTTGAACTGAGAAATACATTTTTGAAGCTACCTCGATGACGAATAGATGCAAACACAAAGGTTTCCATGTCATATTTCTTTTCAAAGCTATGATCTTGCAGACGGGAACATATCATCCCATCTCGACAATCCTAGATACTCTTAAGAAGGGATTCTGGAAAAAAATATGAAAGAAAAAAAAAGATTTTATTATATCAAACAACCCATTTTTCAAAATCTTAATTAATTTTAAAAACAATTTTCTAAGTTACCAATATCATAAAGTTTATGGAAAAGGAAACCACATTTTAAAGGAATAAAGTGAAGAGACATAACGAAAATGTAATACCTTGAGCAAAAGCTTTCCAATACCAAGAGCAAAACCCGCATCGGTGTTTCCAATTCCAGTAGCAAATTAACCAAATGCTCCTGCCATACCTAGAAATAAAAGGCAACATGAAATAGATCGAGTTCATAAAACAAAAAATTTCTTACTTAAAATAAGCTTGAGTCATCAGTAATCTGAATTTACATACATTTAAAACATGTCAATTGTTCAACAATCACCGAAAATAATCATTTCACATTAAATAAAAACACTAAGCCAACACAAAAAAAAAAAGCAGCCGCGAAACAAAGCAGTGTTGTACCATAGAAAAAGCACAAAATATGCTTCTAAATAAATATACCTTCGATTTTGTTGTGACTGAGGTCTAGAGCTTCGACAAAGCTCACAATATAAGGATTGTTTGACAGTGGCAGCCTACTTTGTGTCATTGTTTATGGCCCTGTATATATCGAAATATATATATATATATATATATATATATATTACATGAAGTTCATAAGAAATAATTGATTAATACTTACAGCATGCTAATGGAGGTCGTGAATTGTGATGGAGTATCCAATTGTTATACCGATGAGATCGGAGTATTGAGCGATTCCACATAACTGGATTATAAGACTTTCGTGCAAAGAGATATATGCACATATTTACGCACGGACCTGATAACTTTGCGTGTCCAGGCTTGCCAAGCTTTGAAGTGGAGACTTGAACGACCTATCCAGAGAAAAAAAATATATTAAAAAAACTCAAATTTGAGATTCGTAAACAATAAAGTAAAATGATTATGAAGCATCACATAATTTACAAAACCAGAAAAGAAAACACCTAAAAGAAACAAAATCCACTTAAATATTATTGATCTAACATAAGCACGGTTGGAATTTAGACACAAAACACTTTCAAATATCAAATTGAACCCCAATTGATCTGGCAAAGAAAAACTCGATACCTCGCAAAGCAAGAATTTCTTGTTTATTTGATTGAAAATAGTCAGAATTCAGATCAATTCTTAATAGTTTGAGAGCAATAGCACATTCACTCTCCTTCCATTGCTAAGTCCAAGCGATGATATGGAAATTGCAAACTTCTGTTATAATCTTTGTTATCAGACGATAAAGACATTCCAAGGTTGAGGTCGAAACCGCTCTCCATACATACTTTTAACCAAGATCAGACCACAATTTGGGTCGTCATCATGTAATGATCGAAGAGATAATAGATATCTATTACTTCCATCTTTTAGAGAGATTTTCATGTCCCTTCCATCGAAGTTGGTGATGACTGGTTTATCATAAGCCCTGAAACAGAATTGAGAATTGAACTTGCTAAGAAAACAGATAATTTGAGTTTTACTTATTGAAAAGAAATTGGCTTAGCTTACTTTTTCCCAACGAATTGACCCATTCCGGCTTCCCATCGACCATACTTCTGAACACGGATTCCTTTGTACTTGGAACCGCCATGAGCTGCTCCACTGACTTGTCGACGAAGAACATGAACGAATTAACCCGTAGCTTATCGTACATAATTGATTATTCGAACACCGAATGGATCATGGAAATTTCGCTCGCACAATCTTCGAATTTTCATTAAGAACTCGCAGTCTTACGAATTACAGCAGTAGCGAAGGCTTTTTTCAATCAGACAGTCGCGCAGTCGTGCAGACTCTAAGAAGACCAACTGCAGCCTTGCACAATCCAGCTAGTCGCCTAGTTGCACAGTCGTGCAACCTCTCACCACAGCATTGGACCTTCCAGCAGTCATGCAGTCTTACAAATTAGCTTTGCAGCCTTGCACAACCTAGCAGTCGCGCAGTCTTCCTTGTTGTAGCAAGCTTGTGCAGTGTCTGAGTTAATGCGACCAGCAATGAAATCACAACCAAAGCCATAAATCACTTCCTTGCAAATCAATGTTATCTGCAAGTATAGGTATATAGTATACAATTTGTTGAACATTATTTCATTAACAAATAATCCTCCGCTGATGATGATGATGATGATGATAACTCATTGGCATCTGTGGGCATTGATGATGCTGCGAAACTCTTACCTTCAAAACGTCGAGTGTCTCAATGTACTTCTGCACCCTCTTCACCTTCAAGTGATAATAAGATGATCATAACTCAGTTTTTCTTATTAATTTATTTTATTTTATTTTGTTGTAGAGTTTATACTACATGGATGGCTTTAGTTACCTCCAACCTTCTCTGCAGTTTGAGATCTCCATGAGCATCAATTCCATCCAGCTTTATCAGCTGCACCATCAGCACTTCATCAATTTCAGTACGTCTCTCTCGGAGACGTTCGAAGGCTTTTTTCAATCAGACAGTCGCGCAGTCGTGCAGACTCTAAGAAGACCAACTGCAGCATTGCACAATCCAGCTAGTCTCCCAGTTGCACAGTCGTGCAAACTCTCACCACAACATTGGACCTTCCAGCAGTCATGCAGTCTTACAAATTAGCTTTGCAGCCTTGCACAACCTAGCAGTCGCGCAGTCTTCCTTGTAGCAAGCTTGTGCAGTGTCTGAGTCAACGCGACCAGCAATGAAATCACAACCAAAGCCACAAATCACTTCCTTGCAAATCAATGTTATCTGCAAGTATAGGTATATAGTATACAATTTGTTGAACATTATTTCATTTAAAAAGAATCCTCCGCTGATGATGATGATGATGATGATGATGATGATGATGATGATGATGATGATGATGATGATAACTCATTGGCATCTGAGGGCATTGATGATGCTGCGAAGCTCTTACCTTCAAAACGTCGAGTGTCTCAATGTACTTCTGCACCCTCTTCACCTTCAAGTGATAATAAGATGATCATAACTCAGTTTTTTTTATTAATTTATTTTATTTTATTTTGTTGTAGTGAAACTACATGGATGGTTTTAGTTACCGCCAACCTTCTCTGCAGTTTGAGATCTCCATGAGCATCAATTCCATCCAGCTTTATCAGCTGCACCATCAACACTTCGATCAATTTCAGTACGTCTCTCTCGGAGACGTTCTTCCTGCGGTCGAATTCCTCCTCCATCGACGCCGCTTGACTGGCAAGCTTATCGACTTCCGATCTAATAGCCGCTATCTCTTTCATGCCGTCGAAGCTCGCCTGAGAATCGATGGTGGGCTCGTCATGATGAGCCCGATCATACTCCATGATCCCGGCCTTGACGTTAGGGACGTCGACGGGGCTGGAGTTGAGGTTGTAATGATCCGAACTCCTCTTCTGCACGAACATTCCGCACGGCCTTATGTCCAATCCCGGAGTATCTTCGAGCCCCGCGATGCTCGCCTTATTCTTCTTTCTTGAGAGAGTTTTCGAGGGAAGCTTCATGTGAGAATAGAATATGGTAATGATAATTCTTTGAATCTTTTGCAGTTTGAAGATTGCAGGACCAAAGCTTCTGAGAGACCGATCAAGTGCCTCTGATTAATAAAATGAATTGATACAATGAGTAATTAATGGGTAATTAATTGAAGTCAGAATATATAATATATGAGTATGTATTTAGCCACTTTAATGTAGGTATTCCAAAAGCCCAAGGAGGTCCAGAGCCTACGTGAAAGAGCCTCATATACCAAAGAGGGCAATTAATTACAGTAATTAATGAATCTTCCAAGAAAACATAACGTCAATAACCCAAAAAGCTAATTATTACATTAATTGCTAAATACAACACGATGACAACAAACTCATTCCAAAATAATAATAAAAAACTAAAAAAGAATAAAAACAAAAAAAAGTAATCAAAGCTACCACATCGCGCCACGTCAGCTTTTACATGGAACCAAGAGTCAAATACATCTCATTTAGTCCATAAAACATTTAATGCAACGCATTTGCTCACTCCTATTGGTTGGGGGGTGCTAAACTTGCTGACGTGTCAGCACATGAGAGTCCTCATTCTACTTTTATATATATGATTACTATTCCATAATTTAGATATATATATATATATATATAATATATATGTATACATATTTTTATTTTACGTAGTTTATTACAATTTGTATAATAATAATAAGTCATACTATTTATAAAGGGTAAGCGACTAGGGTTGCAAACGAATCGAATCGAGTTGAATATTACGATATTCAATTTGTATTCGTTTATTTTTTTGAATATTCGTATTCGTATTCGAATCCTAAAATCAATTCGTATTTGATTCGTTAATGATATTCGAATATTCGAATTCGATTTTTTTTTCTTTTTTTTCCCCCAAAAACCTGTTAAATTAAAAAAAAAATACAACTAATATATAGGCTTTGTTTGGTTATAGGCCACCACATAAAGGCCCTATAAATAATTTATTATCAAAGCACAATATAAGTTATCTTACCCATTTTAACAAGTTTATTTATACAAGGCCTCTAATATTTTACTGGGATTTTTTTTAATATCGGACTTGAAAAAAGGAAACCAAACATGATATAAGTCCTTATTAATTATATTATCTGATGTTATCTTGGATAGCAAACAGGCCCATAGACTAATACTTTGAACTATCTGTCTACATCATAGAAAAAATTCTAGCAGCAAATTTATCTGTTTTCTTACAAAAGACTGTTTAGTTTCTTACAAAAATTTATCAAATTGAGGGTTTTTTTTTTTAATTAATTTTGCTTTAATGAATCGATTAGGCTTTGTAAAAAATAATCGTTTGGGCCTTAATATATTATTTTATGCTTCAATATTTTATTTGATATTTAGTGGACTTATCTAATTACATTACAAGTATTTGTACTATATTATATATATATTAAAATTTATCGAATCGAATATTTTCATATTCGTATTCGGATTTGAAAATTATTTGAATCAGAAAAAATATTCCTATTCGTATTCGATATCTATTATTCCGAATTTGAATATTAAATTTCGAATCGAACCGAATAAATTCGGTTCATTTGGGACACTTAAAAACTGTAATTTATTGTGTTAAATATAATAACACTATACTTATATTTTTTATTTATTTTCATTTAAATAATTACCATTTTATCCTTTAATGTTTGATTTACTAAAGTTATATCCTCAAAATCAAAATTTTTTAATATATATTTAGATATAATACATACTCAATTTTAAAATATAATTTCATTTATTAAATATTTTAAATTATAAATAACTCAAAATATAAAGTAATACTATTTATGTATATATTAGAGCACATGTCGTTAATCATACATAAACTATTAGAAATAAATCAATTGGGGTAATAGAAACAAGTTGATTGGATAGGGGGGTGAATTAGGCTATATTTCCTATACCAATAACATGCAGTTTGAAAAAATCACAAAGCTAATAGAAACAAGTATAGCTTTCTCATATGTCGCCCTAACCAATAACATGCAGTTTGAAATCACAACTATTATATGAGAAAGCTAAAAATCACAATTTTTACACAAATCAAAATTAATTATAAATGTGAATTCGATCCATCAAAATTTTAAAAT
This sequence comes from Lindernia subracemosa, assembly GCA_028392965.1. Taxonomy (NCBI): domain Eukaryota; kingdom Viridiplantae; phylum Streptophyta; class Magnoliopsida; order Lamiales; family Linderniaceae; genus Vandellia; species Vandellia subracemosa. Next base: position 127,603 of record JAQPCC010000085.1, on the reverse strand, counting down.
AGGAAGATAATAAATTTAATTTTATCAATGAAGATCACAATGCAATTTGTTGATTCATCATCCAAGAAAACATAAGGATTATTAGTCCATGGCCATGTGATAATTGTTTATCGATATATCATATCTTATATATGCCAATGTGTAAATGAATTGTAGTATCTCACCGTAATCTACTATTTTTTGTAACGATGGCTTATTACTCTTGAAGTTCAAAATATGCCTAAGAGGGGGGTGAATTAGGCTTATAAAAATTATGCTTCTTCTTTCAAAAACATTTTCCTTAAAAAAACGTGATAGCAGTGTAATCTATAAGATATATCCTAGGAACGATAAAGTATCTACGTGATCTCTTTGAAACCTTGAAATCGTTTCTGGAGTTATCTCCTTGGTTTTAAAAAAGGTTTTTGGCTATGTCTCACAGAAATGTAAATGACTGTAAAAGTAAAGTGAGACAGAGATTTTTATAGAGGTTATATCCCCAATTGGGGTTTAATCCTCTCCTTGAGGTTTGTTCCTCAAGAGTTAAATCAATCACTATTGTGTTACCGTAGTTGGTCACCGTAGTTGGTTACAATAATGATCGACAGCCCTTTACACAACCGAAACATGAATGAATACTAGACCGCAGCTAGGTTGCCTCACGCCGAGTTTCGTTCCAACGTCGTTCCCTGGGAATCACCACTCCCCGACTGGACACAGCTCGCTCCCGAAGGGCCCCCGAATACACCGATCCTTCCCTTTCACGTGCAGGCACACTTCACTCTTGCCTCCTTGTGTAATCCCAAGTCCGAAGACAGAATAGATGGTTTCAAAAGGGTGGAATTACTATGTTATTGCTCGGATTTGCAAGTGTAAGCTCAACGGCAGAAGGATATCACCAGTGGAAGCTCGATAGCAGTATATGATCGCAAGTGTAGGCTCAGCTATATGAAATTCGTTTCTTCTGCACTCTCTGTCTTAAACTCGATATTCTAAGTGTTGTTCTTTATATAAGCATCGAATGGTCAACACTTCACATGGAAAGTTAGTTTCAAATAATATACTAATTCGGCACACAATCCATGCATATATCGAGAATCAACATTATCCTAATCATGCCAAACATATAATATCACAACGGTCATAAGATCAATCAGCATGATTCATTTCCATATATATTCACAAATTTCAGCTCAGGCAATAACCTACCATATCTGGGTGATTTCATGGATATCATCTAAAATCAAATCAGTGCATATCTTTCCATGTAGGGAGATCTCAATCAGATCAGAATATTCCATATATAGTTCCCATCGAGTAACAGATTTTCCATATATAGCACAACAGATTTCCATGTATGTCACAGAATGGTATTCCATATATAAAGCACACGGAATTTCCATATATAAGCACAGTGTGACAGACAACTTATCAAGGACTACTTCCCATATATTCCATGTGGAGCATAACGACTTTCCATATATATCTCATGATGATATTCCTATGTTACGAGCAAGATATCAATGGAATTTCAGTGATTTCAATGATATAACAGTTAAGCACAAAATCACATACTCGATACTATAAATATAGACATCGTTAAAGAGCATTATATCGAATATTTTCACCTACTTAAACATGTATCAACATTACATTCGAATTGATTGCTTCTAATTACATGGGATCATCAAAACTCTTAATCACATACGACCAAAAAAGGTCAACATTCTCCCCCGTTTTGATGATGACAAGTAATTAATGCACCACTTAAGCACATAAGCATATTCGAACATGTAATCATATGAGGCGCATAACATGTTTAAGTATGATCACAAGTAGAGCATATGATATATCAAGTTCTCAAGTCAAAGCATGTATGCTCCCCCTGTCTAAGTGCAGATATCTCATGTAGCATGTCACATTCCAATAATCAACGCATGCAGATATCATATGTAACAAGTTACGTTCCAATAACCAAGTATCCAAATATCACAAGTAACATGTCACATACCAGTATGCAGAGAAAATCTCAAAGTATATCACAGATGAATTTCAGAAGTTACCAGAAAATATCACTTTGCTCCCCCTGCCTAAATGAATATATCAAAATCAACCATCAGACAACTATCAAAATATATCAGCAAACTGTTAGGCATAGAATGTTATCAAACAACATAGCAGGGTTATAGCATACCAATAGCAGCAGAAATATCCAAGAAATATCCAAAGCATAGCAAGATATCCAAACATAGCAGGAAACATAGCAGAGACCTTTATAGGTTCCATTACACAACGATGAGTCTTAGTCTTAGGAATACCATTAATTACCACACAAATTCTCCCCCTTCAGCATCAAAAAGGTGGAAGCAAAAGTTTCTAAGGGCTGATTATGAAGAGAGCTGATACTTAAGTAGGAACTACGGATGGACTCGATCAGAGATAAGGTTAGAGGCTGGAATCGCTATCGGATTTGGAAGATTTCTTCAAGTGCTTAGCGATCTTAGATAGCTTGCGGGTAATTTCAGTATACTGCTCTTTAAGCTTCTTGTATCGCTTTAGGCTGTCCCTTTTGATCTCAGCAATATCCGTGCGTATCTCTGTCATCGCATCTTCATCAACGTTCTGTTCCTCAGACCCTTCTTCTTCAGTCACACTCAACTCGAATATCTTACCCTTACTATTTGCCGTTACTCTCCGATTCTTCTTAACACTTCCCTCAGGCTTTCTATCCCTTGCCTTCAGCCAACCTTTACCTTCCTCATGAATGATACCCATTCTTTTCAGGGTCATCACATCCACAGCATGTCTACCTTTGTCTTCCCATCTTGGTGGCATGATGATTCCATCAAGTTCCAACAAATGTGTCAGCAGCATTCCATATGGTAGCAACTTCTCTGTGGTCTCAAATGCTTGGATTATGTTTTTCATGATAACATAAGCGAGGTTGAACTTTTTGTTCTGGGAGATCATATAGACAGCGAATGTGCTCATATAGTTCATGTTTGTGGAATGTCCTCCGCTACCTACTTTCGCACTCCAAAGGGTCATATTGAGCACCTTGTGGAGGAAGAAGTGATCAATCCCCAACTTGTTCAGAGCTTTCCCTTCTGCAAACTTTGGCCTACTGGTCGAGTTCCACAGTGTTTTCACACAGTCTGACAGCTTGAACTCAGTGGAATCGCACCAATCACTTATGCTGAAATGGCAGATTCCCTCATCAGTAACACCCAGCATTCTGTTCAACTTCTCACGAGTCCACTCTACTCTTCTACCAAGCACATACGATTGCAGGGTTATCTCAGATCCATTCTCAACATAGTCTAAGTTCGAATAAAACAGCTTTACTACTTCAGGGTAGTGGGTCCTATTGATACTAAGGAATTTCTCTCACCCATACTCTAGTAACCATGATATAGCACGACTTTCAGGCAATTCTTCGAACAAAACTCCACGTCCCCTAGCAACTTCCCGACTTTCGAAATTTTTAAAGTTCTCCTTTGAGATATCGTTCAGAAATTTTACCTTGTCTGGAATTTCTCCGGGTTTGCTGATGTCGAAGGATGGTTTCATCATATCAAAGCTCATCTCACAGTCATCTTCATCCTTCTCAGCTTCAAGTGGCTTGGGATCCTCTGATTTTGCAGCTTCAACAGTTGGTGAGGATGATGGTTCAACGACATGTTCCTTTTGTGGTGTAGACAATGGGATTTTGGTTGGAACATGGGATGGAACCCTAGAAGAACTCTGCTCTAAGGTGAAATCAAGTGGCTGAATGTGGTCACTGGAAGAACTAGGCTTTGGGTCTGCTTCCTTCTTGACGACCTTAGCTTTCTTCTTCTGTGTCTTAGAGCTTTTTCCTTTAGGTTTTGAAGAAGATTTCGCCTTCGACCGTGTTGTTCTCGTCGGCGGTGGAGGTGGTGAAGCAGCCTTGGGTGATTTCTCCATGGAATCTGACATGGATTCGTCAGACATCGGTTCCTTCCTTTTCTTCCCAGTGCTCGAACCGGCTTCAGCTTTCCTTGTTCCAGCCGTTTTCACCATTTTGAGTTTTTGAGAGATAGAGAGATCGTGGGCGAAAAAGGAGATAGGGATGAACAGTTTACTTGACACGATTGATATGACAAGTAGTGGAGAATAAAAAGGTTTTTGAATTTTGAAAAGCGAGGATCAAAAGAACGAGTCATCATCTCTTATCGATCGAGTGGAACTAATAAGGAAAGAGTGATCATAAATGATATCTTGGCAGAATTAAGCTCATCTCAATGGAATAAGGATAAGATTTTCTGGATACTACTTTCCTAGTTTGAAAACTTCCGAAATGAGAATAGAATTCCAAAAATAAGATCTCAGAATAATTTTCAAGTAAGAGCAAGATCTTAGGATATTTTTCGAAATAAGAATAAGATTTCAAACAGAAGGATTTCAGAAAAAAATAGCAATAGACGAAGGAATCGTAAGATTTTTAGAATAACTGCTGGAAGTAGCAAGTTATCTTCCCTGATTAAGCTCGATGATTCCAAGTCGATCACGGATACCACAAAATCTACTTTCGATGAGAGGCTTAGTAAAGATATCAGCTAGTTGATCTTCAGTTCCCACGAATTCCACACTGATATTCCCTTTCTGGACATGATCTCAAATGAAATGATGTTTTACCTCTATATGCTTATTCGAGAATGATGGACGAGATTCTTAGTGATACTAATGGCACTAGTACTATCGCAAAATGTATGAATTTTGTCGTAACCTAACCCATAATCACTAAGGGTTTGTTTCATCCAGAGTAACTGTTGACAGCAACTTCCTAAGGCCATGTATTCAGCTTCGGTTGTGGAAAGGGCGACAGCATTTTGCTTTCTACTAGACCAAGTCACAAGGAAATGTCCAAGTAATTGGCAAGTTCCACTTGTACTTTTCCTATCTTCCCTAGAACCAGCGAAGTCAGCATCTGAATAACCCATTAATGGGAATTCTTTGGTATTGGGATACCAAAGTCCTAAATTAACGGTACCTTTCTAATATCTAAGTATCCTCTTGACAGCAGTCAAATGAGATTCCTTAGGATTCGATTGGTAACGAGAGCACAGACCAACAGAAAACATAATATCGGTTCTACTTGCAGTTAAATAAAGTAAGCTTCCGATCATACCTCGATATTTTGTTTGATCGACATGTGTACCTGATTCGTCGCTATCAATTTTTGTGGTCTGATGCATGGGAGTTGGAAGTACCTTGGAATCACTCATCCCGAATTTTACCAGCAATTCCTTGGTGTACTTTGTCTGGGATATGAAGGTTCCAGTATCAAGCTGCTTAATTTGCAATCCCAGAAAGTAGTTAAGTTCTCCCATTAGGCTCATTTCGAATTCTTGCTGCATAGACTTAGAAAAATCCTCACAAAGTAGATTGTTAGTACTTCCAAAGATAATATCATCAACATAAATTTGTACTAACAATATGTGATCTCCATGATATTTGATAAACAAGGTGTTATCGATAGTTCCAGTAGTAAATCCCATGTCTATCAAAAACTTACTAAGTCTATCATACCATGCCCTACGAGCCTGTTTCAAACCATATAAAGCTTTATTCAATTTAAAAACATGATTTGAAAACTCTTCTTTTACGAAACCAGGGGGTTGCTCGACATAAACTTCCTCATTTATAAAACCATTTAAAAAGGCGCTTTTCACATCCATTTGAAAAAGTTTAAATCTTTTAAAGCATGCATATGCAAGTAAGATGCGTATAGATTCTAATCTAGCAACGTGAGCAAAAGTTTCCTCGTAATCTATACCTTCTTCTTGGGAATAACCTTTTGCAACTAACCTGGCCTTGTTTCTGGTGATCTCACCGTTTTCGTCCAGTTTGTTGCGAAATACCCATTTCGTTCCAATTACAGACTTCCCATCTGGCCTCTCTATAAGCGTCCATACTTGGCTCTTTTCGAATTGTGATAACTCCTCTTTCATAGCGATAACCCATGATTCCTCACTGAGAGCTTCATTGATAGTCCGTGGTTCCACCATGGATAGCAGTGCATTAGGTGATTCTTCTGTATCTTGGTTGCGTGCAGCTGCTCTGGTCTTGATTCCAGAAGTGATATTGCCTATAACTTGATCAGTGGGATGACTGGAAGCATGCTTGAATTTTCTCTGGTGATTCTCATTTGGAACTTCTGGTTCCATTGCTTCAGCATTTTCTTCCTTTGGAATTTCATCCTTGGTTCCATCAGTAACCTGTAACTTTGCAATAGGCAAATCTATACCTTTCTCATTAGTAGCATCTGCGGTAAGAATTTCATCAAAAGTAACATGAATAGACTCTTGAACAGTCATCTTTCTTTTATTATATACACGATAACTTTGGAATGAAGACTGTATCCTAGAAATATCCCTTCGTCCACCTTGGAATCAAATTTTCCTCTTTTATCCCTATCATTTAAAACAAAACATTTGCACCCAAATACATGGAAATAACCTATATTTGGAGTTCTACCGTTCCAAAGTTCGTAGGGAGTCTTCTTTAGTATTGGCCTAAGAAAAACACGATTAGAGACATAACATGCAGTACTAACAGCTTCAGCCCAAAAGTGTTTAGCAATATCATATTCATTTAGCATGGTTCTTGCCATCTCCTGTAACACTCTATTTTTCCTTTCTACCACTCCGTTCTGTTGAGGGGTTATGGGTGCTGAGAAATTATGGATATATCCATGCTCATCACAAAATGATGCAAATAATCTACTATCAAATTCCAGCCCATTATCACTACGGATTTTGCATGCATTCTTCCGTTGTTCGTTTTCAAGTTTCTTTAATAATGATGCAAAGTTCTCTAGTGCTTCATTCTTATGTGCAAAAAATAATACCCATGTATACCTAGAGTAATCATCCACAATAACAAAGGCATATCGTTTACCTCGCAATGACATAGTTTGAACGGGACCAAAAAGGTCAAGATGAAGTAGTTCCAAGGGTCTGGAGGTAGATACCACATTTTTTACCTTGAAGGATGACTTAGTCTGCTTACCCATTTGACATGCACGACATGTTTTGTCCTTGGTAAATTTCATAGTTGGAACTCCCCGTACTAATTCCTTATCGGTTATGTGAGATATCAGTTCCATGTTTGCATGTCCGAGGCGCATGTGCCATAACCATGTGATATCCTGCGTGACTGCTAGACACTTGACATTCTGGTTAGTGATATCATCAAGAGTAATACAATAAATGTTACCATGTCGGGATGCACTCAAGATAACATTGCTACCTTCCTTAACTAAACACTTATCATTTTCAAAAGTAACTGAATAACCTTTGTCGCATAATTGACTAATGCTTATTAAGTTGTGCTCTAGATTTTTAACTAGCCAAACATCATCAATAGTGGTATTTAACAAGTTACCAACAGTGCCGACACCAATGATCTTAGCTTTCGTGTTGTCAGCGTATGATACATATCCTCCATCACACGCTTTTAACGACGCGAACTTACTGATATCACCTGTCATATGGCGGGAACACACACTGTCGAGGTACCACCTGTTCTTCTTGCTGGAATTTCTTCTTTGTACCTGCAGGAATTAACATTTTTCTGAGGTACCCAATGTCTATTGGGTCCTAAAACGTTAGCAGCAAAGTAATTCCTGTTGACGTGTGATATATCATTCGTCAAGCAATGTGATCTTATGAATATCTTCTTGTTATCCTTCGATGGGATACCATCAGGGTTCCTTTTTGGCCTCCAAACATACTTAGACTTATTAGCCCTTTTCAAGAAACAGTTGTATGAGTAATGACCGTCTCGACCACAGGAGAAACATTTTGGAACTGCTGCTGGAACCTGTTTTTCTTCCATGGAATATCCTATCCCTGTTTTCTCAGCATGTCTAGGAATGTTTAATAACATATCTAGGTTCTGTTTTCCTTCAAGAAATTTACTGATAGTGCGCTCTTTTTCTTCTAAGGAATGCCTAAGTGCAATGATATCTCTAGACATATCACTATTGTTCCTCTCAAGTTCCTCACATTTACATGCAACTCTTTCTTTCTTAATAGAATCTATCTCATTCTTTAAGCATGCAATCTCTAGATCAGCCTGATGTTTCTCTCTTGCTAAGTCATCTCGCTGTTTTCTTAGTTTCTTTGTTAAAGACTTAAACGACTTAATCTTTTCATCAGCAATCTGAATTATTTCACACAATTCTTCCTTACTCTCTTCTATCTCAAAATCCGAGGAAGTGTTGTCATGAAGATCATCCATGTTAGCATATAAATCATTTAAGATATTGATCCTTTTAATAGTAGATGAGGAAGATACCTGATCGTCATCAGCCATGTAAGCGAGGTTTTCATCATCAGTCTGCTCGTTCCCGGATTCATCCCAGTTAGTCACCATGGCCTTCTGTTTCTTTGCCTTCTTATCATCATCTGCTGATGGACAGTTTTGTGCAAAGTGGCCTGGCTTGTTACATCTGAAGCATTTCTGTGCGTTGTTTCCAGACGAGGATATTCCCTTGCCATTCTGCTGGAATCTGTTGAAATTTCCTCTGAATTTTCTTCTTTGTCGGAACTTTTCAAATCTCTTAGTCAGCATGGCAAGTTCCTTCATCATGTCCTCCTCTTCTTCATCGTCTTCATCAGACTCAGCTTCTACTTGCTCAGTGTTGAAGGCGATGGACTTTTGATTTTTGACTTGTGACTTCTCATTTAGTGAGGCTTGAGTCATCTCATATGATGTGAGTGATCCAATAAGTTCGGCAATAGAAAGATTGTCCAGATCCTTAGCTTCATAGATGGCAGTTACTTTGGCATTCCACTCTCTTGGAAGTGATCTCAATATTTTTCTGACCTTCTCATTGTCTGGAATGATCTTGCCGAGAGAGAACATTTGATTGATAATGGTCATGAATCTTGCATACATGTGACTTATAGTTTCATCAGCCTCCATAGTAAATAATTCATATTGATGGGTGAGAAGCGCTACTCTTTCTTGTACAACCCGAATTAGGCTTATAAAAATTATGCTTCTTCTTTCAAAAACCTTTTCCTTAAAAAAACGTGATAACAGTGTAATCTCTAAGATATATCCTAGGAACGATTAAGTATCTACGTGATCTCTTTGAAACCTTGAAATCGTTTCTGGAGTTATCTCCTTGGTTTTAAAAAAGGTTTTTGGCTATGTCTCACAGAAATGTAAATGACTGTAAAAGTAAAGTGAGACAGAGATTTTTATAGAGGTTATATCCCCAATTGGGGTTTAATCCTCTCCTTGAGGTTTGTTCCTCAAGAGTTAAATCAATCACTATTGTGTTACCGTAGTTGGTCACCGTAGTTGGTTACAATAATGATCGACAGCCCTTTACACAACCGAAACAGGAATGAATACTAGACCGCAGCTAGGTTGCCTCACGCCGAGTTTCGTTCCAACGTCGTTCCCTGGGAATCACCACTCCCCGACTGGACACAGCTCGCTCCCGAATGGCCCCCGAATACACCGATCCTTCCCTTCACGTGCAGGCACACTTCACTCTTGCCTCCTTGTGTAATCCCAAGTCCGAAGACAGAATAGATGGTTTCAAAAGGGTGGAATTACTATGTTATTGCTCGGATTTGCAAGTGTAAGCTCAACGGCAGAAGGATATCACCAGTGGAAGCTCGATAGCAGTATATGATCGCAAGTGTAGGCTCAGCTATATGAAATTCGTTTCTTCTGCACTCTCTGTCTTAAACTCGATATTCTAAGTGTTGTTCTTTATATAAGCATCGAATGGTCAACACTTCACATGGAAAGTTAGTTTCAAATAATATACTAATTCGGCACACAATCCATGCATATATCGAGAATCAACATTATCCTAATCATGCCAAACATATAATATCACAACGGTCATAAGATCAATCAGCATGATTCATTTCCATATATATTCACAAATTTCAGCTCAGGCAATAACCTACCATATCTGGGTGATTTCATGGATATCATCTAAAATCAAATCAGTGCATATCTTTCCATGTAGGGAGATCTCAATCAGATCAGAATATTCCATATATAGTTCCCATCGAGTAACAGATTTTCCATATATAGCACAACAGATTTCCATGTATGTCACAGAATGGTATTCCATATATAAAGCACACGGGATTTCCATATATAAGCACAGTGTGACAGACAACTTATCAAGGACTACTTCCCATATATTCCATGTGGAGCATAACGACTTTCCATATATATCTCATGATGATATTCCTATGTTACGAGCAAGATATCAATGGAATTTCAGTGATTTCAATTATATAACAGTTAAGCACAAAATCACATACTCGATACTATAAATATAGACATCGTTAAAGAGCATTATATCGAATATTTTCACCTACTTAAACATGTATCAACATTACATTCGAATTGATTGCTTCTAATTACATGAGATCATCAAAACTCTTAATCACATACGACCAAAAAAGGTCAACAACTCTATTATTTTTCGTGAGAATATCTTGTGAGATAGTCTTCTTCTACCATAAACTACGTCGTTTTATTATTTTGAATATTTTAATAAATAAAAATAATAGAGAAAATAGATTTGCGTGCACTAACATTTAAATCATTGTTCAGAAAAGAAACAAAATTGCACGCGCCACTGAGCATCAGGTATATAGGTTAACATTTGGTTAAAAAGTTATACTTATTATATAAGTTAACATTGGGTTAAAAAGTTATACTTAGTCTCTTTTCGGTACAAAATAAAAGTTTTAACCCAATCCCCTTATACAACAAGATAGTACTATTATAAAACAAATTATCTTTATAAAAACACGCAGAAGAATCATACGGAGATAAATTACATACATGTGATATTTCTGTGTGTTTTTATGAAGATGAATTTATCTTAAAACAGCACCAGTTTGTTGGGTAAGGAAATAAGGTTAACATTGTGTTAAAAAAAATTGGAGCGAAAAGAGACGAAGTACATGTACGTTGTCCACGCTGATTACTCAAGGTAGTTATGCACCATAACAAATCTCATATATCTATACTCTTTTATAAATCCATATGGCTCATAAAAACTGTCAATTTGGTCTGTCACAATAATTCCAATTTTACCTTTTTTTTTCTTTTAATTTATTTATTGTGTGTAATTACTATTTTATCCATCAACTTTTTTATTTATTATAATTATATCCTTATAAATAACTTTTAAATTTTTATATACTTAAAATAATACGTAATTAAATTTTAAATTATAATTTCATATTTTTATACAGTAAATTATAAATAACTCAAAATATAAAATAATTTTATATATTAGTGGACACGCATCGAATGCGTAAGATATTAGATATAGTAAGCCATATTGATAATCTATACTACATATTAATTGTCGGATAAAAACTGTCAATTGGTGTGTAAAATTTATTACAATTTAATTATTCTTTTTATAATTTATTAACATGGATAATTACTATTGTACTCCTTAATTTTTTATTTATTATAATTATACCCTTACAAAAAATTTTAAATATTCTTTCTCTATTATATATTATAAATTATAAATATCTCAAATATAAACTAATATTATATATTTATTATTTTAAGCACAGGCAGTGCAATAAAATACTAGTATAATGAATTTAGGGAGTAGGAGAATTAAATCAAGGAAGACTAATATTCGTAATTTTACCCAAATTAATTAGAGCCCCCTTTATAGGAGTTAATTGTAAATATAGACACTTGACCACTTGTGAATTATAAAAATAGGCACTGTGTGTATTACATAACAAAAATAGGCATCATTTTTATTTTATTTCTTTTTCTAAAATTAATTTTATTATGTCCACAAAACTATTATAAAAAGAGGCATCATTTTCTTTTAATTTTTTTTTTATGAATTAACTTATAATATGCATAAATTAAATGATTAAAATAAAATAGAAATTAAAAATATGGTTCACACTTATTAAAAAATATTTGAATACCCTGATTCACGCAAATATATAAAATAAAAGATAGTGAACAATTCAAAAAAACTGCAAACGGAGTTCACAACGTGAACTTTATTCCCTGAGAAATTTTTTGACGGGATTTTTTATATATGTAACTGTATTGATGGCCCTGGTACATCAGCATCAACCATGGTATATTGATGGCCATGTTTCAATATTGCTTCATCATTCAAATGAACTTTAGCTTTCCAATTTTTGTCATTTTCAATGAATTCTAAGTATCATAAAATTACTTTTCCAATATTAAGCATCAACCATTCCCAATGCCATTTGTATAATAAATTTAAATAAAAATAAGCTAAAATATATTACCAATAAAAAAACATATGAAAATAAAAAAATAATAAAATTGTGCCTATTTTTGTAATAGTTTACACATAATGCCTACTTTCGCAAACCACATTTAAAGAGATGTCTATATATGCAAATCACCCCTTTATAGTTGTTGGTAATGAATTCAAGATAAGAAACTAAATCCAAAACTATAAACCCTCTCTCTAAATTCCTCTTTCTTTTCCGAGGAATTAATTTCTTTATATTCGTCGCCACCAACAGCGATAATGGCCAAAAGATTCCATGATTTCTTGTCCACACACAAACACACATAACATCATAATATATTTAAAGCTGACGACAGTTTTGACGCGGTTTGTGGGATCAACACAAAAAAAAAAAAAAAAATCCATCCACGCGTTTTCACTCCATCGATGCTTCAAACTCTAACACAAACAAAGAAAGTCTTCGCCTTTTTCATTCATTCTAAACCAAAGTCTTCCTACGTTTGTTAGAGAAAACTTATCAAAGCACAGCAGAAAAAATGATCATCAGTCCCATGTTGTTCTTACCGTGTTTTCTCCTCGTATTTGGCTTCATCTGCACCTTCTCAAAGATCCCACCTTCCAAGAAGCTTCTCTCGCTGTTTTCGCCCGTCAAAGAAGACCACTCTCCTTCCATCATGACTGACTCCGCCGCCGCCGCCGCTGACCACCAGAGAGGAAGAATCGCCGAGCTGAGGGGCGTTTTCGCCACGTTCGACAAGAACAGCGATGGGTACATAACGAAGGAGGAGCTCGGAGAGTCGCTCAAGAACATAGGCATGTCGGCGGAGGAGAAGGACGTGTCCGAAATGGTGCAGAGGGTGGACTTGAACAAAGATGGGCTCATAGACATCACCGAGTTCTGCCACCTCTTCGAGTCTGTGACGGCGGCGACAGGCGGCGGCAAGCAAGAAAACGGCGACGGTAGTAACGGCGGTGACTTGAAGGAGGCTTTCGATGTGTTCGATGAGAATGGAGATGGGCTCATAACGGTTGAGGAGTTGGGCTTGGTCTTGTCTTCGCTAGGGTTCAGTGAGGGCAAGAAGATCGAAGCTTGCAAGGAGATGATTCGAAGGGTCGATATTGATGGAGATGGTATGGTTAGCTTCGATGAGTTTAAGGTTATGATGAAATCTGGGCTTGTTAGGCTTTCTTGAAGAAGAAAGATCAATCGCCATTATTTCATTACAAGCTTTGCATCAGTTGTAATATGTAATGTAAAACCCTATAATTGATAGTTTAGCACTTCTTCAATATAGTGTTTTTGGTCTTTTAAGTTCATCAGATATAGTGATGCTTTGTAAGTATATACAACTCAAACGCCAAAGACATAATTAGCAGAGTGAATAATAATGATGTTAATTGCTTCTTACCAAGCAAAGTATGAGACTTAAAAAGAAGTCCACTATATATGTTTAATTAGTGTATTAATTGCTTGGTTGATAAAAACCTTTGTTTTTCGTGCGTGTTATTATTAGTTAATGTAATGACGATGATGATGACGTTTGGCAGCTGTGCAAAGATCTAAATTTTCGGATCTGTGGGTTTGATTTTCTTGATTTTTAATGTTTTTGGACAGTTGGGCTTAATTATCTTAATTAAGGTACTCAAATCGAGGTTAATTAATGAGGTTAGGGTTTGACAATCCAAAATTTATGCCATGCATTTTTTTCAGTGCGGTTTTTTTTTTAAAATAGCATTTGATGAAAAACAGTTTTAAAAGGACTTTTTAGTAAGATTAATTTTAAGAATATTTCTGTCATTTTAGAATAAAATTTAACCACATAGTGAGTGAGTTACTAAGGATATAATAGTCTTATACACTTGATTATACACTTAAAAGACTATATTTTAAAAGCTATTTCCCTAAATATAATATTTTTAAGCTCACTCAATTCTTGTGCAATAAAATATAAATATATAATATTATTTTATATTTTAAACTTTATTATTAATTTAAAATGTTTAGAAGCTGAAATTTTAATTGAAGAGTAAAATTGAGAGCAAGTGAAGTGTAAAATTATAAAAACAAATCACATACCAGTTAATTATTAAGTTACTATGTTGATCTCACCAATCTTATTTATAAATAGATATATAAGAAGCTTAGATTTGCAACACATCATTTAATAAAAGAATTATCGAGTTATCTATAAATATATATTGATCAATTTTTCAAAACCACTCACCCACCCAGAATACTTAGTTCTTGTTTGGTACATGAGTTTAAAATTTTTAAAACTTAGTTTAAGACATTTTGGTGTATTTGGTAGGAAAGTTTATATAAAACATGGGTTTATATATAACAACTCTAAACCCATGTATAAGGATTTAGATAAACTCACCTCCTCAGATGGGTTTTTATAAACCTACTAACCAAACACACATTTTATTTTATACCCACTTATTAGTTTTATATAAACCTTACTTACGTATAATTAAATTGTCTTATTAACTTATATTAATTATAAGTAATTATCTTATTTACATCAACACACACAGAATTCTCCACACAGATTCAAACTTCATTAAAAGAGAGAGATTATTAGTACTTTAGTTTCATTACATATGCATAGGAAAATTTTAAACAGAGAGATATCAGAGCAGAAGGTTTAGCACATTACAAACCAATGCAACGTTGCTCAGCCTCCTCGGTTCAACATTGGAAACTGATACGAAAGTGTCACAAAAACATATGGTAATAACTCGTTGTCGAGTCGATACGGTCTGCATAGCTAGAATACATCGGGGTTAAAGTGCCCCGGGATAGAGTTCGTTTGTTGAGCTTGCTTGAGGTGCATAGCAAGGGCATAGTTGTTTACCTGGACAAATCATAATCAAGCATAACCTCATTACGAAAACGACGCTTCAGTTGTACGAAGGTTAACTAAGACACAATCCAAGAATGAAATGAAATAAGATGACGGGCTAATGATCTGACCTCAAGTGTCCTAACTTGTTCCTGGTATTGAGATATAATCTGCTTCAGCTGGTTCATCTCGTGCCCCCTTTCCTCGTATTCCTTTTGGCGCTCGTGCTGGATGGAAACCGCTCGTTTGAGGACGTTATTCTCCTGTAGAAGTGCTTCTAGCTGCTGCTTCAAGGTAAGGTTCTCCTGCAGCACATTCACGAATATGGGGATGGCTAATGGATGAATTATCGGGGAAATAACGTATTGAAGGTAGAGGTTGTTGTTGATAGTGAGAGAGAGTTATAAGAAAAATGAATGGACCTTCTGAAGGCTTTGGGCAGTTTCAGCAGTTACATGGGCACGTATGGCCTTCTCCAGCGCCTCGAGGGCTTGAGCCACGCGAATTTTGGCTTCGTCTATGTTTGATGCATTAAGGACTTGGCCAACCAAGAGATCTACCCACTCTGCACCATTAACGGGATTTCTGACAGCCGCTGTTGCCTCTCTTGCACTTGTGTCTTCATCGTTCGCCACTTTGCCTGCATCGAGAAGAATACGTAAAGCCCGTTATTCCGACAGTATGTCCCATTTGACTAGGGATTTTAGAGAGGAAGTATAACAAGATTCATGAGTAATATTGCTAAAGCATCTCAACTTGCTTTGTGCAAATGCTACTAGATTAGAAAGGAAGAAGAGATATATTACTTCATGAGCAGGAATGAGCTCTACATTTGCGAATAAGGAGTGTGGTTTAGGTATAGGCAGGACTCGCAAATCACATTTACCATGTGGGCAATCTATTCATTTTTCTTTACTTTGTTATTGCATGAAAATTATTTTCATATATAGCGAAGAAAAGCATTTGAAGTGACGGAAAATGAAACAATAGATTTTAAACTAGACTTTAAGACATAGGCAAAGAAAGCACCTTTGGCCAACAGTTGAGCATCAACTTCCTTGGTCACGTCAGGTGTACTTGATACTGTGCTCAATCGAAGCTCATTGAGTCTTTTGATAGCAAAATCCAAATCGTCGGCAGATTCTTCAAGCACCTTCTCAAGAAACTACAAACCAAAAGCATCGATAAGCACTTATGTTACATTAACGCCTCGGGCAAAAGCAACGTACATGTCATTCAATTTATTACGTTAAATCAAACAAGGGACAGATGTTCAGAAAAACAAGCATTTATTAATTCCCATTGATATGTAATATATTTTGCTTCTTAGCTTTTGACTTCTCGGTGATCGAAGCATAACAACAACTGACGCAGCAAATAGCAGTCATAAATCACATAGAAGGTAAACACCTACAAAGCATTTATGGATTTACTATTTCATCAGGCAAATAAACATTAGTTGTCCGTGAATCAAATCAAATCAAATAGGCAATAAAATTTCCGTATGTCCTGAAGCAGGGTAAGTCATACTTCTACCCATGTACTTCATCTTGGGATGATCCAGAGAAAACACGAGGTTGAATACCGAAAGAAGTAATTGGTGAAGATATGTAGAAAGAAAGCCAATTTCCAAAATTGAGTACACCTTATTTGGAGATAGAAGAACAATGGTAGCCAAAGCAAATGTTTTCATTGAAATTGGAACAATTTAAGCCATTACCAAATAATTGACGAGAAGCTTCGCATCATATTGCAGTATCAATCAAGATGTATAGCTTTCAAAGTACAAGTGTACGCACAAACGGCATATAGCCATTTTCAGCCTATATATTATCACAAGCTGAACATGAGAAACTACCATTTTTACATCATCAACCGCAAAACACAACATTATGCAGCACATCTGCATAAAATTTTGAAGAATGAAGCTAACATAAAGCCAATTGGAATCCATAAATCTCACTAACACCATCAAGAAATTGACTACGACAAAGTACAACAAATAGATGCCAACCATAAAAAGAATGAAAACCTGTCTATCCATATCAGGAAAAAGGGCAACTAGATGATCGACGGACAGCGACGAACTGAACGTTCTCGGTGGTGAGATAGACGAACAGCGAATTCTCTTCGATGACGGCGGCGATGACGATTCCTCAAAGATGTTCGATCTTTTCCCGCACACAGCCGCAGACATAGTTTCGATGTTTCTCAAGTACCTATCTCTGATCAGTCGCTGATCCCTCTACCACCTATACACAATAGAACATTTACACTTACTTCTTTACACAATATGCGTATGCCTATGATCTAACCCTCAACCGAAAGAAAAATTCAGATCCAATCTGAAAACAAACGAAGAAAAATGAAGAAATTACTAAAGCCCAGAGCATAAAGTACATGGATCACAAACATTCACGACGCGCCGGCAAGTTCGATGATCAAATTCATACCTGTATTGTATCGGTGCGTAATCATACGACCACCAAGATGATCTCTTCTACCTCTACTCTTTCAGAATCTACCGAGTTTTAGGTTTCATAGATTAATCGTCTGCAAGTTGAGAATCTTTTCCAGATTGTGAGGAATCGCAATGGGCGTCTTGAGGATGATGGCGGCGATGAAAATGGAAAATGAGCATCCCATAAAGGAAAAGGATGGGGAGCCAACCAATAGGTAGTGTACACGTCACATATTTATAGATTTATCTTTTTATATGAGGCGATTTTGTAATTTTAGAAATATCATTGCTTATTTTGTAATTTACATGTACGGTCTTCGTTTTCTTCCTTGTAGAACGATCATTACAGCACAGTTCAATTTCTAAGTCTCTCATGTCTGCACAATCACGAAACGTGCCAGCCATACATGCGATTAAGGAGTAATACATCGATTTTTTCTCTGTCGCATTCTATCAAACACAAAGCGGCTCGGCTAACAAATGTCTTCTCGCCGTCCGCAAACCGACCCGTCATCTTCTGCCCCGACGTGGGAATGCATACTTCCAGGCCCACCTTCCCGGAACAACGGCGGCTCCGGAGACCTCTCCGATGCGGGTCTACTCGCTTACGGTGCCGGAAGCTCGATCGCCGTCGTTGATACCCGAACTATGCAGCTCATCTCCGCCGTACCCCTGCCGTCATCCGCTTCGATCTCACCATTCGTCACCTCCGTGAGGTGGGCACCTCACTCTCTTCCCAGACACGACGTTGTTTCGTCGGCGACGCACCTCGCCCTCGCCGTCGGGGACCGACACGGGCGCGTGTCGCTGATCGATCTGCGATCCAAGTCGCCCGTCCTCTTCTTCGAAACCAACAGCAGCAACAGCTCTAGTACAGCTGCTTCGACGAGTAACACCAACAAATCAGGTATTCAGGATCTGTGTTGGATCCAAAGCAGATCGGATTCTTGGTGTCTAGCGGCAATCTCGGGACCTTCGATTCTGTCCATTTATAACACGACGACAGGGCGGTGTTTCTTCAAATACGATGCTTCCCCGGAGTATTTTTCTTGTCTGCGTAGGGACCCATTTGATTCCAGGCATTTCTGCGCATTGGGGCTGAAAGGATTTTTACTGTCGGTGAAGCTAATAGGGGATGATTCTGAGAACGACGTGGTTTTGAAGGAGGTTCAGATTAGGACCGATGTGTCCGAATTGGCGAAATTGGAGAGAGATAATGGGGTGTCAGCTCAAGCGCCTGCCTCGGTGGCGTTTCCAAATTATGTGGTGAAGTTTGCATTCTCGCCACATTCGAAGCATGTCATTGTTGTGGGTTTTCCGAGAGAAGTGGTTTTGTTCGATTTGCAGTACAATGCGGTGTTGTTTAACGCTGGTTTTCCCAGACGGTGTGGGAAAATGCTGGATGTGTTGGTTGATAGGATGCTGGAGGTTTTCTACTGTGTGCACTTGGATGGAAAAATTACTACTTGGAGGCGAAAAGAGTGAGTATTAACTGTTCCGTCCTATCTTGAATATTTTTGGTTGCTTTTCTTTCTGTTTCAGTATTGTGTTGGTCTTTGATGCTGCTATGTGAACTTCGTAAAGTTATTTATCTAGCATTAATCAAAACGGAGTAAGAATAGAGTTCTTTCGATCTGCTGAAACGTCAAACCATGTCAATTGGGAAGAATTTGGTTCCCTTGACATTATATCGTACGGTTGTACATATCTGCATTATTTTTCTGCTTCATCTGGGAATACCATCCTTTTTTCACTCGGAATATTAGCTGACTTGTTGATCGTATATTTGCATGTATCTCAGAGGGGAGCAGGTGCATGTTATGTGTTCCATGGATGAGTTAATACCTTCAATCGGCACACCTGTTCCTTCTCCCCTACTTCTTACAGCTGCCATTTCCCAGTCAGATTCCATCTTCCAGGAAATTAACAAGCATTGTCCCGTCACAGATCCGTCTGATATTGATTTTAACAATCCCTTCGATTTCGTCGATGAGTCCAATAAAATTTGTAAGACACATTTAGTGTCTGTTTCGGATGATGGTAAAGTTTGGAAATGGCTCTTAACTGCTGAAACGCCTGATGATGCCCGTAGTGATACAGAGAGCACAGATATGGTAGCTCAAGTACGTGAAGTTTCAGCTACAGAAGCTGACGAAAATATATCAAGTGCAGTTATATCGCAAGAGGATAAGAATAGTGGAGATAAGACCAAATCTCGTCCCTTGATTTCTGCTGATGAAGTGTCATTCAAGGTTGTCAGTTGAACAAATCTAAGACAGCAATTCCAATGTTCCATTTTTCTGTAGGCTAAATCGCATGATTCCGTATGCGACTGCTGCTCGTTTATTTTTTCATGCATTTGGTCTTGACTGAGTTAAACCAATATTGCAGATGAATTTGGCTGGGCAGCTGCATCTTCTCTCCTCGGCTGTGACTATGTTGGCTGTCCCATCACCTTCACTGACTGCTACTTTGGCACGTGAGTGGTCTTTGTTTGTTTCCTCCAGTTCTGATTTATCTGAATGGTTTTTCCTATTTCAGAATTTTTAAAAGATATCTATTTACTATTTCATCGTTAACTGAATATTCTTGCAATACATAAAGGTGGGGGAAACGCTCCCGCTTCAGCTGTTCCACTAGTTGCTTTAGGGACTCAGAACGGCACGATAGAAGTGGTAGACATCTCTGCAAATGCTGTTGCTGCGAGTTTTTCCGTTCATAGTGGTACGGTTAGGGGTTTGCGCTGGCTAGGCAATTCTAGGCTGGTGTCCTTCTCCTTTACACCGGTAAAAGTTTGTCATATGCTTCTTTTGTTGTCTTATGAGTACCAATATTTTTGGAGTGCTGCAATTTCTGATCGTTGTATAAGGTGCAGATTCTGAGTTTTTTTCCCTGTTCAGGGAACTGAAAAAATAGGAGGATATATCAATAAGCTTGTCGTAACCTGCTTGAGAAGTGGCTTGAATCGAACATTTAGAGTATTACAAAAGCCTGAACGAGCACCCATAAGAGCATTAAGGGCTTCATCTTCTGGAAGGTATGCTGATTTCTTTGTATCAGGACGTATAGTATTCTATCTTAGAAAGCATTTAAGGCCAGAGTTTTGTTGTATATTATTATGTAATGTGTTTGAACTTGAACTGTTAAAAGTTCCTTGCATCTGCTGATGTATCTGCAAATTTAATGCTATGTTGTCCATGGTGCATAGTTTATTGGCAAAGATCCTGTTAAATTTTTGTATAATATAGAAATGCCTCACTTCACTCTCAGTTCAAAGTTTTAGATGAGTTAATATTTACTCATGGCACCAAGATCAGGGCAAACAAGTGTGTCAAGACCTTACTTGCCTATTTAGGGACGATGAGAGGATTGTTGTTACAGATGATGATTTTTATTTGAAGTCTGTGCAGTAATTTGATGTCAAAACTGGAACTTGTAGTACAACGTGCATTCTAAATTACCCTTACATGATGCAGTACACGTGCTTGATGAGGAATCTTGTTACGATCTGCCTGTTTTAACTTCTGCCATCAGTTCTTTAGTCTTCTTTGCCGTATGACTTTGGTCAGACTTAATATCGGCATCTTCAATTTCTTATAGCAATTTTGTAGGATACCCTTACTTGATGTAGTACATTTGCTTTCAGATATCTCTTGATTTTATTCCGGGATGCTCCTGTAGAGGTTTGGGCGATGACAAAGACCCCGATCATGGTTAGTCGCAGATTCTTCTTTCTCTACCACTATTGCTTTAACTTAGAGAATTGCCCACCTGTAATGAAAATGCAAACTTCGCAAACTTTCATCTTTGTGTGTTTGTAAGTGGAAACTGACCTTGTCCAGGTTAAATATTGGACAATTGAATTAATTTGCCTGCCTCCCCTTATAGAAAAATCATTCAGGAATTCGATTTACTTCAGAGGATCCTCCCAGTGATGGAACTTCCGTCAAACATATCCCCATATCACTCTCTTTTTAATGAATGTTTAGGAAATCTTATTCAGATAAAAAGAATGAAAAGAGACTACTCTCACTACTTCTGTGAATCAATGAAAATCCATCTCTGCAGTGTTCTTGACAATTTACATGTTATATCTTGCAGCTGAGGTCATTGGCCCTTCCTTTTACTGTTCTGGAGTGGACTCTTCCAACAGTACCTAGACCATCCCAAAGTGGATCTCCGAGGTCCTCTTCATTTCTATCCAGAGACCGTGGTGGCCCGCCCCCAACTGAGACCTCGTCCCCGGCTAAAGAATCTTCCGCTGATTCTAGTCAGTTTAATTTTCTTCTCTGTTTATCATTCAGAAGCAGCTATTTGCTTGCGTCCAAGTTTTAAATTTCTATGATTTTGTTGTGATAAATGTTTCTTAACTGCAGAAGAGGGTGTGGATTCATCCCAAGATGAATTTTCAGAAAGTTTTGCATTTGCTCTTGTAAATGGTGCACTTGGGGTTTTTGAGGTTCGTGGCCGAAGAATTAGAGACTTCAGGTTTGGATTTTCTTTCATAGTTGATCGTTACCTACCTTTGTTCCACACTGTTAGTAATATTTGTATAATTAATTGCAGACCAAAGTGGCCCTCAACTTCATTTGCTTCGACTGACGGATTGTTCACTGCCATGGCTTATCGCTTGCCTCACGTAGTATGTACCATCTATGATGATTTAGATTGATTATTGTAACCTCACCTCGCTTTTAACTCTACAGAGTTGTTATCATTTGGAAGCTTTTGCATGTACATTTCAGGTTATGGGTGACAGATCAGGCAACATACGTTGGTGGGATGTGACAACTGGGCAATCTTCATCGTTCACCACTCACAGGGAAGGTATCAGGCGGATCAAGTTCTCACCTGTTGTTCCTGGAGATCGTAGTCGTGGGCGTATAGCTGTTCTGTTTTATGACAACACATGCTCTGTGTTTGATCTTGTAAGATGTCGACATCAACTCTTAACAATTTAATAGCACATTTACATATAGGAATCTGACATACGTATGAGTCCCATTATTTCTCAAGACGTTTTTCAAAAAGTGAACTTAGCTCTTCTTTTATAGTTGTGGATGTAGGAGTTTCTTGACAATGGATGGAAACATAGAAGATCATTTTTGTTTTAATACAGAACTCAATTTCTGAACAAAAGTTCGAAATTGTCTTTGATTTGCAGGACTCTCCAGACCCATTGGCCAATTCCCTTTTGCAACCACAGTTTCCCGGAACCCTTGTTCTTGAACTTGATTGGTTGCCATTGCGGACAAATAAGGACGATCCCCTCGTACTTTGCATTGCTGGAGCCGATAGTAGTTTCCGTCTGGTAGAACTTAGCGCGTATGTTTATCTCTTCTCTATAGTTTTTTGTGCCTTTATTTACAAGTTTTTTCTGGCTACAGCATATAAAATCAGCGATTATCATTTTCCTGATACAGTAGCATCAAATGCTGATGGAATCTGATCTGTGGATTAGAACAACTAATTCTTTTTCAGTAAAATATGTCACCTTTTTCTCATATATATGCCTGTACTGTACTTGTGGGACAACCTGGTTTCAAAGATCCAATAAGTAGCAATATTCTGGTCTAAATAATTCCGCTGAAATTGGAGGATTTGTTAGGCTAATAATCTGATTGCATGTGAATGCCCTGTTGGATCACAAAAAACTAAAAATAGAAATGTAGAATATTTACCTTTTCTAAATATTCTTCCACGTCTGGACAACGCCGGCTGAATCTTTAAGGATCCTTTCTCGAACTTGTAAACAACAGGCGATGTTTCATACTGTTGTCTGTAGTTCACTTATTTTTTGTATTCGTTCTATTCTATCTCTTTCTTAATTTGCCTTAGAGCTAAAGAACTATAGAGGCCTCATCTGTTCTTAGGTGCATGAAATACTTTATATTTTGCATCTTGAACACATTATTTTGTTCAGTAAGATTTGAACTCAGTAAGTTCCATGATAATATATGCCTGTTCATGCAGAACTGACCAGAAAATGGGGGGTTTTGTTACCCAAGCTCGTCCAATGAAAGAGAGGTTTCGTCCCGTACCCTTGCCATCTCCAGTTCTACTGCCTCCGTCACATGCCCTGGTATGTTTTAAGCAACAGTTATGAAGACAGAGACCACACAAACGTTTTATTCATTCCATTAGTGTTTTCCTCGCTAATGATTAATCTATTATCCAATATATGGATAATCCTATGAAGCTGTAGCTTTTCATGGATTGAACCATTTGTATTTGAACTCTTACAGTTTCTTGTAATGAGATCAATGTTTAGGTTCGATGTATAGTATGCCATGTTGATCTGCTGAATTGAGACCGTTTGATTTATCTACAGGCATTGAGAATGATTTTACAATTAGGAGTGAGGCCTACATGGTTTGATGCATTTGGCACAAACATGAATAAAGCATATTCATACGTTCCAAAAACCCCATCAGCTGGAGATCTCCGTGGTTATATGATTGATTCACCACGCGTCGGTGACTATGCTGTTCCAGAAATGCTTCTTAAAGTATTAGAGCCATACCGTATAGAAGGTTTAAGTTTTATTTGCACGTACTTACAAGCATTGGGCATTGAGAACTTAGTATTCTTTTCTCTTACCAGGATGCCTCATTGATGACGATAACTTGATACTATATGCTAAAGTAGTAAAAAAGAATGTGGCTTTGAGGTTGGCATTTACAGCGGCAATCTTTGGTGAATCCATGGAGGCACTTTTCTGGCTTCAATTGCCTCGCGCTTTCAACCACTTAATGGATAAGCTGGTTAACAAGTCCTCACAAAAGGGCCCACCACCAGCTCAAAACCCTGAAATCGACGAGGCTTCCATGCTGAGCAGAATATCTTCGAAAGGCAAATCGGTGCCTGGGTCAGGAAAGAACTCATTGGTGAGTTGTGGCAAACTCTTCGTGTTTTCTCTGGTGTTTGAACTTCTTTTGTTTTGTGTTATATGTAAATCATTTTTGTTTGTGTTACTCATTGTTGACACATTTCCCCGCAGGTTAATGGGCAGCTTAGATTAATGGCTTTCGAACAGCAAGAACTGTGGGAGTCTGCTAACGAGCGTATACCCTGGCATGAGAAATTGGAAGGAGAAGAAGCAATTCAAAACCGTGTGCATGAGTGAGTTTTTCATCTAAATTTGCTTTGCATTTTGCATATTTCAGTAATATACAGTAACAATATATGGATAAACTCATGGAAATTTTCCGATTTTATACTACCTTGAGCAGTTGAGTTTTTCTTTCTTTATTAGCCTCTCGGCGGGATGGTTGTAATTCTACCTGGCGAGTACATTATTCTCAACTTGAAGTGAACTATTATTTCGAACGAGCTTGGTCTGACATTTTTGTCCTCAGGCTTGTTTCGGTAGGAAACCTGGAAGGTGCAGTTAGTTTGCTACTCTCAACATCTCCCGAAAGCTCTTACTTCTACGCAAATGCTCTTCGAGCTGTTGCTCTTTCCTCAGCTGTATCTTCATCCCTACTCGAACTGGCTGTGAAGGTAGTTGCAGCCAATATGGTCCGAACCGACAGGTCAATGTCCGGGACCCACCTTCTCTGTGCCGTTGGTAGGTATCAAGAAGCCTGTTCTCAGGTACAAGTTTCTCTCAGGATTACTTTATTACCTCCATGTGTGTGTGTGTGTGTACTTATGTTTTACGTCTTAAACCAATCGATGATAGTTTACAATATTACGTATCATTCAACCCTTTGCAGTTGCAAGACGCTGGATGCTGGACAGATGCTGCAACATTAGCTGCAACACATTTAAAGGGATCTGATTATGCAAGGTTTCTGAGCCTTTTTCCTGTCCTCGAACTTAACCATTAAGACGAAATCTTATCATATGAATCTCAATTCCTCGAAATCCCTCAGGGTTTTGCAACGATGGGCCGAACACGTCCTTCATGCCGAACATAACATCTGGAGGTACGCTTCTAACACTCCTCCGAAAACATCTTCGACGATTAGGGAAACATTAAATTCTTACGTGCAAAATATAAATTTCTATGATAGGGCTTTGATCTTGTACGTGGCTGCGGGCGCTTTACAAGAGGCGTTGTCAGCACTTCGAGAGGCACAGCTCCCCGACACAGCAGCCATGTTCATACTCGCCTGCCGAGAAATGCTCGACGATTTTCTGGGCTCTTGCGAAGAAGCGTCGGGCTTGGCCAAGGAAGATGTGTTGAAAACCTTGCCTATGCTCGACCCTTCGAATGAAGATATTGAAGCAGTTGGTGAGTATTATGGACAGTATCAGAGGAAGCTTGTGCATCTTTGCATGGAATCACAGCCTTACACTGAGTAATTCTGATTTTTTTTTTTTTCCCTTTTATTACATACTAAAGGTATTGGTATATATAAAAATAATACATTGAGGCTTTTGTTGTACTGTATTATTGTGTAATGATGTGATCTTTATTCAAGAACAAATTTATTTTACACAGCCAATGAATTCATATTTTATTACAAATACCCACTCCTCATATTACACACATAATACTATATAGACAATAATCAAAATATAGCTCTCTCTTACACCATCATTACAAGACCAAACACAAGACCAGCCAAGGCCACTGCCGGAGATCCAACGGCCACCAACGGAGCTGAACTGGGCGGTGGGGCCGGTGGTGGCTGCCTATTGAACGGAATAAAGTCATTTGGCGGTGGGCGGGCCGCAGACTCGGGGCCGGGTAATACCGCCGGAGGAGGCGTCATCGTTCCGCTTGGAGCGGGACCAGGTGAACCCGATGATGGGGCCCGCGGGTTCGATGGTGCGGGAGATGTTGGAGTCGAGGCGCCCGGGCTCGACGGTGCGGGAGATGGGCTCGGGATCGGGCTAGGGCTAGGGCTAGCCGACGATGTGACGTTGATCTCTAGTTTCTGTCCTAACGAACAGTGCTGGCCGAACGTGCAGATGTAGTAGTCTGAGCCGGTGGAGTTCAGGGTCAAGCTGGACGGGCCGACGGTCACCAGGGAAATGGGGTTGCTCGAGCTGCACGAGTCGTAGGCTTGCTTCGTCACCTTGGCTACGTCGTGAAATCCCGTCGTGTAGTTGAACACTGCAGATGGCAAAATTAAAAATGGTTATCATCAATTTCTTTAGTTGAAAATGCATTTTTCGATTCAATCACAATGGCCCCAAATTATCCCGTGGGGTGGCTAGTGGTAGACCAGGTGGTTAATACGTTAATCATGCGTTCAAATCCCATGACTATCGAAGTTTAATATGGCCTCGTACAGTCATATGGATCGGTGAGGATTAATCCCGCTATAAGTCACGAGTCGTCCCATGGTCGACAATGAAATTTAGATTCGATTCAGACTGAACTAAGTCGAAGTGTGGGGACTAAGATATCATTACGCCGAAATACCTATCTCACATGAGGGGCAAAAAAAAAAAAGAAACGGCCTCAAATTAGGTCTATTATTCTCTACCTATTTGGGTAGCAACCCAACTCCGTTAGATTTTCGACACGTTAAAAATTTGAATTTTCGATAACGTGTATAAAATCCAATGGAATCTAATTCGTTTTCCACATGGGTTTTGCAGCCATTTCTCATATAACTACTAAATATGTTTTTCAATAGATTAATTTCATTACCAAAACAAACAATCATAGGAGAAAACCAAACCCTAAGATTCTTTTAATTCAACAAGCAAACACATACATACTTAAAAATTAAATCAGTACAAAAGGTTACCTAAAACATCTCCAACTCTGAAGACATGCTGGGAAGCCCAGGTGGCGTAAGCAGATGGGTTCGGCGGAACCGTCCAGCCTAAGCCGTCGCCGACGACGTAAGTGGCCGCCTGAGAATCTCCCAACAAAGAAGACAGCCCAACTAAAACAACGCAAAAAACAGCCCACCGATTATACATATTGTATATTGTGTCCTCAGTTGGCCCCTTCTTACAAAAAGACTTTAACTTTAATGTTTTCTTCAACAACTCAACTGTCCGAAAATCAAGTATGGAGGAGTGATAGTCGTATATGCACCTATATATAGAGTAGGGACATGGAAGATTTCCACGTATTATAGATTACAGATTGTTAAAGAGAGTTGTGGAGAAGTTGATCATTGACTGGGCTTTTTCATCTGATTCACACCACCATTATGTGCTCGATCTAGCTGTAAGAAGGCCATTGGCCCAGAGAGAGAGAGAGGTTTGACAAGTAGTTTGGGTAGAACTGCTCAAACAGTCAAATTGATGTATTAGTTTTATTACAATGGAAAGGTATTTGGCAAATGTGCTTGCTTAGAATGTATGTATGCGTAGAACATTGACTACTTCGTTTGTGGGTCGTTTTATTAGGTAACTTAGGTGTCGTCAGATGGTTGATGGTTTACCTTTACGTCGCTCCTCAAAGGCGGTAAGAAGATTCAACTCAAGCTGGCCGACTCATTAATTCTTGGGAGATTAAGTGATGAGATTAAATGAATGGCATGTGAATAATTAATGGGATAAAACCCAAAATGGTTCCCCAATGTTTATCCTATATACCAATTTAGTCCACAATGTTTTGTCTGAACCAATTTAGTCTCCAATGTTATCGATTTTGGACCAATTTGGTCATTCTGTCACGATAAACGTAACGGAAATCTCACACGTGATCCATACTAAATCATGTATAAATCGAATTTTGGAATATTTGCAGGATTTGGGGGGTTCGTGCTGTTTCGTTCTACTGTCAGTGAAGCTCGACGGAGCAGATGATCTAGAGCTCATATTCGAATTTTAGAGGAGAAATTTTTAGTTTCGTGCTCTAATTTCAGTAACCATTTCAATTTTATCGATCCACACATGATTTATTGTGAGACACGCATGAGATTTTCGTTAAAATTGACGTTTATCGTTGCGGAAGGACCACTTTAGTCTAAAATCGGCAATATTGGGAACTAAATTGGTTCATGCGAAACATTGGGGACTAAATTGGTCCATAAGGTAAACATTGGAGATCATTTTGAGTTTTATCCCAATAATTAATTATTAAATTGGTTGAAATGAAGCTTGTTGACTGCGTCAACGACGTCGTATCTCGTCTCTTCTCGATTCTTGAACTTACATAATTAAATATAAATAATCTATATCTATTATCCAATTGAACTAGTTTACTGCTTTTGGCTTCCAACTATAGTATGTATATATCATAATTTTTTATTTTTTTTGTGATAATGGTATCCATTATTGGTTGAAAAGATCCAACTTACAAGTCATTCCCATCCCCATCTTAAATAGTAGATAAATGAATATATTAAAAAATAGCTAATGCCTTGTATAATGGCAAGAGCCTTAAGGATTTGTGAGTTAGGTCGTGGAATCAAATCCCTCCTCCCACAATTTCTTTAGTAGTCTCCATGAGAGTTATTTCTCATGACTATCGTTGTCAGGTGGATTTGAGATGTATTCATCTGGCCCCGGAGATTAGTCCTACCACTGGAATGTGTGGCACAATTAAGCCTCATTCAGGTCTGTGTGACGCAACCTCACACCGATATTTAGGGACTAGCTCATAGCCAGATCAAGTGAGGATACCTCGGCACTGAAAAAAAAAGAATATATTAAAAAATAAAAAAAAGCAAAAAAAAACTTTAATGTCTTCTTTTAGATATTCTATGTAATTCTCGTCCTCACTAATTCAGTAAGAAACGAGACGTCGCCTATAAATATATTCTGATTTTCAGCAAAACTAATCTTTCTAATATGTGTACATGTTGAAAGTGAATCCATAATATTCATGTGAAGATATGAATGTATTCCATTATTTGATATAAGAGACCATCATTCGTCCTATTAACTAACCTATTTCTTCTCCATTATTACCTTATCTTTCACATATGAAACACTACACTTTGTGTCATTTGGAGAAGTATAGCCAATTCTTAACTACGAAGTCTCTATTCTCTTTCCTTTTTCAATGTACTCTTTTTATTATTATTGTTATTGTTTTATTTGTTTTATTTATTAATTTCCTTTTACATATACCGACAAACTCCAACCTCAAAACAGAGACTAGACAAATTTCATCTCATAAATATCCCTCATATAAAAATAGATAAAAATAAATAAATAAGAAAATTCAAGCTCATAATCTCAATAGAAAAACTAAAATCAACGCCAATATCACCAACAATAACGACGACGATGATCCCATCAGCTTCCCACGACAAAATCCTTGAAAAAGGAAAGGTTTTACAAAGTTTAGGAACCAAAAAGGAAAGGTAAAAAAACAAAAAAGTAAAGGTTTTACAAAGTTTAGGAACAAAACGGTACATTTGAAAGTTTGAACACTAACAGTGAAACTTTGATATAATATAAGCATCAAATTTGCCGTTTACTTAAAAAAATATAATAAAAACAAACTTCAAGAAACACAAAAACATCGTACTACTCCGAAATGCAATAAAAATGTACCTTACTGCTCGCCGCATCCGAAGACTTAAGCCCGCGAAAACCAATATCATAAGACAAACTCCCATCGGGCTTGAAAAGCCCGTAGTAATTCTCCGAGCCCGCCCCGCGCTTCAAATCCTCGTTGAAAAGCGCAAAGACGTAAGCTTTCAGCACGGTCTTCGGCCTGAGAGGAGTCCCCTTCCTCTTCGCCAGCCTCTTCCGAAGGTTATAATTGTACGTCCTCGCATTGCTCTTCGTCGCCCCGGGCTCGCCCTCATCCCCCCGCGAGGCCCAGCCCGTCTCCGTAATCAAAACCTCCATCTTCCCAAAGCCCGCATCTTCCAACGCGGCATAAGCAGCGTCGATCTGTGCGTCGAGCAAGTTGTCGTAAACTAGGCCCGTTTTCTCGTCCCTTACGCCCTCGTTTTTATTGAACAGAGCGTAGTTTACGTCGATCTTTCCTTGGCTGTAAGTGTAAGCCAAGAATGGATAGGCGTTAAGACAAAAGGGCGACTTTACCCCGGCAAAGAACTCCAAGAGCGGCTTCATCAGCTGGGCCACGCCGTCCTTGAAGACGCACGAAGAAGGCGGGAAGGAATCCGCGAAAACCGCCTGGGAATGGGCCGTCGTGATCTGCACCTTGTCGTCTATCCCGAGCTTCACGGTGGCGTTGTGGATGTTTTTCACGGCCCCCAATAATGCCACCGCCAGGCCGCCGTCGGCCCCTCCGAGGACTTCGTTGCCCACCGCTATCCCTACTATGTTCGTCTCTGGGAGGAATGCCCGGACGTTGTCCTTGACCCACGCGACGGCTCGGTCCGGGCTCGAGCCCACGTCTTCGACGGACTCGTTGGGGAGCCCGACGACTAGCTCCAGCCCGGTCCCCTTGAAGGCGTTGAGGACGGAGTGGTCCGCGTCGTAGATTCGAACGTTCTTTATCTTTGCCGACCTGAGAAGCGCCGCGACTCTGTCGGGCGTGGGGATGTTGTCGGCTATACGGCCGTAGTTGATGCCGTAGGTGCCCGTGAAGGCGTCGGCGACGTGGGCTGTAAGAAAAAAAGTTCAAGAATCACTATCAGCCAGCCCTAAAATTACACAATCGACCAACCATAGATTATTGCATCAGCGTAAATCTTCAGAGGCAAAACAAAACCCATCATCGATATAGTTCGAAGCTATGATTTACGAAGGCTTAAAGGATGAAATCAACAGCCAAAGCAAATACCTTTATCAGTGAATAACTGAGCCAAGAACAGTAGCAGAAACAGAAGCAGAATCTTCGTCGCGTTTTGAGGCATCATCGCTTAGGGACTAAAAAATCGAACTTTTTAACGATAGATTACTCGGAAAGTAGAGCCCATCAACTTTCGACGCCTGGGACGAAGCTGTTCTATTGGGCTGATGGAATAATCTACTCAGTTTATGCTTAGAACGCTGTAATGATTACGTTGAAGGCGAAGCTCGGAAACTTATGATTTGTTCCCAGGTTGTGTGTTATGAGACGTTAAACAATCATCAGCGATGAATATGAATCGATTGCGTAAGCAATTTTTCTTTTTGTCGGAAGATTCTTTTGCTGCTGTTCTTCAATTTGGTTGACGCGTTTGAAGCTTTCGTGTCAGCATTTGGACTCTTTGTATTGGTTTTTGAACGGGAAAGTTGGCCCCTTTGGCCTTTTTTTTTTTTTTTTTTTTTAAGAAAATAATAAAAAAAAGTTTATATTTATTAAAGTATCTGAAGTAATTTAATTCTAAGTTATTAAAGGTTCAATTTAAATCAAATTTGAAGCTCCTCATTTCTAGTCTGATCAATTCTCCTGTAGTTCAGTCCATCGAATTTGAACCCTATTATCAGTTAGAAGACGACTATTCGATTTTCAGCCCGACTAATCCGTCGTGCTGGCCCATGTTTCTGTCCCTAGTTCACCCAGACAGTGGTATCAAGAAATCCAAATAAAATTAAATACATGACTGTCACATATCGATTGGGCTATGAAGATAATTGAGCCGTTGCAGAATTAGGTTGGGCTTTGCGTTTATTGGGCCGAGTTTATTCATTAGTATTTTGGTATCTTTATTAGTATTGGAGTATTATAAATATTGTAATCAAATTATCGATGAGATTAAGCAAAATTAATACAACTCTATTTCTTCTCTAACTTTATCTCTTTCTCTCCTTTCTCTGTTCTCTATCTCTCGAAGCTTTCTCAATTCTCTCTTCTAACTCTTCTTCCTCACTATCTCTCATTCGATCAGCCTTTTTCTTCATTAAAAATCGCAGTTCGTTACAACATGAACTACTTGTGAGAGACTATTGCCCGACCATTTGACTAGACATGAAAATGTGCCAAATTCAACCCATTTTCAGGACGCGAGTTAGTCGAGCTTTTCTCACGAGCTCAATTATAGTTAGTTAAGCTCGAACTCGAGCTTTGAGACTTGATTAGATATAAAAAGAAAAAAACAAAAAATCAGAAAAAAAAAACTCGTAAACTCTCGATTACTCGCAACCAAGCTCGATCTCGAGCTCAGAATCGACACGGCTCATCTTTCATTCCTAAATTTGATCTATAACTTGGGAATTTACACTTCATACATTCAAGGTTGTGAAAACTCTTCAAGGGTATGAAATGACTCGAATACCCTCCTCACATTTATATTACAAACTAAGATCTCTTGCAGCATCTTATCATCTTCAGCACAATCAACGACCACAACTACCAATTCTTTCCCACCAAAAAAACAAAACAATGGACTGATAAAAGATACAACCAATAAATACACAAGAGAAAAAAAAAAAAAAAGTAAAAATGGCGATGATATGGTCCGTCTCAAATGCAAAACCTCTTATCCCCAGCGTGTCGCCATACAAGCAGTATCATCATCGTGTAAGAACACCCAAAATCGTCTGCAGATCAGCAGCAAAACCTGATAAAGTCATCGGCAGGAGAGACATTTCCTTGGCCGCATTGCTTCTCGCCGCCTAACCAAACTTCAATTTCGCCAATGCGGCTATCTTAGAGGCGGACGACGACGAGGAGCTGCTGGAGAAAGTCAAGAAGGATAGGAAGAAGAGGCTTGAGAAGCAAGGCGTTATAAAGTCGTCGGCAAAAGAGACAGGTTTATTAATCCTTTGCTTGAACGATTTATCTTATTACAGTAGCTTGTGTTTATCTTTGGCTTCGATTCTGTTTCTGGGATTTTTTGGGTCGTGATTATGGTTAGTTTTGGATCATGGGCTTCATGGATGATAATGCTTGCAGCATTGGAATCGATCTTTTTTCTGAAGGAATGATCTCCAAGTGTTTGACCTAATGCGTCAGCTAAATCCCATTGCAGCATACCTTCAAGATCTTGTTTATAAGCTGAGCAAAGTAGGCCAAGCCATAGAAAAGAACGATCTCCCCGCCGCAAGCTCGGTTCTTGGTGCGAGCAAGGATTCCGAATGGGTCAAGAAAGTCAGTTCTGCGTTCGACAAGGTAATTCCATTGCATTAGTTAACATATAGATTAGTACTTAAGCCTTTAAACAAAGAAGTAAAAACTTCATCTTGTGTGTAGTTGAGCTCGAGCGAAGAAGAAAAGGCAGAGGTCAATTCTTCGCTGTCTTCCTTAATCTCCTCGGGTAAGTTTCGTTCTCGAATAAGAGATTCTGACAAGGTCTTTCGATGTAGCGATTAATGTCCCATCTTCTGCTTACGGTTGCAGTTTCTAACAATGACATCGAAGGTTCTAAGGCATCGTTCGTGGCCTCTGCAACTGCCTTCGAGAAGTGGACTGCGATAACTGGACTGGTCGAACAGCTCAAGGGCCTATGAAGAACTCAAGTACCTTGCTATTATACATTAGTCATCCACCTTAGAGAGTTGGCAAGAATCCGATGATTCTTTGTCCCTAAGCATTTTTTCAACTGATTGTTGTCCTCTTGCTGAATCCACCCGATAACTGAGTCGGGAAACTGTAGCCATATATCGAAATAGCGTTACAATGCGAAGCCTAACGAAAGCTCGAATGGGCAACTCAAACAGACCACAATGCACATTTGCATCGTTGAAGATTAAACTCTCGGAAGGAAATAACGTAACACTCTCAATGCAGAAGAGAAGATAAACAAAACCGTTAGGACCATTCTCTTCGTACATCCATATGTCGTCCGAAAAAGCTACCATCTTTAGATTTGGGAAGCAATCAATTAACTAAAGTATTAACTGCAATCTTAAAAGTACATTATGGCATAAAAAAGCAGAATATCAAACGTCCTAACACTCTTGATTATATTCCAAAAAGTTCCAAGAATAGATAAGAAATGCCAATCAAAAATAGCACTATTCCTTTTTAGTGACTTAGCATATGTTGACTCTCTCTAAATGTAAGGAGGAGGGGCAGCACATCAGAAAAAGCAAACTTGCTTGATTCTTTCTTTCTGGCAGCACATTGATGTCTTTATTTGATGCCAAAACAAAACATCCCATGTCGTCCATGGATTATAGCCTCATTGGCTTGGTTGCGTACTTTGACTTTAGGGTCATCATCGTCATAATAAAGTCAACAGAACTAACTGTTCTTGCAAGAAAAAAGTTGAAGGGTGCAAATAGAAAAGTTGTACTAATTAATAATAATACTTATATTGAGTTCCCTTGATCGAAACAAATGTACAAAGGTTTGACCTTTTTCGCTTGCGCGTGTACGCCACGCTTGATGTTCCTTCATGCGTGCTTAGCTTTGCTAGCAATTACCCAAGATTATTAATGGGAAGAACACAGCCGTGAGAGAGAGAGAGAGAGAGAGAGAGAGAGACTTGCCCACTCTATATGGTGCTGAAGCTTGTATCGTGCACATAAAAGGAGGAATCTTTTTGTCAAATCGCAAATTAAGGTGTCGTTGATTTGATTTCTTGTCCCCCTTAATGCTTTGCTTTCGTAATTTCACTTTCTTAGGGTGCAACAATTGGGAACTGTGATGAGCTATCGAGCCACCCAAGAGCGTTTGCCTTTTGTCCTTGCTGTAGTAAATTTACGTCTTCTTTCTAGTTTGTTCGAGTAGGTGATCGGCGCGTGAGATGAGCGTTGGATGTTAGAAGACGATGAAAGCTGTTAAGAGAAAAGTGGGCAAGTATGAGCTCGGAAGGACCATCGGCGAGGGAACTTTCGCCAAGGTTAAGTTCGCACAGAACGTTGAGACCGGCGAGGCCGTGGCCATCAAAGTCATGGCCAAGAGTACGATTCTCAAGCATAAAATGGTGGATCAGGTATATTTTCTGATGCCTCCTTGTCCTAATTCATTGCTCTTCGAAGTAGTTTTTGAGTTGTCTGATTGTGATCGATGCTTCGGATTGTCTGCTGATCTTTGTCGTCGTTCGTTTTCGAACAAGTCCGTTTTTTCGCAATAGGCACAAAACCCGGCTTATGTTTGAACCCAGCTACTCAAATTTGTTGTTTTTTTATGGTTATTCCATGGCCTGTCTAGCGGGATGAAAGGTTCTCGACATTTTTGGAACTTTATATCTGAAGCGAAGATTATTTGGATTTCGAAATGATGCAGACTTTTGATGTTGTTCCTTAGTTTTCGTCGTGAATTTCATCTACAGATAAAGAGAGAAATTTCCATAATGAAGATTGTTCGCCATCCGTGCATTGTCAGGCTGAACGAGGTATTTCTCCGAGTCTCCGATATATTTCAGACCAGACGAAATTTCATTCGAACGTTGTTCTGATGCGTTCAAATAGTTTAAACTTTTCTCGGGTTTCTGCCTTTCCTTAAGGTTTTGGCGAGCGCGACGAAAGTTTACATAGTTCTGGAGCTAGTGACTGGAGGGGAGCTTTACGACAAGATTGTAAGGACATCACTCTTTGTAATTGTCTTAATGTCAATAAAATTCTTTTCTTGGTGGATATATGTATGTCTATTGTCCCGTCCATCTGATGTAAGAGAATTTTCGTAGAAGTTTCTATGCCTGTTTTAACGTCCTGGCGGTGCTTAGGTTCTCCATCGCATGCTTCCTGAGAATGAGTCGAGGAGATACTTTCAGCAACTGATCGACGCAGTCTCACATTGCCATAGCAAAGGCGTGTATCATCGCGACCTAAAGGTTTTAAGTGTTCTTATAGTGATTGTTTGAGACATTGGTATTTGTCTGAATTCTAACAGAGATAATCTACACCGTATAGCCCGAAAATCTGCTCCTAGATTCCAAAGGAAACTTGAAGATTTCTGATTTCGGATTGAGTGCCTTGCCTCAGCAAGTAAAGGGATAGCTTGTTTTTTAGTTGATATTTTTGCTTCTAATGTAATAAAGCTGTATACTAATTCTTGTCCAGGGAGTCGATCTACTTCATACGACTTGTGGAACTCCAAATTACGTTGCGCCCGAGGTATGAAATTCATCTGCCCTTAGGGGAAACACGCATTAATTCGTACAGTGTTGATCTTATACTCTAGGATTTTTTTTATTTTTTATTTCCCAGGTACTAAGCCACAGAGGTTATGATGGAGCAGCTGCCGATATTTGGTCTTGCGGTGTTATTCTTTACGTCCTAATGGCGGGATATCTGCCCTTTAACGAAACAGACCTTCCCGCCTTGTATAAGAAGGTTTGTCCACTTTGGTTCTGCTTCTAAATATTCCACGTGCTATATCTGCGTCTATGGAGTTGCTATTTTTTATTTATTTATTTTTTTTCAGACAAGTGCTGCAGAGTTCTCATGTCCGTTTTGGTTTTCTCCCGCTGCAAACTCATTGATTCATAGGATCCTCGATCCAAACCCCGAAACTGTAAGAAAAAGCGGTCCCGCGAGTTTTCTTTTACGACTATACGTGCTGTTAATGTTGGCCATGTCTAAGAGTCGAGACGCTTGAGACTTACTTTGTCTGCAGTTGCAACTGTCGTAATAATACTATGTAGAATATGTTGGAGTATAAATCAATGCATTGCCTACAGATTCGATGATGGTAAGAACTAAATGAAAGAAGATAAAGTAACAAACCGAATAGCTTAAACAAGCGTTTCGATAGCTCTCCGAAAATCTTGAAATAAGGTTTCTGACCGTTGAAAATCGAGGGCGAGTCTGTCTTGCCTATTTTAATCCCGTCGGTCTGGAATAGGATTCACTCAGAAATGATTACTAACCGAGAGCAGTTTGCGTGTGTTCTTCTTACAGCCGTCTTAACCGAGCAGTTTTTTTGTATTTATGCAGCGTATGAAGATTGAAGAAATAAAGACGGACCCATGGTTTCAGAAAAACTACAAACCTGTTTGTGCTTCCAAAGAGGAAGCAGTGAACCTGGACGACGTCCGAGCAGTTTTTGACGACATTAAGGTTTTATTGTTTGCATCATTCTTACATCATTGCCCGAAAGATGAAGAAAAAAAGTTAACGCTTTAAATACGCAGGATCTATACGTAAACGAGGAACCTCAGAGCAGTGACAAGGGCCCTATAATAATGAATGCGTTTGAGATGATTACTCTCTCTCAAGGGCTAAACTTATCGCCCTTGTTCGACCGTCATCAGGTACGACAATTATTATTACAAGTTCGCAAACGTTTGGCTCGAGTTTGTAATGTTTGCAGAAAGATCGATCGACTTTGGGTCGAAATTCTTGAGAAATACTTGTTTATAGATTATTACAAGTTTTTTTTTTTTTGCCTTCATGCTTTTATATTTTAGGATCATGTCAAAAGGCAGACACGCTTTGTTTCCCGCCAACCCGCTAGAGTTATCATATCAGCCATCGAAACGGCGGCAAAGTCGATGGGGCTCAAGGTTCACACACGCAGTTACAAGGTCTGTTCTTGCCTCAATTTATTTACCTTGCGTTCAGTATGCAGATTTCGGTTAGAAACAGAAAAAGGAAAGGTGTGAAGGTACAACGGTCGAAGCGCAAAGTATCATTGTTCGATGCGCTAACTTAGTTTTCCGCCGTGCTTTCCACAATATCCTTAATATCCAAATGCTTCAGAAATCTTTCAACTTCCCATTTTCATTTCCTACGAAAACTCCAGAGATTATTACGTCGAAAAATCATCTTAGATGATTCATTACATAAATCAGATGCTAAGAATCCGTCGTAACCATGTTTCTACAGACAAGGCTTGAAGGCGTATCTGCTAATAGAGCCAGTCAGTTCGCCGTCGTGCTTGAGGTAATAACATCATCATATTTCTCGTCCTATGATTAGTTTTTCATAAACTCGTTTTCCACAGGTTTTCGAAGTCGCCCCGTCTCTATTCATGGTCGACGTTCGTAAAGCCGCTGGCGACACTCTGGAATATCACAAGGTCCGCCTCACTTTTTTTTTTTTAACGTATTAAGCGCAACTTCTCCGTTCGTTTTTCGGGGGCTCACTGATTATTTTTTGCGCAGTTTTACAAGAATTTATGCTCGAAAATCGATCGTGTCGTCCGGAAACCCGACGAAGGTATGTCCAATTCGGCTCTCCTCAGGACAATGACTTGCTAACGATCTCTTAAAAAAAATGCATGCAATAAATGTTTTTTTAGATGGTTTGAAAGTTGAAACTTTGCTGTAATTATTTCATCTTTTTAGGCCGAAAAAAAGAAAAGAAAAGATTGT
This sequence comes from Lindernia subracemosa, assembly GCA_028392965.1. Taxonomy (NCBI): domain Eukaryota; kingdom Viridiplantae; phylum Streptophyta; class Magnoliopsida; order Lamiales; family Linderniaceae; genus Vandellia; species Vandellia subracemosa. The sequence goes on along the minus strand of JAQPCC010000085.1, from coordinate 89,056 downwards.
TGTCCGTATAAAGTTAAATTTCAAGAATTAGATCATGTACATATGTAATTATATGGGATGTCTTGTAATCAACTATTTTATGTTTTTACGACAAAAAAGAATAAACGTAGGCCATATTGAAATTAAATTTCTGAGTTAGCCCCTTTCATAAGGACAAAGTTCATGACGACAAATATTTATTATGAAGTTCAAGATAATTAATTTCAGCTCTTTAATTCAGTTTTCGTGCCGAAATTACAGAAATCAAACACAATATTACATAATATTATATATATTATTTGAGTTTATATTGGACTGCAAACGTCCCTTAAGGTTATTGGGGAATATCAGATCAGAATAATTGGGGAGAAATTTCTCCTCGTCTACTACTCCATGAATCTATTTGTCTGCGGGATTTTCTGTTCCCACATATGTTTCCATATGTAATTTATTTTGGTCATTTTTTTTTTTATGAAGAATGAATAGATGATAATTGAGGCGAAAGGGTATTTTTAGTAATTTGGTTTGTCGCAGGCCACATCTCCAATGGCGGCCGTCCTCGACCCCGTGGAACACTATGTAGTTAACTATTTCATCTTTTTTATGCTACAAAGACAAAGAAAATGCAGGCCACATTAAAATTAAATTTCAAGAATTAGATTAGGCACATAATATATATATATATATATATATGTGTGTGTTTTTTATGGGACGTAATTTCAGCTATTACACATCGATTTAGTTATGATTAATACGTCATATTGTGATGTAAGAGAATGCGCCAATTGTATGTACCATACAAAGTTCATTGAACTTGCAATAAATTCATAAAACCATCATCATAATCTTATCACCTTAGAATAAATAAATATATAGAATACTATCAAATTATCATGATAATAATTCAACAAATGACGAAGTCCACGTTGAGGGGGGAAGAATCTACATTTATCATCAAAACATTGAATATGTTCAATATATTGATATTTGAAAAAGTAACCTAACCTACATAACCTATTTTCTTAAATTTTTTTAGATGTCACGTTATATATTTTCGACACGTATTTCCAAGTGCAGCCTCTCTTCTAAGTCCAAAAACTTCACCTAATTGTATATTAATAATAATATAATTAGTATTAATTAAAATTATTGCTTAGATATATTTTTTTAATTTACAGTTCGATTTTTGGCCCGTCAACCAAACCGAAAAAACTTCGATCTAAAATTTTCAAACCAAAATTTCGATTCGATTCGATTTTTTACCGAATGAACGCCCATATTTATTCTTACTATAGAACATCAAATAACGAAAGAAAGCATAATTTATTACAACACAAAGAAGAGATGATAGTTGCATATTACAATCAAAGAGGCTCAAAAGCTTCTGCGTGAATACTACACAGCAAAAACAACTCAGGACAAAGGCAGCAGAAGAAAAAAAACATACAACCTTACTACTTAGGAGGTTGTAATGTAATAATGGCCAACCTAATGAAAAAGCATCACTAAGCCGCCATGGCCAAAGCACCAAGTAAGCAGACTCTCAGAAACCCTAACAACGACTGCAACTACGACCGCCATCGACGCCGACTTATACATACGCACGGACCACACATTATTACAGAAAGCACAAAAACAAACCAGCAAGAGAGCTTTATTCGTAACTCCCACGGGCATTCGAGGCTGCATTCATCGGGAAAACAAGGCGTTCGAGAGAGCAAAGAGGGACCCGAAAAACAGGCTTGTCTAAATACAAGGAAAGCCTGCAAAAAATAAGGGGCAGAGGAACCGTAAAAAAAGAAAACCCTATTAGCCTTTGTCTCCCGTTCGAAAAACAGCCCCGAGCGAGCCATGGGCGGGCTTGGTTGACCAAACGTTTAAGAAAGGACGTCGCATCTCCACATATTCTCGGCAAGCACATCGATGGCACTTCCGCTCAAGGCCTTACAGTGCTGCAGATTCAGCCCCACCATGTCCTTTCCTAGCTTTTCGAGGGCAGTTAAGCTTGCGTTCGTTATCATGGAGCAGCCAGACAGGGAGAGAACTCTCAGCTTTGTGGTCACCCCTCGGGACAAGTAAGCCACGCCAGCGTCGGTGATCGAGCACTTCGAGAGGTCGAGGTCGTTGAGCGACGGGCAGTTGCGTGCGAGGGCCTTCAAGCCCTGGTCCGTGACGTGGCGGCAGCCATCGAGGTTTAAGGTCTGGAGGGTCCCACCGTGGAGCCGGGCTAGGGCTAGCACGGCTCGGTCGGTCAGGTTCGAACAGTCGCTGAGGTTCACCTTCGTGAGTTCGGTCTCATTTAAGCATTCGAGGAGAGGGATGAGGCTGCTGTCTGTGACCCCGCTGAGCCCTCCGAGGTCCAAGTGATGGAGCAGAGGGCAGAGTTTCCCGACCATGGCCAAGGTGGTGCTTCCGAACCAAGGACAGCTTCGAATGGATAGGGATCGAAGTGATTTGCACGGCGAGAGAGCGGGGAAATCCGCGGGCAGATCCTTGATTCCCATGCACTTGACTAAAGACAAGGATTTGAGCTTCGATTTCGAGTGCGAAAGAGCCGTTAGAACGCCCGTCTGGCTTATTCGGTTGCACTCCTCCAACTGCAGGCTCTCGAGGGAGTTCGAAGCCTTGGCAAAGCCCACGAGCCCGTCGTCCGATACGAAGCAACACTTTCTGAGGCAAACGTGCTTCAAGTTCGGGCAACCTTTTCCCACTGCCTCGATGCTCAGATCGGTGATTCCCTTACATGACGAAACGGTGAGAGAAGACAGCCCATGAAGCCCTCTTCCGTTGCTCATCACCCAAAAGCCCTTTTCGCTCACGTTTTGAAGCCCGCTAAGGACGAGGCTAGCCACGGCCTTACCGTAGTGACCTATTACAGCAACCGAGTAATCACCGATGCTCAGACCTTGAAGCCTAACCTTGCTCAGGACATTCGACGGTGAAGAGAAGAGACGAGCGATGCCCTTGTCCCCCACGAGGGGACAGTCTTTTACGGTAATAGACTGCAACCTAGGACAGTACTTTGCGACCGCGCCCAAACCCTCATTCCCGATTTTCGAACAGGACTCGACGGTCAACGAGGTTAGGTTCGGTGAGCTCTCTGCAATAGCAGCCAAACCCTTGTCTGAGATCAAAGGGCAACGGCAGATATCGAGCTTCTCCAGCCCGTGGCATTCCCTGGCTATCTCCGCAAGACCTTCGTCTCCTACCAAGGGCAGGTCCCATAAAGAAAGAGCCCTCAGCGAAGGACAGCCACGTGCGATAGCAGACAAGCCACGGTTAGTCACGCCCCTTAACGCATTGCTTCCATGGATCAAGAGCTTTCCAAGCCCTCCACGGCTTGAAGTACCCACAGCTATAGACGCGAGCCTCAGGTCCGTAGCCTTCTTGCCTTCCACACACCTCGTGAGGTGTCCATCGTCTTCTGACATGGATTCCTTAGTGCCAGAGGGATCGATTATTACACTTTGGGAGCAGAACTCGCCGCGTCTTATGCTGCTTAGGACGGTTAACCACCGCTTGGAGACGCAGGCAGCTGAGCTCCTCCCCTGACCATTCGGCAACCTTCTTAAGATCTCGAAGAGGCATTCGGCGGGCAGCACGTTGATGGAGGGGCTTCGATTCTTGAATGAGTTGCTGGTAATACTGCACGGACCGACGATGCGAGAACGCTTTCTCGGAGGGCAATAGACTTCCAGGTGAGAACCGAGGGAAAACAAGAGGCTGCTGTCTCCTCCCGGACGTAATGAGCAGCAGCCGAAAGGGGAATCACTGTCGCCTGATTGTCCAAAAAAACGAAAGTGAGTCAACTTTTTTGGGACACATAATATGGTAAGAACCTTTGAAACACATTCATAACTGAGGTGCTATAAACAGAGCTCTCTTTCTTCTCATATTCATTCTTTAGGAACTCAAAAATTTAACTCTTTGGCAAGTGTAACAGAAAATTGAGTAAATCCCCAGGAAATGATTTGCGTTATTACAATGTAAAGATCTACAAAGGGCCATTGTCCGATATTAATGTTATGTGCCCATCCATGGAAACGAAATTCAAAACAGAAAAGGCAAAAATTCCAAGAAATCGCCAGCATAGATTCAACTGAGGAGTTAATGTCTGAGAATCACTTCCAAGAATCAACCATCACAAACCACAAAGAAATAATTGCAGCCATAGATCAAGAAATTCAGACAAATACTCCCATTTTTTTACTGCAATCTAAAGAACAATAACATAAGCCAAGAAAGTCCTAAATCTTTCAGAAACTCACCCCTGTAGTTGACAAGGCCAGGCATGTCTGTATATCCTCACAATCAAAGAACGATCTTTTCAACACAAAAGCAACAACAACAACAACAACAACCCAGATGAAGATCAAGATCAAGATCGAATCTTCAGCCCAGATTTGCATTCCAAGGAGGAAAAAAGAAAGAAAGAAAACCCAACTTTTATCAAACCCCAAAACACAACTGTGAAGGGCAAAAACAGAGAAACGAAAGGAAGAAGAAAAACTGTTTTTTTCACGGTACACTTCAACACTGCATTGGGTCATTATAAAGGAATATACATACATATATATATATATATATACATCGTACATGTTATTATATCGGAATCAAATGCAACATGCATGAATACGTGTATATTTTAACTTTATACGATCCAATTCATAAATGGATTTGTATAATGTTAGAAAATCGTTTAAATATTATGCAATAAGCCTTCTTGGGTTTTTTTGGGTGTCATGAAAGTCCAAAGATACATTGATTAATATGAATGAAACGCGCAAAAAAGACTGACCTAAGCTAAGCTTTCGAATTCTTTACAAGGTTCAATGTATGGTTCCCGGAAACCGGCTGTTTCGGTTGCAAAGCTGGGTACGTCTGTGCAACTTGTGCCGAATGCTGATGGTGACAACTTGCCCTGCTTTTACCGGCTACGGACTGTCTACGTTCATCGGTATTCTGCCCCTACTGTGTTTTGAATTTAGTCAAGTTGACATTTTTTTTGAAGGTCCTACTATTCACACCCCCTTCACACCCCACATCTCCCTTTACACCCCCAAAACACATGAAATTTGTAAAAAATATTTACAAAACTACATGAATTCAACAATAATTATTTTATAATTTATTTTTAACAATATTAATTGCATGAGTTATTAAACAATATTAATTAAGTTATTTTACCAAGTTACATCGATATAATATTTAATATATATTTTTATTATATTTAGAGATGTTCAGACGGCTTGAAAAATCTGAACCGAATCGGTGGTCAACAGTTCGATTAACCGGAGTTAATGGTTCCGGTTATAACCTGAGGGGTTCGGTTTTGATTTTTATATTTTCAAAACCGAAAACACGTGGTTAACCGCCAGTTTTTTTCTAAAATAAAAAATAAAAAAATAATTATTAACGGTTCAGATCTCGTGGCCGTTGGAGATCAACGACCATAATTTACTGACCGTTGGAAAACCGGCGGTTAACGAAAACCGACGATTTTGAACGAAAAAAATAAAAAAAAATTTAAAAATAATAATAAAAAAAACCAATGAACCGGTTTGGAAATGGAACCGACGGTTCCAAACCGTGGTTAACCGCGGTTCGGTTATGGTTTGAGATTTTGATGCAACCGGAACCAGTGATTCCACGGAAACCGGAACCGAAACCGGTTGAACACTAAGTATATTACTCCTTATATTAATCACTGCAGTTTTATATTAACTTTAAAAAAGTTAAAATTTAATATTTAATATATTAATATCAAATAAACACATATATAGTGGTTTGAAACTGTCTTGTTGAAGCGGTTTGAATTGGTGAAATTGATGCAATTTGAATTGTTGCATAATTACGTATTTTAATTGATGCAGTTTGAAATTAGAACTATAGTTTAGTTTAATGGTAATTATTTAATGATTTCAAATTTGTAAGTATTTAACTATTTAATTACTTTAAAAATTGGTAAGTATTTAATAGTTTACTTTACTTATTAATTAGGGGGTGCAAATAGAAAAAGGGGGGGTGTCAATAGAATTACCCTTTTTTTTATTATTATTTATTACCTTCATTGCTATGAAACGAATCAAAGAAAAAAGATTTCATTTTCGTATCAATAATAAATTGCATACAATACAACTAGGCAATAATATATAAATTTATAGTATAATCCTATGTGCGAGTGTATTCATTGTGGAAGTTTATGGTAAGTGGATTATCTAATCTATTAAAAGCTAACCTAATTTTATATATTTATAATTTGATTCTTTAATTTTTTTATTTATTTCGGTTATATCCCACAAATTATTTTTTTTCTTTTGTATGTTGTTAAAACAATTCTTAATAAAAATTAAATTATAATTTCAGATATTTAACATTTTAAATTATAAATAAAGCTTAAAATATAAAATAATATTATATGTATCTATATATATTAGAGCACATGGATCGAGTGTGCTTATAATACTAGGATAGATTATTATTTGCCTTGAATTGGACTTAATTATAAAATTTTATATGCTTGGGCACTATACTGCGAAAGCAATCTCAACTCCAAAAGAAATAACAAAACTCAATTTTACATTTTGAAATATTTTATAATCACTTGAGACAATCGCGTGGGATTTTCGACTTATTTTATCAAGAAATGGTTGATGATCCAAATTTGTTCCGACATATAAAGTCAGCAAAACTTTTTTTTAGCATATAATCAAATACAGTGATCTACAATTGAAAAACAATTATTTAGTGAACTAAATTCATAGTTTTGCCGATTATAAAAATCCACAAGCTTAACATGATGTAATATTTTTATTTTTGCATGGCATGTTAAGGTTCATTGTTAGTTGTAATATCGTATTGAGAAAAAAATGTCAAGATTCAACTGTTAAGTAAATGAGATTATTAAGACATATTATCCTTAATTAGTGCTAAGAACAACACCCCAAGTTCTAAATTTCTTATACTTAAATAGTCCATGTCCATGCATTCACACAAGTGAACTTTGAAATACAATTATCATAAAATCATAGACAATCTACCAAAATTATACAGTCATACTATATCACATGCGAGTATATTTCTTAATCGATGTCTAATATGAAACCACCCTCACAATTCTTTTGTCTCGACAATTGTGACTGATTTATAAAATAATTGATATATGTCTATACTCTATATAGATGAGATAACGTTTCGTTCGTTGAATCAAGTGCATACATATATATATATATATATATATATATAATATAATATAATATAACAAGTTGGTCACTATCGAATATCTTATACGCATGTCTCTTAATATTTAAAACGCAATTTAATTGAATTCTTCCGATAGTTTTTTTCTTCTCCATGAGAGATGATTCATAGTGCGATGTATCTGATCTCTCACCTTTTTTCTCAACTTGGTCATTTTCAGACAATGATCTTCAACTTGTTCTTCAATCTAAATCATATAATTGACACACAGAAAGATAAAGACAATGCTCTTCAATTTGTTACATACATGGCTTCTTGATATGTTGTAATATTTTAATTGTTCCCCATGACCCAACTTGGCATTGCACTTCCCAAAGTTTTTCAATCTTCGATCTATCTAATTTTTTTAATTTTTTTTTCGTAAGTGTATTTGCCTGCCTCGGAATATATCTATCCCTTCATGTAATAAATATAACATAGTGATTACTACCTTTTATCTTGTTCATGCATCCTTACCTTTTCTCCAATCTACAAGATATGTAGTGAAGTTCAATTAAATGTCTATAAATGGGTTCGCCTCTATATATCTCTAAAAGATTGCAATTACATGAAAGAAAATGTACAAAAAACCCTAATGAACAAGAACATTATCAACACATCAAGTAAATTATCAATTTTTTTAATAAAACGTTGCTAAGTTTTTTTTCCCCTTCTTTTTTGTATCATATGGGAACCCTAATCTCTAGGACCAAATAAATCTCGAGACTAGCGCCAATAGCCTGCCAACAATGCGAACTACGTAGTCAGGGACGCGTCTTTATTTTTACTTTTTTGACCCTTAATAAAATTTCTTTTATTTACTTTTTGGCCCCTCAACTAATGAACCATGGGTAGTCATAACCCATATTAAGACAAGTCTATGTGTAATAGACTCACTCAAATTATTGATAGCCAAGGAGATATATAGTCTCCCCCTAAAAATCTTAATGTCTCAGCATTGACCACTGAGCGAAAACATTGTCGGCTTCATTTCGATACATAGTTTTCCATGCATATCTTACTTTAATAAGCAATCTTTTGAGGAACATTGTAATATCAAATCGAGAAGATATCAAAATTCAATTTAAATTAAAACAAACTAGATTACTAACTTTATTACCAACATTGTTTTTATAAGGAATTTACTGTTTATATCATTAGAGACTAGAGTACTATTTTAGCTTAGTTTAGGATCCATAGGCTATTGGAATAAAATATTTTAGGGACAATTTTATGTCAGGCCCTTCTAAAGTTTTTAGTTATTATTCAGGCCCTATCAGAAAAGTTATTAGTTTAAAGGACCCAGTTTCTATAAAAGTTAGAGTAAAGGACCCAAAAATATATGATATTAACGACGTGTCATGTTGGATTTATTATGATATTAACGACGCACGATGTAGACTTTGCTTGTCTAATTAGGGTGCAAATTGGAGAATATAATGGTAAATCAAAGCTAGATTTCGACATAAATTGCAACTAATCGGTATAAATTTGAGGCACCCATGGTTTGGACGTTTACCAGTTGCTACTAACGTCGAGATTTGAACGATTTTCAGTATTTTTAGTTGACATTCGCGGTTTTCCATAAAATATCTGTCATCTCTTGCTTGTGTGCAGGATGTGGTATTGATAAGAAATGAATCGTTACTCTTTTGTGTTGATTTGTTATATTTTATAAGACATGCGTCATATTTTCAGCAGAAAGTGTTACCCTACAAGCATATTAATTCACAAAATAATTCAATCTTATGCCGTGTTAAAATTCGAGGTACACATACTCTGGACGTTTCGCCACGCCCTCCTCCTTGCTCCACCAACCGTTGGTTAATGTTAGATGGCTTAAAGATACAAGCGACTTCAAAATTTATGGTATATTTTTGCTACGTAATTAGATTCAAAATAATATGGTATGAATTTTGAAGTATTTCTCATCTAGGAACACACAAGAGGTATTCCTATATGACGCATGACACATGTAGTTATGACAATAACACATTATTTAAAGAAAATAACGCTTTATACAATAATTATAACAAATGTCATGTAGTATTTGTAACAAATGTCATGTAACAAATTTGTAACACTTGTGTCGCGTCGAAATTCTTCATTATTTCATGATTAACATCAATATTTCCCGTTGATTATTAGGATACGTGATCAAATTGAGTCGATTTTACCTTATTCGATCATTAAAGTCGAGATTTCACCCATTTTATAATGAGATTTTTTGGGTTTAACATGTTATTCTATTATAAACTTCAATAACTTTCGATGATTTTTAAGACCCATCAGAAATTGAGGTCGATTTAACCATATTCGGTCATTAAAGTTGTGATTTCAGCCGTTTTCAGCGATGTTTGGGTGTCATCCGCGGTTTTGCGATCTATTCCTTGCGGCCCTTTGTTTGTGTGCAGAATACGTTATTGAACGTAAAAGAATTGTTATTTTTTCTGAATTACGTGTTATTGTTCTGGAAACATTTGTTATAAATTACATGACATGTGTTATATTCGTTGCAGAAAGTGTTACCTAGTGTGTTAATTAACAATCGTTTCAATCTTGTATCGCGCTAAAATTCTTCATTATTACATGATTAATATCAACGATTCTTATTGATTATTAAGATCCATGATCAAATTGGGTCAATTTCACCTTATTGAGTCATTAAAATCGCAATATCACCCGTTTTGAAATGAGATTTTCGAATTGGATTTGACGCATTATTTCGTTAGAAACTTCAAATGTTTTCGTTGATTGTGCAGACCCATGAGAAATTGAGACTGATTTCACCTTATTCGAACATTAACATCGGAATTTTCGTCGGATTTTGAACGTGAATCTTGCTTCGATCGCTTGGAAGAGACAATGGCAAATAACTGTATTTTTTTGCATTTTGGAAGGGCAAATATGTCTTTTCTCAGCTTTTAGGTAGTTTTCTCTAATATTGTGAAAAACTAGGTCCTTAACTCTAAATGAAATTGTATAATAGGGCCTGAACCCAAATAGAAATATATTAATAGGGTCTCAACCAAAATTAGCCCAATATTTTATCTAAGTAACATTGAATGAAGTGCAATTATAAGTACAAGTTGGTCACACAACATGCACAATTTATATATGCTCTTCAACTTGTTTCATAGTTTCTTTATTCCATTTTTCTTTCACATATATATGCCATAATTATAATATATATATATATATATATATATATATATATATATCTTCATGAAGGCCGATGATATCTTGGCTCAAATTCAATCATACAAGCAAAGCAGCACCTTGTAATAATGGACAAATATTAAATTAGTTTGACAATTTGAGGTTCTTGGAATGACCCAAGATAATGCAGGCCCATCAATGAGCACCTTGTAATAAAAGTGCTCATCTTTGAGGTCTCTAAATTGCATGCTATTTGTCTTAATATTTCGTCTTGTTCAATTTCGAAAAAATGTAATAATTAAAAGAACTAGCATTAGAGCATATGTTGCCGGTAAATTATTCTGGCTATATTAATATGTGGTTTTATTTTTATTACAATAATTTCAATTTAAATATAGCACTATGTGCGTAAAAAAAAAAATCTAAAACCTCAATGCCACTATACATAGTATTAAATTAAAAAAAAGGACTAGAATTTTTAGTATACAATGCTGATGTAATTTTTAGAATTGGTTTGTAGTAAAATTTAAGATCTCTAATAGATTAAAAAAAATAATAGATTGTGGTGAATATTTTAACTTTTAATTTCATTTAAAAATAATATCTTGGAAGGTCACTTTACAATTAATCTTTCGCAATACGGCCCACTTCATACGGAATATCGGAATATTCACATCGTAATGCTTTAGCAAGCAAATCATTCACGTGCAACCCATTACACCAACTCATTGCCAAATTAAATAAAATAAAAAAGTTCACTTACATAGAGGTACATAATATAAAAATATATACGAACAAAGAAAAATAACGACTATACAAAAAGGAAAACACAACTATAGAAAGATTTCCCCATTTATTCAATGAGAATAGGCGATCCTTTGTATGACCCTTTCTCTCAAGATTCCTTTGTAAAGTGCCACTCTATTTAATGGCATTTGCTGCCTCGTTTTCCCACCACCATTATTATTTAATGCAAAAGACTTCATTATTGAATTATTGTCATAATTATTATGATTATCAGCAGCCACCTTGTTGTCGTTGTTGTTATTGTTCCTATGCAACTTTCGATACTCTTCGCTGTTTCCAACTGGGTCCACCACATCTCCTGCGAAGTGCACTTTCTTCTTCTTCTTCTTGATTTTCTTTCTATGATCTGTAATAAAAACAGCTCTCAACATAAGTTTAAGACCTTTATAACCAAACGAGATGATCATATGTTTGATGTAAAATGAATGACTCGATACAAACACACACACACACACACACATATATATATATATTATTATGTATCCAAGAAAACTGAAACTAGTTAGGGTTTTTGTCCTGAAGAGAACTGCAAATCAGATATAATATATATATGTCTGATAAAAAATTACCTGAATTGAGGATGCAAGATGATGGCGAGGACTTTTGGAGGCGAAGGGTTAGAAGGATAATCGTCCCAGATAAAGCCATGGCCGTGGCGACCATCATACCTTGAGATGATAGAATTGGAGACATTTTAGTATTAATTCTTATGTTTTTACATAGACAGACTGTATGTAATGATTCATATATGAGAGAGAGAGAGAGAGAGGATGGGGAAAAAATATAAGGAAAATGATGGGCTTTTCAATTATACTGTTTGATGTAAATATCAATGAGGTGGTTGAGTTTGACTGATGATAATAAATGTAACGTCGGTTACTTTCTCTAATAATGTTTTTTTAAAATTCGATTTTATGGTTTCTTGTGAGGACAGTTTGTCGTTTCTAATAACGTTCTTTCAAGTTTAAAGTAGGTAGTTCTGTACGTAATGGACATTTTTTTCTTTTCTATTAGACAATGATTTAATTTAATTTAGGTTCGTAAGGACCCATACATGACATTGACTTTGTCGCAAAAAGAAATACTTAGTACAAAAGCTAGTAAAGCCTTCCATCTTTCATGACGTATGACATTAATATTTTTAGTTAAATAAATTTGCTAGTGGATTTAATTCGTGAAGTAAAAAAGAAAGGTGATGATGATCCTTATCAAGGAAGCGTATTCACGTTAGTGGCTTCAATTATGTTTAATTGTTATACTAAATTAAGTTAATAATAGATGACGTAATTTAGGCGGTTGCGGCGAGGTGGGTGGGGGTTGCCGCTAAATATATGCGGTTGCGGCGCAATAGATTTAGATGGTTCTAATCGATCTTGGTGTTTATGTTTAATCGTTATATTACATTAACAATTGAATATGTTTCGACAATTCTAATCCATCTTTGCACTTTTGTTTAGTGGTTACAATAAGTGCTCGTTTGGTTCACATGTTTAAGGATTTTAAATATGGGTTTACTATATATTGGTATGTTTGGTTCATATGTTTATATAATACATAGGTTTATATAAAATAACTTTAAACCCTTACCTATAAGTTTAGGATAACACACCCTTTATATGGGTTATGGAAAACCCCCTTATGTTTTTACAATATTAACATTCATCTTATACTTTAAAATGTGAGTGCGAAATAATATATCGATTAATTAACAACGAAGCTTCTTGCTTTGACGAGAGAGAACAAATAAATTGCTAGGTTTGTGAGAACTGAGAAGGCTTGTCCGTGTAACTGAAAAAGAGTCATTAAGGAAATATGCAACCATAAATTTCATGTACATGTATATACGTACATATAATATATATACATTATTTATATTTGTTCATATTACATTAAATTTAATTTAATGGCTTGCTGATTTTTAGTTCAATGCAAAGGAATAGCATTCATACCAGATTCCACAATGATATTAATAATCGCAGTGAGGATAGACACATCAATCGTGATTATTAAGTAGAAAGTATTTATGAACATTAAGGGCATAATTGTATTTTCATCAAATACCTATTTATCAAACTCATATCTAACCAAATAAGTATATTATATTTAAACTCACTAACCAAACACACATTTTATTTTATACCCACTAATTAGTTTTATATAAACCTTATTAACTTAAACCCTCCTAAATATAAACTCACGTACCAAACGAGCACTAACAGTTAATTCAATTAATAAATCGCGTTATTTAGGTCGTTGCCACTTGGTGGGTTGCAATTTTGGCTAGGTCTTGACGGTTCTAATCGATCTTGGCAATTATGTTTAGTTATTACACTACATTAATTAATTAATTAATCATGTTATATAGGCGGTTGCCCTCAAATAGGTCTAGACGGTTATGATCGATGTCAATTATATTTGACCGTTATATTACATTAAGTTGGTTAATTGATCACATTGCTTAGGCGATTGCTACTAAGTAGGTCTAGACGGTTCTAATCGACCATCGAAATCATGTTTAAGTTTTATACTTGTTAATGTTGACAGTGTCAATGTTGACAATGTTGAGCCGCATCTGAGTCAACATTGACTCAGACGTGGACTATCTTTGATTTTGTCTTTCATACCCAAAAACCGTTTATCCTATTATTGTGGCTTTATTTAAGTATGTGCAGGAATTTATTTTCGAGCTGGAATTGTTCAAAGAAGGTGGAGTTGAGTGAAGCTAAAGAATAGGAGATGCACTTACCAAAAATAGAAGATATGAAGATCATACCAAAAATAGAAAATATGAAGATCATGGGAGAATAAGTCAAGTACTTACCAAATATAGAAGATATGAAGATCAGATGATTGGAATAAGTCAAATTCGAGACAAGGAAGGTGGTTGAGAGATTTTAGGGAACTTACCTAAAATAGACCAAATCTAGAGAAGATCTTTTCAAGCAAGGAAGTTGAGATCTTCAAGGGATTCTAGAGTTTTATTGGAGCTGAATTTCGAGCCTATAAATATAGGACTTTGTTCTCAAATATAGTGATCGAGACATAAAGATAGAAAGGCGTGCGCGTACTACGAGCTTGAAGAAAGGGAACCTTTCAATCATCATCTATATGTTTCGATCTCTTTGTGCCTAGTTTTTATCTTCACACTTTTGTATAGGACTTAGGATCTATACGTGAGTTTTCGTGTGAAGATTGGTAGAGTAGTTTTACTCTTTTCTAGGCTGCTTTTACTATCTTTGATAGTTGTCTTTTTGTAATCCATTCTCGTAGTGGAATTTTGCCCTGAAGGCTCGCAGCAAGTTTTACAACTTGCTGCATATTTTAAAACTGTGTCTCAATCGTTTTTACTCTGAACTTTATTTTAATCCGCTGTGCGAAAACTTTGAGGTCTCGAATGTTGTCTCAACATTAGACCCAACATTTCTGTTTTAACAGTTTTTTTTTTTTTTCCAGCAAAATTCTCTTGTGTCCATACCACTCACTGGGGCCTACGCCTTCAAAGTGGTATCAGAGCTGTCGCTTGATACACTAAGCGTTCAGATCAGTTTGATATGGATGTTTTTAGCCCAAACACTTTTGGAAAAATTCCCGTTTTGGATGGCTCGAACTATGCCTATTGGAAGGTTCGGATGCGCCAATCCATCAAGCCAATCGACGTCCGGTCATGGAACTCTGTTCTCACTGGCTATGTTACGCCAAAAACCGCTCCGGACGGTGATGGAGAAGTCGTTGACAAACCCGTCGCCGAATGGACGCAACAAGAACGTTTGAATGCTGATTTCAATGAAAAAGCTCTTAATGCGATTTTTTCTACTGTCGATATTTTCATGTTTAAAATCATTCAAAACTGTACCACGGCTCAATCTGCGTGGGACATTCTTCAAAGGTATTGTGAGGGAGATGCGAGCGTAAAAGAAACAAAACTTCGTCTTCTTCACAGTCAACTAGAGAGTCTTAGGATGAGTGAGGATGAGGATATTTCTTCTTATTTTGGGAAGCTTTTAAATATTTCGAGTGAGTGTCAAAGTTTAGGTGAACCTATTTCAAACAAAGCCTTAAACTCTAAGGCTATTCGTTCTTTGTCCCCAAAGTTCAACAACAAAGTTTCAGTGGTTGAGGAATCCTACAACTTGGCGACTCTCGACTTTAATGTCCTCATGAACATCTTCAAGAACAATGAGATCAATCTTGATGCTCAGAAAAACGCATCAAAGGGAAAAGGCCTGGCATTTTCATCTCAGTCCTCGGAACCTGAACCAAAGTATGACACTAGCGAGGATGAGGCAACGGCTTTGCTGGTAAGGAACTACCGGAAGTTTCTGAAAAATAAACGAGAGTTGAATGTTGGCCCAACATTCAAGACGGTTCTCAACACAAAGGAAACTTCTTCCGCGCCTAAACGCTCCGTCTTCGGGAGAAATTCTGCAGACAAACTAAAAGCTGACAAGATAAAGTGGGACGAGATTCAATGTCATGCATGTAAAGGTTGGGGGCACTTTGCAAATGAATGTGCTAACACTCTTCGCAGGTACGGAAAGAACTATTGGGTGAGTCTTTCGGACGATGAAGAAGATAATCCAGTAGAAGACCCAGAAGAGATGGCCCAGTTGACGCGATGTAACAATCAATCGTTCTCTGACGTTGAAGAAGAAGAGGAACATCATATAGGTTTAAATGTTGTATCGGATGTTGATCCAACATCGGAGTCAACATCTGAACAACTTGTTTATTTTGACTATGATGATTCAAACTGTTTTGATGTGATTTATGATGATGAAGTACAGGCAGTAGAAGTACATGATGCTGACAATACCACGGATGAATCGTACAGACTTCTCTCTCTTGAATTGTCAAAGGAAAGAAAGCTGAACGAAAAACTCATTAAGACCATCCGTTCTCTAAACGAAGAAAAGGAACAGAGGGAAAAGCTCGTTGATGACTTGCGGGAAGGACTGAGCCGAATGGAAGCTTTGTTGACCAAAAAGGACCTGGAGTTAGACAGAATCAAGAAATACGTTGATCATGCCGATGATACGTTCACAAAGCTGAACAAAGGTAAGTCTACTCTTGATGAGGTACTTTCTTTAGTGTTTCTTCTAAGCATGGTCTTGGATATCATTCTCAAAATGCTTTTGAACCTAAAACTGTTTTTGTACCTCCATCTGATTTGGTTGAAAAACCTAAACGTTCTGTTCGTAAGTCCCGAAAAAGGAGTTTTAGATGTCATTATTGTCTTAAGCCTGGTCATATAAAACCGTTTTGCTGGAAAATGAAAGATGATTTTGTCAGGAAGAAAATGTTGGCTGGAAAGTCGTCCAACATTCTGCCCAACATTGAGAGATCAGTGTCTAACAGAATGTCTGGAGAACTTTCTGAAGCTTCTAGCTCTAATTCAGCTCATTACAAGTCTGTCTGGGTTCCCAAAAATCAGAAGAAAGATTTGGTTGAAAAATCATCTCTTTGCTGTAATGTCGTATACACTTCTTTTAAGGCTAACGTTTCAGGGTCTTGGTACTTTGATAGCGGTTGTTCACGCCACATGACGGGTACCAAAGATTATTTGCTAGATTATACGCCTTTAAGTAGTGGAACAGTAACTTTCGGTGGCGGCGCTAAAGGACGAATTCTCGGACGAGGCAAGCTCAACGTTCCCGGTTTTCCTGCATTGAAGAACGTCCTCCATGTGGAAGGACTTGTGGCAAATCTGATCAGTATAAGTCAACTTTGCGACGATGAACTTGAGGTAAGATTTAACAAGGAAAGTTGCGAGGTTTTTAACGATCAGAAAGTGTGTGTCATGGCAGGTAAGCGCTCTAACGATAATTGTTACCAAGTTGGAGACAAAGGTGGAAACGAAGAACTCTGCCATCTGTCGAGGCCATCGGACGAGGTCATTTTGTGGCACAAGAAGTTGGGCCATGTGAATTATCGGACCTTGGAGCAACTAGTACGTCACGATGCAATCAGAGGGATCCCCAAGCTAAAGGAGTTCGGTAAGATCGTGTGTGAACAGTGTCTGAAAGGCAAGCAAATGCATGCTGGGCATAATGTTGACCAACATTCTGCTCAACATTTCAGAACTGCTCATTGTTTTCAGCTTATCCATATGGATCTTATGGGTCCTATGGAAGTTGAGAGCGTAGCTGGTAGGAAATATGCTTATGTTTTGGTTGATGACTTTTCGAGATTTTCATGGATATTTTTTCTCAAAGAAAAATCTGAAACTTTCGATTTTTTTAAAACTTTTTGTGCTATGGTCAAAAACAATTTCTGTGCACCGATTTTTCGTATTAGGTCTGACCATGGTAGAGAATTCGAAAATCAGTTTTTTCAAGAATTATGTGATAAGAAGGGTATAATCCATGAGTATTCTTCTCCTAAGACGCCTCAACAAAATGGGGTCGCCGAAAGGAAGAATCGCACGCTTCAAGAGATGGCACGTGTCATGCTACACTCCAAGAATCTTTCTAAAAGGTTCTGGGCTGAAGCGTTGAACACCGCTTGTCATATCTCAAATCGAGTTTACTTTCGTCATGGCACGAAGAAAACTTCGTACGAGCTCTTGAAGGGTACGAAACCTACGGTCAAGTATTTTCACGTCTTTGGTTCTATTTGCTATATGTTAAATGACCGTGAGTATTTGACTAAGTTTGACTCGAAGAGTGATAAATGTATTTTCTTAGGATATTCTACCAATAGTCGTGCTTATCGAGTTTACAATTTGAGGTTGAAAACTATTCAGGAATCTGTGAACATCGTGTTTGATGATGATGTTAGCACGAGTACTCCTCAGGTTGAAATTACAGAAGAGGTTCCAGCTCCAGTACATACAGACGAAAATGTTGAGTCAGATGTTGAGCCAGCAACTGCTTCAACATCTGCACACGAACAAGATACTGATGACGAGAACATGAATGTTCGACGGGATCCACCTGCTAGAATCCAGAAATATCACCCAGCTGACCAAATTATTGGAAATGTGAATGAAGACCGCAGAACACGAGACAAACCGCGCAAAGACTACCGCTCGATGGTGAAGAATGTTTGCATGACGTCCTTATATAGTGAGGTTAGATTTAATTGTTTTGTTTCGGTGGTTGAACCAAAAAATGTCGTTGAAGCTCTCAAGGACAATTTTTGGATCAATGCGATGCAAGAAGAACTTTTACAGTTTGATAAAGCTCAGGTTTGGACTTTAGTCCCTCGGCCGAATGACTTCAATGTCATTGGGACGAAGTGGATCTTTAAGAACAAATCTGACGAGTATGGCAATGTTGTTAGAAATAAAGCTCGTTTAGTCGCCCAAGGCTATACCCAAGTCGAGGGAATAGACTTTGATGAAACCTTCGCTCCAGTAGCAAGGTTAGAATCAATTCGGCTACTTCTTGGTATCGCATGTTGGCTCAACATTACTCTCCACCAGATGGATGTGAAAGGTGCGTTTTTAAATGGTTATATTGACAAAGAAATTTACGTTGAGCAACCGAAAGGTTTTGAGGATCCTCACTATCCTGATCATGTGTTCAAACTACAAAAAGCTCTTTACGGTCTAAAGCAAGCTCCACGAGCTTGGTACGGCAGACTTACGTCATTTTTGTTAGATTTTGGTTTTAATAGAGGAGAAGCCGACCGAACTCTCTTTGTAAAAAGAGTTGGTTCTGGTGTTTTGATTGCTCAAATCTACGTTGATGACATAGTCTTTGGATCAACTTCACGACTTATGTCGGATGAGTTTGTCCAAGCTATGAATTCTACGTTTGAAATGAGCATGATCGGCGAACTAACGTTTTTCTTAGGCCTGCAGGTTAAGCAAAGCAAAAATGAATTTTTCTGTCTCAGGAGAAGTATGCCAAGAATACTGTCAAGAAATTTGGACTGGATACTGCCAAGGTAATGAAAACACCGATGGGCTCCACGCAGAAGGTAAGTAAGGACAATGTTGGGGAACATGTTGACCCAACATTGTATCGTTCTATGATAGGCAGTCTTCTATACCTTTCTGCTAGTAGACCTGACATCATGTACTCTGTGTGTGTTTGTGCAAGATTTCAGTCTGAGCCTAAAGTGTCACATTTGCATGCTGTGAAACGAATTTTGAGATATGTGAGCGGAACTTATAGTCTAGGTCTTTGGTTTTCAAAAGATACTAACACTAACCTTGTTGGGTATACTGATGCTGATTGGGCAGGTGACGAAGACGATCGCAAGAGCACTAGTGGCGGCTGTTTCTTCTTAGGTAACAATCTTGTGTCTTGGTACAGTAAAAAGCAAAATTGTGTGTCACTTTCTACGGCCGAATCTGAGTATGTGGTTGCTGTACACAACTCATTTGGTTAAATAGCATGTTGAGTGATTACGGGTTAGAAAGTGAGACTATACGTATGTACTGTGATAATTTGAGTGCCATTAATATTTCGAAAAATCCTATTCAGCACTCTAGGACCAAGCATATAGATATTAGGCATCATTTTTTGAGAGACATGGTAGAAAAAGAGTTAGTTAGAATAGAGCATATAGATACTAAGAATCAATTAGCGGACATTTTTACAAAAGCCTTAGACTTCGAGAGGTTTTCGAGCCTCAAAAAGTCTATTGGTATGTGCATGTGTCAGTAATTGTTGGTCCAACATTAGGACCAACATTAGCATAAGTCAAGCTTGATTGTTACTGTTCTGAAATTTGATTCTAAGTTTTCTGTGTGATTTCCTGAAATGATTTGACTCACCTAGGCCGTTTTCTGAAATGACCAACTCACGTGCATATGACTTTGTTCTCATCAAAATTACTCTAGAAACATGTTCAAGCGATTGAAACTCCTTAGATACACGGCATTCGCGGTGACGATGTATTCTATGCGTGAATAAAGAGCTGAACTCTGAAAAAGGAGATATCAAAATAGAGCAGGTCGAGCTTTTAAAACTCCTTAGGTACACGGCATTCGCTGTGACGATGTACTCTATGCGAGCTAAATAAATGTGAGGTTAGGCAGAAAATGAAAGAAAATCGAGATCCAGGGTGTTGAACAGAAAATGAAGGGAGTCGTTCGGGGAATGTGGAGTCAAATGTTGGGACAACATGTGTAACTAATCAGCTTGATTGCGCTAAAATCTGTATGTGTTTGTCTGATTCTTAGGTAATGTCTATACATATATCTACCATTTTGTGTCTAGTGTCTATAGTTCTCATTTAGCGATTGTTGAAGAACGGTCCTCTCCACTTTGCTCGCGTGAATCGTCCAAGTCACTAAACGGTTAGTATCTCTTATTCTTGACTTGGTTTTTGTGAGTTATCTCTTGGTTTTTGCAAGTTATCTCCACTTGGTTCATGTGCTCATCAAAGTCCCTAAACGGTTAGTAGCTCTTGTTCTCGACCTGATTTATGTTATTACCTTATGTGCACGATTTTGATTCCATATATGCATGATTTTTTAAGATTTTTACGCAACTTGGTTCTACTTGATTTTTACTCTCCACGTTTTTACTCCTTAACTCCTTTTACTCGGCTCGATCTCTCCTCGATTGCACAAACTTTATATCATAGTCTCTGAGTCTTCTCTGCAAACTGTTTCAAGCTCTCCATCGCTCTTACAGTTTAGTTTATTACTCAATTAGTTTTTCTATGGCGCACTCACCCACTTATGAGTTGCAGAATGTTGGTTTCTCATTTGACTCAACATCGAACCTGGAGAAAGAAATTAAGTGTCTGGACGACACCATAACCTTTCTGATTTCTCAGAGGTAAGTTCTTCGGGGTTTACTTTCTTCCCAAAAGGGGGAGATAGTGGTGCAGATCAGTGCAGACCATGAAGCTGGAGCTAATGGTGCTGAGGAAAGAACTTCTGCAGGGGGAGCGGAACAAATAACTGATGCTGATTGAGGGAACTTCTGCAGGGGGAGCTGAATAACAAGAAGATGCTGGAGGTGTAGAAATAGAAGATTATTGCGTACCTGACTTTTGTGTTTGCTTGCAGATGTGCTCGAGACTTCGAAGTGGTTATGATGACTAATATTTCCTATCTTGTGATGACTACTTTTTGTTCTGAATGTCTTCATGATTTCAGGGGGAGTTTTTGGATTTATCTCTGCACGGGTTTTGGGAAGAAAGACAAAAAGGGGGAGATTGTTAATGTTGACAGTGTCAATGTTGACAATGTTGAGCCGGCATCTGAGTCAACATTGACTCAGACGTGGACTATCTTTGATTTTGTCTTTCATACCCAAACACCGTTTATCCTATTATTGTGGCTTTATTTAAGTATGTGCAGGAATTTATTTTCGAGCTGGAATTGTTCAAAGAAGGTGGAGTTGAGTGAAGCTAAAGAATAGGAGATGCACTTACCAAAAATAGAAGATATGAAGATCATACCAAAAATAGAAAATATGAAGATCATGGGAGAATAAGTCAAGTACTTACCAAATATAGAAGATATGAAGATCAGATGCTTGGAATAAGTCAAATTCGAGACAAGGAAGGTGGTTGAGAGATTTTAGGGAACTTACCTAAAATAGACCAAATCTAGAGAAGATCTTTTCAAGCAAGGAAGTTGAGATCTTCAAGGGATTCTAGAGTTTTATTGGAGCTGAATTTCGAGCCTATAAATATAGGACTTTGTTCTCAAATATAGTGATCGAGACATCAAGATAGAAAGGCGCGCGCGTGCTACGAGCTTGAAGAAAGGGAACCTTTCAATCATCATCTATATGTTTCGATCTCTTTGTGCCTAGTTTTTATCTTCACACTTTTGTATAGGACTTAGGATCTATACGTGAGTTTTCGTGTGAAGATTGGTAGAGTAGTTTTACTCTTTTCTAGGCTGCTTTTACTATCTTTGATAGTTGTCTTTTTGTAATCCATTCTCGTAGTGGAATTTTGCCCTGAAGGCTCGCAGCAAGTTTTACAGCAAAACTTGCTGCATATTTTAAAACTGTGTCTCAATCGTTTTTACTCTGAACTTTATTTTAATCCGCTGTGCGAAAACTTTGAGGTCTCGAATGTTGTCTCAACATTAGACCCAACATTTCTGTTTTAACAGTTTTTTTTTTTTCCAGCAAAATTCTCTTGTGTCCATACCACTCACTGGGCCTACGCCTTCAATACTAAATAAGTTGATTAATAAATCATGCTATTTAGGCGGTTGTCGCTAGGTGAGTGATAGTTGGGGCTAAATAGGTCTAGATAGTTTTGACCGATCATGGCAAGGCAATATATGTTGAAGTTTTATACTAAATTAAGTTGATTAATAAATCATGTTAATAGACGATTGTCGCTAAGTGTGTGGCTATTGCAGATAAATAGATCTAGACTGTTTTAATTGATCTTGGCAATTATGTTTAAGTTTTATACTAAATTAAGTTAATTAATATATCATGTTATTGAGGTGGTTGTCGATAGGTGAAGGAGGTTGTGGTTAAATAGGTCTAGACATTTTTAATCGATCATGCCAATTATGATTAAGTTTTATGCTTAATCAAGTTAATTAATAGATCGTGTTTAGGCGATTTTCGCTAGATGGGTGGCAGATGCGGCTAAATAGATCTAGACGGTTTTAATCGATCATATGCCAATTATGTGTAAGTTTTATACTAAATCAAGTTAATTAATAGATCATATTATTAGGCAGTTGTCACTAAGTAGGTCTATACAGTTCTAATCGATCTTGGCTATTAAGTTCAAGTTTTATACTAAATTACATAGATTATGTTATTTAGGCAATTAAGTTCAATTTTTATACTAACGAAAGTTATTTAATAGATCGTATTACTTAGGCAGATATTGCTAGGTGGGTGGCGGTTGCAGCTAAATAGGTCTAGACAATTCTTGTCGATCTTGACAGTTAAGTTCAATTTTTATACTCAATTAAGTTAATTAATCGATCATGTTATTTAGGTTGTTGTCGCTAGGTTGCAGCAGTTGCAACTAAATAGGTCTAGACGGTTTTAATCGATCATGGCAATTACGTTTATGTTTTACACCAAATTAAGTTAATAAATAGATCATGTTATTTAGACATTTGTCACTAGGTGGTTATTAGTTGCGGCCAAATAGGTCAAGACAGTTCGAATCGATCTTGATTTTTACAAGATTAAATTAATTTTTTACGACCTAAAGTATCCCCACATTCAATCAGCTATGGGCTTACGCCACACACTCCAAACGACGAGACTAATTCTCAAGGGCGATAAATAAGTTCCAAATTCATCCACTATGATAGTCGTGAGAATCAAACTCATACTGGGACAAAGATTTAATTAATTGGTCGACCAAATCCATGCACTTTGGTTCTAATTGGTCTCGAGCATTAGTAGATTAAATTAATTAGGAGGCCAAATCAATGCTATCTACTCGATATCATACGAAACAAACCAAGATTTTATAAAGCATATAGCAGTGTGACTTGCTTTTCCCCGATTATTTTTTTTTTTAAAAAAAAAACACTATTTTTTATCATTTATAGCTCTTTACTTCGATGGATTGTTCATTTTATTTCAACTTCTTTATTACAGCTATGTGAATCGATCCTTAATATCCACAAAGAAGGCCTCATTCTCCTCCAAGCCCTTCCCTCGGGTCTCAGGCAAGAACATTGACGGCCCGATTCCCAGCCCGACGACGAGGGACAAGGGAAATGATGGCACTTGGTAACAAATCGAACGCAGCCGCCGTCGAACTTTTGTGCGCATTACACAATAATGCTACAATTGTTTCGAAGAATGGTAATGAAATTTAGTTCAATATACGACTCTGCCTTATTGTACTATTTACATCCTAAGAGAAATATTTACTAAGAAATATGGGACAAAAGGTTATTACTAGTAGTGGTAAGAAGTCGAATCCATGAATCAAAGATGGACTGGCTCCGAGGTTTTAAGTGAAAATCTGCAGGCTTCAATGGCGTCGCAGGCCGACAAAAACACTGATTCCTTGCCAATCTTGTCGATGAAATGCGAGACGATCAGCTTATCCATTACCTCGAGCCTTGGATTTATCAGAATCATCTGCAAGAAATTCATGCAAAAATGAATGCTTATATACAATTGATTCTTCAGTTCTCATAAGTGTTTTTCCTTACAAACCTTGATCCCTTTGTTTGCCAACGTCCTTCTGACTTCCATTAAAGCTTCGACGCCCGATAAGTCGATCGCCGTCACGCCTGTTAAAGGTTTTTATCAGGTGTTTATTACCTACCATTTATCTGCGATGAATTCTAACATGGATCGAAATATTTGTTGAAAGAAAGTGTCGGAAGAAAACCCTAACCTCCCATATCGAGTAACACAAATTCGACTTCGTTTTGAGAAGACTTAGTGGAGTCGTTTTCGTCTCGAACCCATCTCAATATTCTATATAAAAGAATGCATCGTAGATCAGTCGAGCGCCGAAAAAATAAGGTCAAAAATTAAGGATTATTATTGTGTTAGTATATGCTATTACTTATTAGGGTTTTCTACCTTTCCTTCATGTAGTTGCCATTCGAGAAATATAAAGGCGAACCGATCTGAAGAAGTAAAAATCCCGGGACGCCGACCGACTCGGGATATTGCTCCATATCGCGATACAGATTGGAGTTCGGGATTTTTCCGAGCTTGCATGTCGCCGGTCTTGCCATGTACAATAATGCTCTCACTAATGCCAATCCAACCTGAAAATTTCTAGAAAGTTATGATTATTACTTCTAAATAGGATATGGACATTATATGTATAGAGGTGTAATAGAAACTAAACTCACAGACAATATGAGGCCCATGTCCATGCTTATGAAGGCGACGCCGAAGAAACAAGACATGCATATGGCGAAATCGAACTTGTCCGTCTCGTAGAGATGGTAGTATTTCATGAACTTGAAGAGGCCGAGCATGGCGGAGATAATGATCGCCGAGAGCGCAACTTGCGGGGTGTACTTGAAGATGGGCGCCAAGACGAGCAGCACGAAAAGCATGCAGACCGACTGGACCATGTTGGCCATCTGCGTCTTGCATCCCGCGCTTGAGTTCACAGCGGTTTTCGAGAACGGCCCTGCGAATAATAATGTTCATCGTCTGCATCAACTATTGTAATAAGAAGATGTTCATCTTGTGAGCGGAGTAAACTTTACGAAATTCGCTTTTCGTCCTCTAACTTGTCTCTGTCAAAAAATAGTCGCATAACTTTCACGAAATTCGCTTTAAGTCTTCTAACTTGTCTCTGTAAATTTTACGACCATTTTTTGACTTCTTCTGGTAAGGTAAATATGATTGTTTCCACAAGAACGTTAATTAAATTTGTATAGCGTGAAATGACTATTTATGATAAGTGATTGAAAATTTACAAAATGGACGATTTTTAATAAATGGTGTAAACATACTATATTAGTTTTTGGACAGGGACAACTTAGACGACGAAAAAACGAATTTCGTGAAAGTTTAAGGACTAAATTTTTTGTTATTCCCAAACATACTAGATTATTTGGACATGAACAAGTTCGATGACAAAAAACGAATTTTGTGAAAGTTATAGGACTGAAATTTTAGTTACTCCTCTTGTGAACTCAAAGAACTAAGACAGTACCAGTGGTTAAGTAGCACGACGTAAGAGACCCCGCGATATTCATGAGCCCGTAAGCTATCATCTCTTTATTTCCATCGACGTGTTCGTTTGTCGCTAGGGCAAAACTTCTCCCGATGGCTACCCCTTCCTAAAAAAAAGAAAACAAATCAGATGAGTACGACAAAAGCAGCCCATCGTCTCCGTCGAGTTCGTTTTTGCATTAGTCCTTACCGCGATGGCTATCAGGCCGGTGATGAGGCCTGCTTTGAGGGGCGCAGAGATGTACTTCGAGTCGAAGTTTATGCGATTTACGGATAGGCTGTTGATACCTTTCTTGAGAGGGCCAACCTTGGAGATAGCATATTCATGTTCGAATATTAGATACATATGTTGTCTATGGAACACAATGGATAATAATAATACTCACAATCGCAATGCCATTTTTCTGCGCATCGAAAAGGTACGCCCCGAGGCACCCGACGACTACTACCACGACGGGGCCCATCGCCGATACATAGAACAGCTTCGGCTTAAGCTTCTTCTGCAGATTCAGACAATAAAAAATGCCCTTAAACTGCGGATATATCTCGTAAATATGTAACTAAATTTAATCGAAACTTACGACATATCTTGTAGATTGAAGAAAAATGAGGAAGAAGGCGCCGATGAGCATACACTTCCAGTTCATCTGCGCATGGAGATAAATAAAAATCACAAGAAAATTCGCATGAAATCACTTTCAAGATTATGATTTTATTACCTCATCTCGATATTTATAAATGGCCTTTACGACGTTAACGACGCCAGTTTTGTGGGTGAAATGCTTCAGGCCAAGAAACCCTTTCATCTGCTGTAAGATGATGAGTATCGCAGTTCCCCCCATGAAGCCAGTGATTGTCGAGTGCGATAGAAAATCGACCAATATGCCGAGTCTGCAGAGAGGCCGACACGAATATATGATCGTCCCATCTCATCGTATGAAATGCATTTTATTACATTGATATCATTACCTCAAGAGGCCAAGCAATGTCTGAAGCAGACCAGAAACTAGGGCGGTGGTGAAGACTAAGCTGACGTACAAATAAGGGTTTTCGTCGGCCTTCACTTTCTCTTCAATGGTTTCGGCTATGAGCAAAGAGCAAGAGGCCACCGTCCCCACCGCTAGATGCTTCGAGCTTCCGAAAACAGCATAGATCATAGGGGGGACAAAAGCCGAGTCTGCCATTATTTTGTCATAAAACTCCATCCATCAACTACTGACAATACAATAGATATGTGGTAATAGATAACGACGAATGCATATAACTTACAGAGCCCTATGACGGGCGGGAGTTTCCCTAGATTGGCGTAGCTTATGCCCTGAGGAATCGCCAGGCTGGCGATGGTGATCCCCGCCAGAAGGTCGTACTTGAAGAAGTCGAAGGAGTACCTCGGCAGCCACTCCGTCATGGGAACGAAGTACTGTAAGGTCTTGACGGCACGGCGGCCTAAAGGTTCGTCCTTGAACTCCTTGAAAGGATCGTCTGGGAAAAGCGTCTCTTTGAGCTTCGATTTGAACATGGTCTTGAAGCTCCGCGGTCCTTCGAAGCTAACGCTTCGGACACCATTGTCGTCGATGTTGCCACATGTCGCTGCCATGGCTGCTGTTGTAGTAAAGATGTGCCCGACGATCTATACGCAGAATACAAAACCCGCCAATCTTTTTCGATGAAAGGGGACGAACGAAACGAAATACTATTCGCAACTTTCTACACAGCAGAAAAACAAAGCTATAATTGAATCACACCCTTTGTAAACCAAATATATAGACTTACACGCAGTAAATATATTCAAGAAAACTAAATATAAACAGTGTTCACCTTTCGTTGTAATAAGAGTGTAGAATTATGCATATGAAGAACAAATCAGGACAGAGTGAGAGCATGCATTAGGACTTAGTTTTTTTTTGTTTTTTATTTTTATTTTTATGGGGTAGAATGGATTTATGACTTAAATGGCTTCTAAATAGGATCTACTTTATATTATCCGTCGGTTATTCAGGAGTTTTATCCACTAATTAGTTCTGTAAATAAGAAAAATCATCACTTTATCGTCTTTGGATAAACATACCCTATTTTTTTTTTTTTTAGAAATGGCATAAGGGTGAAGTTATTGAAATGGACAAAGTCCAAAGGCCTAAATATAGTGTGGTTTTAAGTGATAAATGATATATAGTCCAGTTTACAATTTTATTTTTTTAATGAAATACCTAAGATATTATTTGGGTGGTGTATGTCATGGGGATGTTCCATAAACGTATCTCAATATTTAAAACATTTTTGGGAAATTTCGGTTGGTTTAAGGCTTTTCTAGTTGGTGTTCAAAGTATTTTTCAATTCCGGTAGGGAATCCTAAGGTATGACAAAACATAACCCTGCGATTTTAAAAGGCAAAAAATGAAATCTTTAGGTGTAGGCACGTTAGTTGCTAACGGAATTTTAGAAAAGATAAAAAAGGTTCATACACATAAAGATCATATTTTTTGTCATTTAAAATCATGTGATTATGTTTCCTCATGCCTTAGGGTTACTTACCGGAATTGAAAAATACTTTGCACACCAACTGGAAAAGCCTTAAACACGGGAATACCAATTGAAATTGAAAAATACTTTGAGCACCAATTGGAAAAGGTTTAAACACATGGGTACCAACCAGAATTGAAAATAACTTTGAACACCGACTGAAAAGCCTTAAACACAGGATTAACAACCGGAATTCTCCAACATTCTTTTTAGTATTAATTAATGATGAGCGAACATGAGTGGAATTACAGCACCGAAGTAGTTGTGTTTGTAAAAGGTACAATATCCGTAATTGAACTAATCTCATTTTTAAGAACAGAAATTGAACTTAAATAGGTTTTTATTTTATTTTATTTTATTAATCTACTGTTGAAGCCCAACATATGGCAACAAAGCAAATGGTAGTAATCCATTTGGCTGGCTTAGGTAATAAAATAAACATTTGAAATGATTCGCTCTTTTTTTCTTTTTTTTAAGGAAAAGAATAATTTAATTCCACAATATTAATTGGACAAAATTTTACAACGAAATCAATAAACAAAACTACGAAAAAATATAAAGGAATGACAAAATAGATATATAAAACTAAAAAAAATAGATAGCAAACTAGTACAACCAATTACAATCTCTTCAAATAATAATATCAATTGCAAGCCATTCTTCAAGCATTTTTGATATTATTCAATCAAGATCTATAACTTCATTGTTTGAATCACAGATGTCAGCTTGATGTTTATTTCTCATATTTATTTTAGAAAATAACTGCAAACTTTTATTCAAAGAGAAATACTGTACGAGAGAAGAAAGATTCTTATACGAGAGAAAGAAAACCCTCATACGAGTGAATAAACAAAGTATAGAATATATAATTAGAAAATTATGAAAGAGAATGAAATAGATGATGTGCGCTCCAACTCGATCCGCAGCGACCATGGTGGCAGTAGATATGTGTCCGCCGACGGAGAGAAAACAAATTAGGTCTTTTTTTTTTTTTTTTTGTAAAGATGTTTTTGAGAGAAAGATGATTTTGTGGGACGAGCGGTTTAATGGAAATGATTCTCTCTTAAATTCAATTTATTCTTCCCTAAGGTCACGGAACCCATAAGTCCTCTCATGACATCGAAGGAAAATAAATATTTAGAGAAGCTTAATTATTATTATTTTTATATATATATTGCTTAGCACACTATGATGTAATAGAATCATTAACAACTCGGATGTGGCCAAGTATTAGGTTATTGTTTAGTGAACTGTAATAGAGAATCGAACGCGGATTTGCTTGCATTTTGATTGGATCAAAGTCTTTTTCCTTCATATTTTTGTTTGATACTTTCATTGATAATAACGTGCCTAAAATGACATATTAGACATATAAATATTTAAATAATAAAAGTTATGTATTTTATATATATGGATATTGAATATGTAAGTTTTAAGCTCTTATCCGTACCTATGTCAAGTTGTTTGTTAGATCATGACCTGAATGGACATTCTGAGTTCGAATCCTTTGAACTATCTAACTGGACTTTAGACTATGCACATATGTCATTAAAATTAGTTTTGCTAGAAATCATAATTGTCAATGAGGTTGAAATTCGCTTCAGATTAAACTTAGTGAGACGACAACGACGGTAGACAGAAAAAGGAAAGGAAAAAAAAAAAGAAATTCCGGTTGATAACCCTGTGTTTAAGGCTTTTCCAGTTGGTATCCAAAGTTATTTTCAATTCTGCTTGGTACCCCTGTGTTTAAGCCTTTTTTCAGTTAGTGCCCAAAGTATATTTCAATTTCGTTTGGTATACCTGTGTTTAAGGTTTTTTCAATTGGTACCCAAAATATTTTTCAATTTCGGTAGGTAACCCTAAGGTATGAGGAAACATAACATCGTGATTTTAAATGACAAAAAATGAGATCTTTAGGTGTATGAATTGTTTTTTTATCTTTTATAGAATTACGTTAGCAACTAACGTGCCTACACCTAAAGATCTCAATTTTCGTCGTTTAAAATCGTGGGGTTATGTTTTGTCATACCTTAGGGATACATATCGGAATTAAAAAATATTTTGAACACCAACTGAAAAAGCCTTAAACACACAGATACCAATCAGAATTGAAAAATACTTTGGGCACCAACTAGAAATGACTTAAGCACATAGGTACCAACTGAAAACGCCTTAAATATAGAGTAACCAACCGAAATTTAAAAAAAAAAGAAAAAAAAAAAAAGAAAGGTCTTACGCGGCTACATTTTCATTTAGCCGGCAAAAGAAAATATTAATCATTCTCTTCCCATTAACTAATTCCCTTGTAATTTATATTGCAGTTGCTTAATTGCCAGGTTGTTGAATCGATTTGGCCAAATGGCCCTTTATAGCATTACGTTACATTTTATATTATAATCCGAATACCAAAAAAAAAATTAAAACGAAATGTTATTTTATAGTATTTTATATTATATTACGTAATAATTATTATTATAATATGAAATGCTATTGAAACTTTCAACATAACATGTCGAAACCGAATCACAGTTAGAGCTACAAGTCCGTCATGACACGACACCACGCAATTATTATATTATACCTTCAAAATAAAATAAAAAAAAATGTGACCAATTTCGTTTTATTACCTTAATCCTATGCATCGAATAAGCCTTTAAACAGTATTATTCTCATCTTTCCCTCTAACTATTATTAAAGTTATCATCATTATTTTGTCTTAAAGATAGAAAATCCAAAAATCACTTAGCTGGCGCGCGTTGAACGTTAAATGTGTATTATTATTAGCCAATTTTTAAAAATAAAAAAAATAAAAAAAAAAGGAGAGAGAGAGAGAGGAATAAATAGTGGGGTGGGCTTTGAGCTGTGTTTTAGCTGTAAGCCTTTTTGATGTTTTTATTACATTCCTAACCATTTCCTCTCTTTTTCATACAATCCCAAAAAGAAAAAGAAAAAGAAAAGCAAAAAAAAAAAAGAAAAGAATTTCTCTCTCTCTATCTATCATCAAACCCACAGCTCTGAAAATCACAGCAAACATCTTCTTCGTCTTCTTCCTTCAGATGTCTTGAATGTGAGATGAAGAAGCCAGGAAATTGCATTTCGTTGTGCTCTAGCAAGGCGGCGAGCCTTGAGCTTCTGTTCCTTGCTGCTGCTGCTTGCTCGCTGCTTCTTCTCTCTTCAGCTCACGAAGATGTCGGCGGCGACGGTGGTGGTCAAGGGCGGCGCAACCTACTGTACTACGTAGACGAGTTCGGCGACCGTGGAGAGAATGTGACCGTTGACCCCTCGCTCGTTTTCGAGAATCCAAGGCTGAGAAACGCATACATTGCACTGCAAGCATGGAAAAGGGCAATTCTCTCAGATCCCTTCAATCTGACCTCAGATTGGGTCGGATCTGACGTCTGCAACTACACCGGAGTGTTCTGCGCGCCGGCGCTCGACGATCCGAAGACTCGTACGGTCGCCGGAATCGACCTCAACCACGGCGACATCGCCGGATACCTCCCGGAGGAGCTAGGGCTTCTGACGGATCTCGGAATCTTCCACATCAACTCGAATCGCTTCTGCGGTACGCTACCTCACAAGTTGAGCAAGCTGAAGATTCTCTTCGAGCTCGACGTAAGCAACAATCGATTCGCCGGTAAATTCCCTTACGTTGTTCTCAGCTTGCCTAAGCTCATCTTCCTCGACATTCGATTCAATGAGTTCGAAGGGACTGTACCGCCGGAGCTGTTCGACAAGCCGTTGGATGCTATTTTCATCAACCACAACAGATTCGCCTTTGAGTTGCCGGATAATTTCGGGAATTCGCCGGTCTCGGTGATTGTGCTCGCAGGCAACAAATTCCACGGCTGTGTTCCGTCGAGCCTGGGGAATATGAGCAGGTTGAATGAGATTATACTGATGCACAATGGGCTTAGGTCTTGTTTGCCGGCGGAGATTGGGATGTTGAAGAACGTCACGGTGTTTGATGTGAGCTTCAACGAGCTGATGGGCCCTTTGCCGGCCGAGATTGGTGGGATGGTGAGCTTGGAGCAGTTGAATGTGGCTCATAATAAGCTTTCGGGTTCAATTCCGAGGAGTGTTTGTGAGCTGCCGAGGCTGCAGAATTTTACGTATTCTTACAACTTTTTCACCGGCGAGCCGCCGGTGTGTTTGGGCTTGCCGGAGTTTAGTGATCGGAGGAACTGTTTGCCGGATAGGCCGGCGCAGAGGTCGGCTCGACAGTGTAAGGTGTTTTTGTCGAAGAAGGTGCATTGTGGTGGGTTTAAATGTCCTCGATTTGTGCCACCGGTTCCTTCTCCGCCGGTCTTCTCCCCGCCGCCACCATCACCACCTCCGCCGGTATATTCTCCGCCTCCGCCGCCGGTTTTCTCGCCACCTCCGCCGGTTGTTTATTCACCACCTCCTCCGTCTCCTCCACCACCATCTCCATCACCACCGCCTCCGTCACCTCCACCGCCTGTTTACTCCCCACCTCCGCCATCGCCGCCACCGCCAGTTTACTCCCCACCTCCACCTCCACCGTCTCCTCCTCCTCCATCTCCACCACCGCCTGTTTATTCACCACCTCCACCCTCGACTCCTCCACCATCTCCTTCTCCACCACCTCCATCTCCTCCACCGCCAGTTTACTCGCCACCTCCACCTTCGCCTCCTCCGCCATCTCCTTCTCCACCACCTCCATCTCCTCCACCGCCAGTTTACTCGCCACCTCCACCGTCTCCTCCTCCACCATCTCCACCACCTACACCATATTATCCTCCATGCATCCGCTCTCCACCACCACCGCCTCCTCCTCCGCCTCATTCTCCACCACCTCCAGCTCATTATTATGCTTCTCCGCCACCACCATCACACCCCCCTCCACCACCACCATCACACTCCCCTCCACCACCACCCATCCACGTATACCCATCCCCACCACCTCCCCCAGTCTACTCACCTCCTCCACCACCACCCAGCCACATATACCCATCTCCACCACCTCCACCAGTCTACTCACCACCTCCACCACCACCATGTATCGAACCACCTCCACCCCCACCACCTTGTATAGAACCACCTCCACCGCCGCCGCCACCTCCACCATCTCCACCCCCATGTGAAGAACAACCTCCACCTCCACCGCCACCACCATCACCTTCCCCTCCTCCACCATACGTTTACACTTCTCCACCCCCACCATCGCCTCCTCCAAGCCCGGTGTACGTAGGCCCATTGCCACCAGTCTTTGGGGTCTCCTACGCCTCACCACCACCTCCTCCATTCTATTAATGACTTCTTCTCGCCGGAGAGAAAAAAAAAACATACAATTAAATACAATTTATTTTGTATTGTGATTACTTATCTTCGATTCCTTCTCCGACCCAATTCACCTCTTCTCATTATTACCATTCTTGATTCTCATATCTAAACCCATGAAGATGAAAAGATAATGATTGGTTCAGAGTCTTTCTCACAATCTACGCCGTGGAAGATCATCGAATTTCATTGTGGAAGAAGCAGAGATAAGTAAGTAAGAATCCCATGTATTTTTCTTTCAGTTCTCAATATATATATATTTTCCTACATATTTGGATTTGAGTTTGTGCAATAAAAATTAGATTTTTCAGGATGAAATGAAAATGTGTATCATATAGAGATGATCGTCATAATTCAGATTTCTAGAACTGCTCCTTGCTGTTCTAATCTAAAGACTTGGCAGTGTCTTGGTTTCATTGTTCCTTCTTTGGAATATTGCTATTTTTTTTTTTATTTCATTATTATTGTTATTTAGATCTCAATGATCATATACATATATAGTTCTGATAAATCCCATCCCATTTCTATAACTATTCATGTTTGTCAATTTAAAGTATGATATGTTTATTCTATAATTTCTGTCTCCTTCGAGGTAGACTTTCGAGCATCAATGATTGCTTCATTTGTAAGCAATTTTTACATGTTGACTTTGCCCTTCAGTTGGTGAGCACTAAGCACAAAACCGTTTAGACCGGAATGTAAGATCAATAATAATAATAATAATAATAATAATAATAAAGTGAGGAAAAGTATGCTGTAAAAGCCTAATGTCAAGGGAAACTGTTATGTTGTAGGAAAAAGTGTAGCGAACTGTTTTTTTTTTCCTTTGAATCGCATTTTCATATATATGAGAAATATGTGCGTAACATTATAAATTAACAATATTAAGTATGTTCTTTTTTTAAATTATTTTTCTATGTTACATATATATTAGAAGGTTTATATAAATACAAGCTAATTGAAATATTTTTCACGAACATGCCGTAATAATGTTACTACATATGCATATGCATATGCATTTGGAAAAAGTTTAAACAACCGACATATACATAATTTTTGACATCATTTAGCTATGTGTTCATATGATTTAAATTATTTAATTGTAATTTGTTGTATAATTCACTAGGTAAAGTTTTATTTTGAATTATATTACTATCATAGATTAAGGTCCGATAAAAATGATTCATTCGAGTATAGTTCACGAGATAAATCCAAAAAAGAAGAAGTTATTTTTATCAAATATTGACTTTTCCTTTTACCACCAACTCATTACTTTCTCAATATAAGCCGCCCGCGCGTTTCTTTAATTTCTAACCGTTGCCGACACAAAATAAAAAAAAAAAAAAAATAATGTAATAATAAAGCCGCTTCAAGTATGAAAGTCCTTAGATAATAATGAAATTTAAAAGGGAAAAAATAATAATAATAAAGAAAAAATAATATAAAAAAAATATTTGAATGGACCAATGCTTTCGAATTAATTATACACACACACATATCTTAAAAGTTGCTCCATTACATTTATTATTTGTACTTTTCCGCTAACGCTCCCCTTTATGATTTGTGTATACTATAGCTTTGTCAATAATGCAGTCACGATCACAATATATATATATATATATATATAATATAACGACGAATTTTATGGTGCTCACCTTACGTGAGCACCTTGCGTGGGCACCTGTTGATGTGGCACTGATTCGTGCCATATCAACATGTCACGTCAACATCAGATGTGATGTGGCATTATTTGACACATTTTAGGGTTCATTGATCGACATTTTCGATGCTGATGTGGCACGTTGACGCCTTACGTGGCACCCGGTGTGTGACATTGATATGTGCCATGTTAACATGTCACATCAATATCGAAAATGTCGATCAATAGACCCTAAAATGTGTCAAATAATGCCACATCACATCTGATGTTGACGTGACATGTTGATATGGTACGAATCAGTGACACATTAACATGTGCCCATGCAATGTGCTCACGTAAGGTGAGCACCATAAAATTCCTCGTAATATAATATAATAAATTTATATATATATATATATATATATATATATATATATATATAGCTTTGCCTTGGACATTTAATCGTAGTGTAATGAAACAAAGTGCTATTATATGTTAAATTAGTGGTGAGTAGTGGCCAAGCGGTAATAGCGAAGAAATGAATAACTTCTTACATTCCGCCGTAATTTGTGGTGAAATTAAATATTGACATCAATTATTTATTTTTTGAACATACTATATTTATTCTGTCATTCATTCTTGTGATGGGATGCGAAGCCATGTGCGCAACTTGACTTTGAGATACAAAAATATCATGAAGAAATAAATAATTGGGATTTGAAAACCGTTTTTGGTATTATTTTGCTTTATATAATGCAGATTAATCAATGAACCAATGATCTTAATTTTTTAAATGGTCATATGTATAGTTAATATACACAATTAATCAAATGTGTATTTGAATTGAACAAAGAGAACACTCGATGCGTGTAATATATAAATATATATAATGTTTATTTATATTTTGAGTTATTTATAATTTAACATATTTAATATGTGAAATTAAAATATAAATTTTAATTATATATTATTTTTAAATATGCAAAAAAAATTGATTTGTTAGGATATAATTGTAATAAATCAAAAAATAAAGGATAAAATGTTTATTACGAAAAATTAAATTAAATAATAAAACAGAAGGATATAATTATAATTGCAAGTGACAGACAAATTTATCGCCCTTGAGCCTTTAATAAATAGTATATATATAATATTGTATCCCCTTGCCAAAAAAAAATTTAATAAATTTGTTGTTGCCAGTTTTATGATTTTATTTTATTTTGGGTCCAATTGTGGGGCTTCCGTTTGTAATTATACACAAATTTATTAAGGTAATTTAGAAATTACTTATTCACTAATATTATCTTTCCAACTTCACAAAAAATTAGGAATGTGAACTAGTTGAGCTCTAACTCGATTAATTATTAATTTTAGACCTCGGTTTCAATGATAAATAATTAATCTCGGCTCATGAGTTCCTAAACTCTATGAACGGAACTTAAGATTAAAAAAAATTAAATTTTTAGATAAGAAAATAAAAATAAAAATAATTATAGAAAGCTAATGAGCCGTGCTTTAGAACATTCGAAGTCGACAATCATGAACAATTTTCATGAACGACTCGACTCTTCTTTCACCCCTATTGTTGTCGGCTTCCGATCATAGGTGGGGTTTTTAAACTATCGGGCCAAGATTACACAACTAATTGCTAAAGGCCTAACTTA
This sequence comes from Lindernia subracemosa, assembly GCA_028392965.1. NCBI lineage: Eukaryota > Viridiplantae > Streptophyta > Magnoliopsida > Lamiales > Linderniaceae > Vandellia > Vandellia subracemosa. The sequence goes on along the minus strand of JAQPCC010000085.1, from coordinate 52,184 downwards.
AACACTAATATTGTTGAACTCAAAGAGTCTTTTTATGGGTTTCGGACAACATTGGGCTTCAAAAGTGCTAGTCCCATGAGAATATATATATATATATATATATATTTAATTCTAAAAGGGATAATAATAATAATTTAGGAAGATAATCTTAGTCGAACAAGAAAGAGACACATCAAAGTAGGGTATAAAGTTAAAAAAAAAAGGTATAACAAGAAAAATAGGCTTTTAAATGATTGATATGACTGAAAACCAATCTCTTCATATGATAATCAAAACGATGTCGTAGTGAGTTCCCAACCGACAAACAGAGTTCGTTAAACACAAATCAAATCAATCAATCAAATCTCCGCCGAATAAACCGTTGATCGTTGTTATTATTATTATTATTATTATTATTATTAGCACAAAATATCATTGCATTTGTAGCTCACCTAATAGTTTTTAAGTTACTAAACTAGTTTAGTTAGATTAGGTAGGTATGTAGGTAGCCTGCAATAAGACAACCCTAGAATAGAAGTAAGTAATCTTTGTTCATGGGATTTTTCCACAAGTGTTTCGTTCATAAGTTTCAAAGTCTATTTGTATTTAAAATTAATACGCAACACATAGATAGATCACATAATATAGACACAGATTTGATGTAGTAATAACATTCAACTTGCTGGTATTTATTATTACATTTGATTCTCAAAAATAGCAAATTTCTGAGATTTTCACATAAAAAAAAGTTACGGACGTAAAAAAAAATCAAAATTGCATGGTTTGAAGTTTTTAGCCTCCATTTGTTGTAGGTTTTATATATACAGGTATTTCTTGGACATTCTATGTATGTGCTTAAATTAATTTGTAATTAGATGAAATATTATTTCAAAAAATTAATTTGTGAAAATGTAGTCATAATAAATGAAAAATTGAGGGAGTACAATGATAATTATTCATAATAAAATAAACTATAAAAAGAAAGGATCAAATATCAATAAAGTTTAAGCGTCAAATTGACAATTTGTATTCGGTCTTAACAATTAGTGTATATATATAATGAAGAATTTTATGGTGCTCACCTTATGTGAGCACCTTGCTTGGGCACCAGTTGATGTGACACTGATTCGTGCCATATCAACGCGTCACATCAACATCAGAGGTGATGTGACATTCATTGACACATATTAGGTGCAATTTATCGACACATCTGATGCTGATGTGGCATGTTGACGTGACACATATCAGTATTACAAATCGAGTGCGGCATAAGGCGTCAACATGCCTAGGGTTGCAAATGAATCGAGTTTTTTTGGTTCGATTCGAGATTCGATTCGAAATTTAAGATTCGAATTCGAAATATCCGAATATCAGATCCAAATAAAAATAGTGTTTCTGATTCGAATAATTTTCGAATATGAATAAAATATGACAGTATTCGATTCGAATAATTATGGAATATTCGATTCGAATTATATAAATAATTTAATATATTATATATATAAGATATATTGGCCCAACAAATAATAAATTCACAATATTAATATTCAATATATAATTGAAATGTAATATAATATAATTCAATATATATATTTATAAATAAAACATATTATAATTCAACATATGTTTAAATATAAGATACTATAATTAAATATATATTTTAAATATAATATTATTTTTATTTTTATTAAATAAAAAAATATTATAATAAAATATAAATTTAAATTATAATATTCGAATATTCGATTCGATATTCGAATGTTATAATCAAATCGAATTCAAATCGATTTTTAGTATTCGAATAGTATTCGTATTCGAGTTCGAATTCGAAATTTGATAATAGAATATGAATAGAATATCATGATATTCGACTCGATTCGATTCGTTTGCAACCCTAAACATGCCACATCAGCATCAGATGTGTCGATAAATCGCACCTAATATGTGTCAATGAATGTCACATTACCTCTGATGTTGATGTGGCGCGTTGATATGGCACGAATCAGTGCCACATCAACTGGTGCCCACGCAAGGTGCTCATATAAGGTGAGCACCATAAAATTCCTCTATATATAATATATATATATATATATATATATATTTAAACTTTAAAGCTTATGTTTTTAACTCTCTAGTTAAGAGATTTCTTCCCTAATAGACAATAACATAAAAAATAAGAAATGACTATAATTTTGAGTGTAATAACTATATATGAAAATAAATTCTGAGAGTAATAATTTTTTTTAAAAAAAAAAATCACATCGTTCACAAAATAAATCAAATCAACAAATTTCGGTAGAAATAACACGAAAATACAACGAATAATATCATCATCATAGCAACGACTATAACAAAGACTATTTCTACCTTAAAACACCATAAACAAAGAGTAGCAATAGTAACCAAATACACCCAAAGGCCAACCAAACCATGCATATATATATAAGGCAACAAAGGAGAAGAGAACTAAAAACTGGGCGAGTCGGCTGATGATGTCTTCGGCCTCCACAAAGTCCTCGCCTTGACGATCTCTCCACCGCCTCCCTCCAAGCGGAGCAAGTGCTGGCACTCCACAAACCCGCCGGCGGGATTTTCTTGACCCACGACGGACGTCAGAGATTGAAGCACGCTGTCTCTTCTGCACTCTCTTCGGTACTCCAAAGTCATGCCCGCCACCGCGTGAGTCTCCACGAGGGACGGCGGAGCGCTCTTAAATCATCAAATAAAAACAAGAATCATCGGTTGAAATTGGTACGTTAATTGAACGTATGAAATTTAGTAGGCTTTTAACTGCTTTTTTCGCCCTATAAGTTAGAGGGTGGTGCTTTCAGGGCCCTAATTTAAGGGGTTGAAATTTAAGGACGCTAACTGTCAAAATTGAAAGAGATTTGAGGACACTGTCCGTCGGAAACCTAATTTTTGGTCGGATCTTCGACACGTGGATTGGCAGGCACATGCCAAATAGTTTGGGAATAATTTCTTTCTACGTGGCAGTTTCAGTACGCCCAACTTACCGACTGCAATTTGAGGGACTAACTTTCAAAATTCAAGCAATTCAAGGATACAAGTATGTTTCCGACGCTCTGTATCCTTAAATTGATTCAAATTTTGAAACCATGCTCTTAAATTGCAACCCTTTAAGTTGGGTGTCCAGAAAGTATCATTCCCCTAACTTACGGCACGAAAAAAGCAGTTAATCATCTTTAGAATTATTACCTCAAGAATCCAACCAACATACTTCACATTGTTGACGTGCTGGTTCACGTCTAAATCGCTCCACCTGGGCTGCAATGAGAGTAGCAAGTCAAAGGAAGTATATGCAATAAAGTCTATTAAAAGACTTGTCTAGGTTCTTACAGTGAGGCCGGAGAGGACGTAGTCCGCGTTTGTTTCGTCCAGTTTCGGGAGTTTCCTGCTGTCATCGTCGATGATGGGAGGAGAGTCCACGAAATAGCTACTGATCTCCTCCCGAGCCTCCTCCGGGATTTTTGATAATCTCCTCGTTTCTTTATTCATCATCACCCATAGACTGTGTAAGAAAACATAACAAAAAATTACTTAGTTGGCAGACACATCAGCCTAAAGGACTTCAATTTTGAGTAGCATGCGCTTCGTTCGACCTCGAGGCTCGGATTAGTATTTCGCCGGTATTGATATCTCTTACAAGCCAGTCTCTGCGCATACCGTTCTTCCCCGACGCAGCCACCCAAGTATCCACCTGAACAACATCACCCCTAAAACACAGACCAACCATCTTAGGACATCAGATAATATGTAATAAAGCAAAAGTTGTTTCAAAGCCATCAAATTTTTACCACGTGGGGTAGCGATCCACGAGAACATTCATTTTAGTAACAACCCAAATCAAGTTCCTCTTCGTCATCTCAGGCGTGGAGCCGAAACCACCGTCGAGTAGTCCCGCGGTCTTCACGTGGTTAAGGGCAGTTTCCTGCGTGACAAACCAGAAAAAAAAATTTAAGTCTAAAAGAAGCCTCCTTCATTACATGGATCACAGTTCATTTACCTGCAGATGATTCATCATAGTCTCCACCGAAGCAGTCTTATCAGCACCGATCTCATAGGATCTTATACTGAAGTTCTGGCGAAAGACGAAACCGTCTTCAACGATGTTCCCCAGACCGAAGGGATCGACGAGCATGTCGGGCCGCTTGGGCTTCCAATCGAGCATCATCCACTGCTTCTCCGCGGCCAAGAATACCGTGGTGATGGCGGCGAGGAGCATGCTCCAGTCGGGGAGTTGGTTGATGAACGTCCGTGGCGGAGGAGAGGCGGTGAACTCGCCCTCGGTCTTAAGACCCTCCATGGCTCCCACTTTAGTCCCGTTGACCTTCGGAGGTGCTTGTGCACTGGCCTTGACTTGTAATTTCCCCGACTTTGACTTGATGCTATGAATCCCACGAGCATCGACGGCTGCAGGGATGGTTTGTCCGATCTTTCCGGCCGATTTCCCAGACGGGTCTGAGGACGGTGACGGCATCTGGAAGAAGGCGGAGGTTGCAGCTGTGGCTACCATGATTGCAATGAAGCAAGGACACACTGAGGTAGTCTGTAATACAAACCATTGCAATAGAAAGTAAGCTAATGAGGTTTATTACAAACACAAACAAATTAAGACAACAACGTCTTCAACCACAAGGAATTATAAAGAATAAAAACCCGCGAAGCTGATTAATTGAAGAAAATGGCGAATCCCCAATTAAATTTCAAAAGCAGATCTAACCATCCAACGCGACGAAGCTAGCATTTGAGCTCCATTTACAAGAAAAGAAAAAGAAAACGAAAATGCTCTAATGCCGACATTAATCGATTCGTAAACAGAAAAAAGGAAAAGACAAACCTTTTGTTTACAATTGTTCAAACGGTAAGGAAAAAAAATCGCCAAGAAAATAACCTTATATCAATCAGCAGGAACGAACGAAAAATGGATACGTTCAATGCTGTAAGATCGACAAACCCATCAAAGGAAAAACGCAGAATTTGTAGGGCTTGCGATCGTTTCAAGAATGTTGTTCCCTTTTCCTTTTTTTTTTCCCCTTATTTCAAAATTACAAATCCCACCTGGAACTTTCTACGTTTTGTTTCTTTTTGAGAGAGTGAGAGAGAGAGAGAGGATTGGGGGTGTTGTGGTAGGAAAATGCGTGATTTATATATTAGCGATGTAAGACCATCTCCAACCGAAAAACTCATTCTCAAATGCAGTAATTCTCCTCAAATCATTAAACTCATTTTCAAACTCAAAATAATATTATCTTAATATTCACTTCCACATTAACTTTTCCAAATTTTCAATACTATCCATATATTTTACAACATTACAAATTAGAACACAATATTATTGTAAAGTTGATTAAGAAATATTTAATAAAATTGATAATAAAATTATTATTTGTATATATAAAAAACATCAAAAAAATATTTATTAAAAATATAGAAATTAGACAATGCGAGGGAAAAAATATATTGAGATGCACATAAAAAATATTATTCGTACAAATAAAAGATAAATAATATTTCAAGTTTCAGAATTGATGTATTCCTTCCACAAATTATCAATTAGAATATTTTGAAGTGCAATGTGATAATCTTCATTTGTAATTTTTTAAATTCTACTATGATGGTCAAAACAATATTTAACCATTATATTACATATAAATAAAATAAAATAATAAATAATAAGATATAAATAATATATTACTAAAAAAAGTAAATGTTATAATAATTGTTTATTCTGTAAATTTTATAATCTTATTAATATACAAGTTTCTTTTATTTATTTTTATTTTTTATATATGAGTGATTTAATAATTCAATACAAGTAAAAGGACTTGTTTGTAATTTTAAAACATCAAACTCATTTATTGCGTTCAAATGCAAATTTGAGTCTAAAAGAGGAGAGAGAAACTAAAAAACCCATTTTGGATTTGTATTTGGCGTACAGTTGGGATGATTTTACTCCAAATTTTGAGTTTTGGAGTACGGTTGGAGATGCTCTAATAATGAGAACACCAAAAAAAAAAAAAAAAAAAACAACAGAGCATCTGAATATGACTGCGTGGCCCTTGATTTAGTTCAACTTCCTTATTACAAACACCTCCTTTTATCTGCCACTTGTTCTAACTTTCTAAGCACCTCCTTGATTATGACTTTAACGTCCCTTAATTTTTAATTAATTAATATTAACACCTCTTTTCCGTAAAAAGTAGAAAATGACACCCTTTAATCACCGATTTTGTAGTTCTAAGAAACGTTAGGTATATATTAGAGGTTAACTAAAAGGACTTCAATTATGGGATAACTATTAGCCGTTCCCACTGATAATAAGGTAGTACTCCACTCGAATCGCCCACAGCTCGACCGCTTTCGTATCGGGTCGACCCGCTCGGGTCGGTGCGGGCCACTGCCATCGCCAAGTCGAACATTTTCGACAGAATCCGTTTGTCCACGGTTTGTTTCATCAGAGGGTCATACGTTGGAAACTGATCTATTGCATGTCAAAGGGTTTTAGTTTAAGGATTTATATATGTCCGAAGAGAAGAGAGCTAAATCACCCATTTAATCGCGATCCTCTCGTCGGGCGGTTTCTTAAAGTCCACGGGCCGGCGGCCCGTTAGGATCTCCATTCGCTATATGCCGAAGGAGTACGCATCGCTCTTGGCAGTTATCCAATATATTTCCCGTAAGACCTGCCAAGAAAGGAAAGAAAATAAATTGTCTGAATATACTCGGAGACTGTTTATGGAGAGCTGAGGTTATTACCATCGAGATGCTCCCGCAGGTCACCATTAGCACGTACTCTGAGATAATCAGCCGTTCGTTCCTTCTTTCGACATAACCCATAAGCCTCACTAAGTTAATGATGCTCGATTCTCGCCAGAAGTTCAACTTCGCTCATAAACTCGCCACAAACTGCTTCGAATGTCTCCTGATTTTCTCGTACGGCAAGAACTAAGAAAGATATCGGGCTCCATTTTGTTCAACACGATAGGAAACATATCAATGCGATGAAGATTATTTGAAAAATGTCAAATTTATTAGATTTCTGCGAATTTCAAGAAAAAGATCATACATTTACATGTGTGTATGCCTTCTCTAAAGTTCGTACCTTTCTCGCCCGTTTGATAGCAACAACTTGGCCGTCAGGAAGCTCGGCCTTCTAAACCAATCCAACCCCGCCTTCACCGATCAATAAAGATGGAGAAAAAGTATGTGTTGCCTTCGCCACTTGGCTCATGCTTAAATGGACAGATCTGATCCTCAACGGACCGGGTGGGACCCACAAAGGACTGGCCGGGGCCCTCATAGGACTAGCGGGAAACTTTTCGAACCCAGGCGTGGCTTCCATAGAAACTGAATCCACTACAATTGCGAGGAATAAATAGAAGAAATAATACTATGGTGTAAGGAAATCTTGATTCTCTCTTTAGCTTCATAGATGAGCCATTTCATTGCAGTCAAACATCTTTTTTAGGGCTCTACATATCATTGCATAACTTTGGAGAATCCAAACGCTTACATCTAATGACGATGGAAGTAATTTAAAAACTCACTCGACGCAAGCTCCTTGGCGAGAACTTTGTGGCCGGTATCTCTTTTCTTTGCTTGGAAGCAAGGGCAAATCACGGTGCAGCATACGAGAAAGAAAACTGGCACAGCCATAGCAAGCATCTTTGGTTTTGATATAGATTTAGTATTATCTGTTTCTTTTCGATCCTCAGATTTCCCATCATTATCATCGATTCTCCATTATTACCCTCTCCGACGGTGGTTTTCAGAGATTTCCTGCCCAGCTCGGGAGATAATTGTACTGTAAGATGCAAGAATGTTAAAAAAATCGACATATGTAGATCGATCAAAAGCATGAACCCATCGTAGTGGCACTGAGGAAAGAACAGAACTGTAATAACTTTCGCAATACCTAATAACTGACAGTATTGATCCCAAACGATTATCGTCGAAAAACATCGTTTTTCACGGTAATCTCTGAGTGCCCTGCAAAAGAAACTATTGTCCGCTGATCGATCGTCCATCTATATAGAATGTGTCATCGAAAAATGAAACGCTGTATGTTCCGCAAGTCTTCTTTCCACGGTTCAAAGGTTCAGAAGCAGATAAGCTTCGAGCTTGCGAGAACACGAATAGGTTCGATATGATCAGAGAAATTTTCAACAAAGATTCCATCTTTCAAGATCAAAATGTGATTGAGGCATCCTCAGCTACGATGCTCCGCAAAAGAGGCTCAAGAAAATAATAACTTCAACACAAATATTACCTGGAAAAACTGAAGCTAAAAAGGGTTTCAAGAATTGACGCTGAAACCTATTGAAAAATTATTAAAAATTCATCAAGAAAACTCACACCCCTTCAAGAAATTGCCCACAACATGATAACAATCTCCTTCTAGAGAATAGCATCAACAGCCAATTAATAGGAATAACAACAAAAGCATTCCTTTACAGTCCAGAGAAAATTCACCATTCAATAACCCCTTTTTATTACAAGAAACCCCCAAATTCTTCAAACCCACTTCAGCAAACACTGATATAAGTCGAACCCATGTAAGTAAACATGTCGCAAATCCCTATCAAAGCCCAGGAATTTTAGGTACAGTTCAGAAATTGACCGAAAAAGTTTATTAGAAGTCAACGACGAATTTAATGCAGATCGAGGAATCAAAACTTGAATAAGAGATTTCTGAGAGAGAGAAAAAAAAAAAGGTGATTAATTGCGTGCGCTTGTATAGGATTGAAGTATATGATGATCCGCATTGTTATCTTGAATCTTATTAATAATCAAGAACCTAAATTTACTGCTATTTGAACATCGCATTCGCATGTGGCCCTTTAATGGTAGCTGTTTGGTCAACTCCGATGTGTTTTGCTTCTTGGTGTGGACAATGGAAATATTTCCCTAATTAATATAAATTTAATCAACTTATTTTTTGGAGTTTTTTGTTTTTTTAACAATTCAAGAGTATTCTCACATAGACTTACGCCACACACTTCTACGATAAGATTACTCTCCGCGGACAAGTGAACATCACGATAGCCATGGGATTCGAATCCCTGACTTAGAGTTTGGAAAATCAACTCCCAAATCATTAGACCCAACCCACCCCCAAGGGTTTGACCTAGTGGTTCGGTCTCCGACCTTTCAAATGGGATGTGAGTGGTTCGAATCCTCTAGGGACCTTGACTATCAAACATTTGTTGGGTCTTGGGGTGGGTCTCATGGACCAGGAATGATTAGTCCCGCTGGAAGCCGTGGTCGTCTCATAGCCGACGATAAGGTTCATATTCGATTCAGACCAAACCTAGTCGGAGTGTCGAGATTACATTGACGTTGTGTGAAGATACCTATCTGACAAAAAAAAATCATTAGAGCCAACCCATTGGACAAACTTTCTTGGAGTTTATACTATCGAAATTTATTCTATTTGTTTTTTAATAGAAGTGAAATTAATTGTAAAAGTTACATCATCGTAAATACGTGGATAAGTCCACTAATTTCAAGAATATTAGTGGTTAGTGTGAAATCTCAGAAAGCCAAATTGTGTTGCATGTACAAATCAAAGTCAAAGTGGTGAATTAATCCAATATAATTAGTTTTAGGATAGAATATGTAAAATTAATAAAAACCATGTACTGGAAATTCAGTTCTAGTCTATTTCTTTGCTCCTTAAACAATTTATTACATGGAGATAAAAGGTTAAGCAAGTGTTTGTGCAATTTTGCAATGTAAAAGTATGACACTTATTTGCCAATAACAAGCTCTTGAAATGAAGTTCATTTATAGTCTTGATGGGCTGACATAGTGATTAAGGGATTGGTTAATCTCTCTTCGGTTATGAATTCTATTTATTATTGTTTGTGTCATAAACATGAATAAAAGAGGATTAATCCCGCTGTAAATTGGAAATTGTCTTAAATGTAATAATTTTCCTGGACTTCACCAAGCCAATGTTCTATTTCCTATGTCCTTGGACTGAACTTCGGTTTTTCAAGGACCCTTTTCTGAGCCGTCGTTAACAAGTGATGCCTCGATTTTTTTTTTTCCGACCTAACCTGTTTAAAGAGGATATTAAGAAAAATGAAGAGGTTATCCACGCCGCTGATGAAAGATGTCAATTGCTCGTTAGCTGTTGCGTGACTAATCAATTCGAACGACAGCGAGATTCCGATTCTATTCAGACTAAACTAAGTCGAAGTGGGATACCCTTACTAAAAAAAATAAAGTTCATTATGTATTTAGCTTACTACTCATAAGAGGCCTATTACATTGTTAGTTAATCACAATATGCCATAAGTGATCTACTTTTCATTTTTTTTCAACCCGAGATATCACTACTCAATCGACTATAAGCTTTCGTCAGACTATCTAAATATAGAATTAATCCCCGAAATCAGGTGAAATTCATTTCAAATTCACCCAATACGATAATAATGAGTACAAATGTACAATCCCATGGAGACCCATTTTCCATGTTTTTAAATTAATAAAATAAACAATAGTCAAATTTTAGCTTAATTAGCACTCTAAGCCCATTTTGTTAAAAAAAGAAAAAAGCTGACTATAACATTCAATAAATAAGTTTCAACTATGGCATTTATTAATAGCATTAAATGCAAAAGAAGACAAATGAAATTTGCGTTTGTTGCTGGGCAACCACGTCCATATACGCTTGTATACATGCATGAGAAATAGACCACATGAAAATAAATAAATACATAAAAATAAAATAACCACACATTAAATAAATTTCTGGTGGTAGATGCTTTTCACATATACTTTGTTGCTATGCGCAGGAAATAGAAAATAAATAAATAAATAAATAAATAACTCATACAACTAAGCCACCAAAGAGTCAGATATTCTTACAATTTATGTTATTTTATAAATAGATAAAATATTATTATTTTCACTGCCCAACAATTCATACGAGCCACAAACGACGTCACTTTGATCCTTTCTTCTCCATCTCTCTCTCTCTCTCAGATTCAATTAATGAATCTCTCCTCTGTGATTTCTGCTCTCTCTCGTTAATTTCACCACCTTCAATTCGAATCTCCACACACAAACACGCACTACTCTCTGCAGCGCGCTACACGCTCACATATTGCCCATTTCTTGGATTCATCGCTCACCCACAGATTATATATACGTATTAAGTATACATAGGCTCGTTTTGTTTTTCGTTGGTCTGTGGGGGTTAATAATAGCAATATATCGGCATTAATTTCAGGAATAAATATTGGGTTATGGCTGCGTCGTCTATGGTGTGCTCGTGGCTAATGGCCGCATGCATGTCAGTGGCCTGCGATAAGGACTCTAATCCCACCACAATGATGGCGATGTTTTCTAAGAGGAGGAAGAGGCTGTTGAGCACTTGCTTGGCTTTTGGGCCGTGCGATGAGTTCTACAAGTCATCCTGCGGCTCAGATTCGTTGTTCGGATTTGGATCGAGGAATGTTCAGCTGCTACGCAGGCGCAGGAAGCCCCGCTCCCGTGCTTTAGTGTCTGGTACCTTCTGCCTGCGTGATTGTACTGTTTTCTGGGCTTTAAGTGATTTTCATTTGGTTAGAGTTCTGACTATTTGGACATTAATTTGTTGGATTGGTAGCTGAACACTTTCCTGTATCTACTTTGTTATATTAATCTTTTCCTTTTTTTTTTTTGGCTAAAGTTCTTGTTTGTAAAGTTTCATTACTATTTGTTCGTGTCTGCGTGTATGGGTTAGCTTGTGAATTAGAACTGAAGTAGTCAATCTGCTTATTATGGATTTCGGAAAGAGAAACGGGTCACTTTATTTCGATTATGAGCTTCGGAAATTTTCATGGTTTACTTGTTGGCATAGACATTTATTTAGGAAAGTGAGGTTTGTTTATTTCTTGATTGAATGTGGTGTTATTGCTTGTATTGTAGCATGTGCAAGGATTCTTAAATCTTTCTATACGAGGCTATTGTCATTGTTGTTTGTAAGAGCAGTTGTTGTATTTATGTACTATTGTGCCTAATCTATGAACTACTTGTGCTACCTATTCAACCTATTTGACACTAATGTTTTTCTTTCTCTACAGTTGGTGTAGTTTGGTGCTGTTAGGTTTGTCAATCCTAATGGATGTTGTGACCATAATGGCTTAGATTGGGAATGTATTTATTGCATAGTGATACAATAGGTGAATGCAGTATACAATCTTAATATATGACAGTTTCAAGGTATTGATTTCTTCATTAAAAAATTGTGGTAGGTAAGTGGAGTAGGTGATCTTTACTGCGTAGTATGAACCTCTTGTAGTTTTTGTTTGTTTGCTGAGGTTTTAGTTAATGCTGATATTGAGTACGTGACTAAGAGTCATTGATTGTGGATCTTGAGATTGCTCGAGTTAATCTGTGTACTTTTACAACAGGACAAGCAATGGCGGTGGCTGTACACCCGACCATGGAAGTTACGTCGGTAAAGAAACCTTCGACTAAGCAAAGGCGGGTGGTTGTGACGGGAATGGGTGTGGAAACACCACTTGGCAGCAACCCAGACACGTTTTACAGCAACCTGCTCGAAGGAGTCAGTGGCATCAGTGAGATTGAGGCATTTGATTGTTCGCAGTTTCCAACAGTATGTGTTTGTTTGTCTTGTTCCTTTTGTTGTTCGTGGATTTAATGCTTTTCTGATGTGTGTGTGTGTGTGTAATTTACGTTTGTGCATTGCAGAGAATTGCTGGGGAGATCAAGTCGTACTCAACGGAGGGATTGGTTGCTCCTAAACTCTCCAAGAGAATGGACAAGTTTATGCTTTACATGTTGACAGCTGGAAAGAAGGCTTTGGCTGATGCCGGGATTAACGAGGATGTAATGGAAGAACTGAACAAGGCAAAGTGTGGTGTGCTGATTGGATCTGCTATGGGTGGGATGAAGGTGAGTCTAATATTGACATCTCTCAAAATGGAACGGTTTAAAGTTTCTTCTTTAGGTTCCCTGCATGCATTTTTGCATTTGAATCAATTGTATTTCTTCACGGGTTTCTGAACATTTAGGTCTTTAATGATGCAATCGAAGCACTCCGGGTGTCATATAAGAAGATGAATCCATTTTGTGTTCCCTTTGCAACTACAAACATGGGTTCTGCTATTCTCGCCATGGACCTGGTAAATCAATTTCTTTCTTTATATATTGCATATTAATGATTTCGTAGTTTACAAAATCGTTTTCTCTATTACAGGGATGGATGGGACCGAACTACTCGATATCTACAGCTTGTGCGACAGGCAACTTTTGCATATTGAATGCAGCCAACCACATCATAAGAGGGGAAGCTGTAAGTCGTTTACCTTCTTCTTTGAAGTTGGATAATTGGATGTCTAAGGCCCTTTTTGTTTTGTGTTTCTTTTCTTTTCTGACGAACGAACTTTATATTATTTAGGTGCTGACAAAACCTTTCTTTTAACATCCTATTTGCTGATGCATTTTGAGATTTTTCAGGATATGATGCTTTGCGGTGGCTCTGATGCTGCAATCATACCAATTGGTATGTGTTATCCTTGCAGTCCACCGTATGTTGAATTAATGGTCAGTTAATAAAATTGAATGCTGGTGCAGGATTAGGAGGTTTTGTCGCATGCAAGGCGCTGTCACAGAGAAATGCTGATCCTACTAAAGCGTCGCGTCCATGGGATAGTGTAATTCTCTTTATTCTATCCTATAACATCGTGTCGATGAATCCAATGGATTGATCTAGTATGGCAAAGTGCTATATCTGGATTTCATTTAACACTAAAATGGCAACCAGGGTATTAAGTTGTTGCCATTTTTATTTTCAATGATTCATTTTATGAGTTATTGGTTTGCTAATGACTGTCTCCAGCTCTATAGATGAATGGAAAGTATTCCTTGATCTCTAACACATTCTGTTGTTGGTTAGATCTTATGTTTGTCGTGTGGTTCCTTCTCTACTCTATGCCTCTCATAGCTTGACATTATTACATTTCATTCGCTTGGAACAGTGAGTGTGACATGTGTTTTCATCGTTTGACAGAATCGCGACGGATTTGTAATGGGGGAAGGCGCTGGAGTATTGCTGCTAGAGGAACTTGAGCATGCAAAGGTAACCCTTTGGTTCAGCACTGTCATATCTTAGTCTATACTCATAAAGAAGTTTTAATTTTCTGTTGAGCAGAGGAGAGGTGCAACTATACATGCTGAATTTCTTGGAGGAAGCTCGACCTCTGATGCTTATCACATGACCGAGCCTCACCCTGAAGGTGATGCATTCTGCTTTCTATATAGCCTAGAAAGTGATGAAATGATCCCAATGGTTTTGCAAACTTCTTTTCTTGAAAACCACCTTCAGGATAATTATCTGTTATAATAAAAGCTACATCTCTGCAAAAATAATAAAGGTAAATGTTTAAGCTTTTAACACTTATTGACTGCATATCTGTTAGCAGGAGCTGGGGTCATTCTGTGCATAGAGAAAGCTCTGGCTCAGTCGGGAGTATCTAAAGAAGACGTGAATTACATAAACGCACACGCCACATCTACTCTAGCCGGCGACATTAAAGAATTCCAAGCCCTTCATCGTTGTTTTGGGCAGAACCCCGAGGTCCCAATATTAATTTTTTTTATTTAATTTAATTTCCCCCATGCTTATCGAGTTAAAGTGGCAAACTACGCTATATTTGCTGCAGCTAAGGGTGAACTCGACAAAATCTATGATTGGTCACCTTCTAGGAGCTGCTGGCGCCGTGGAAGCTGTAGCAACTGTACAGGTAGGTGCCATTTGGTACTTATGCCCTTCCTAAAAGCTCTTAAACTCATTGATATTTTTACGGCGAATTATCGAAATACGACGAGTGAGCTCTCTATCCTCGTACTTATATATGCAGGCGATTCGAACTGGTTGGATTCATCCCAACATCAATCTTGAGAATCCTGATGATGGTGTGGTATGTTTGATGAATGTTCTTACATTTACAGTATAAAAAAAAAGAACAATGAGTTGTGAATTTTTGTTCTTACATGCATATTCTTTGATTCAGGACACAAAATTGCTGGTGGGGCCCAAGAAAGAAAGACTTGATATAAAGGTGGCATTGTCTAATTCATTTGGATTTGGTGGCCACAATTCATCTATTTTATTTGCTCCATACAAGTAGCTACTTTTTTTTTTCTTTATTTGAAAAAAAAAAAGAATATTTCTGCCTGGAGTTTTTGTTTTGAGCTTAAATGGAAGATATAACGTTTGTTTATCAATGGTGGACAGAAGATGAGAAAGTTATTTAGTTAGTTGATTCGTAGTAGTTAAGTAGCAGACTTTTCTTCTTCCTTATTAGGGGATGGGATGTAATAACAGAATTATCTCTTTAATCCCTTGATATTTTTTCATCATTTGTCTGCCACAGACAATTTTAATCTTAGTCTATTTTCGATATTGTGATCTTTTTCTCCCCCATGTAACTATTACAGATTACAACATTAAAACTATCATTTTAAGACAATATAGGCATACACAGATCTTCGTAGTAACTTTCTTTGAGAATCTTATGCATTCATTTTGCTATGGAAATTTTATTGAGACCTGAAAACAACAGATCCATTCCCAAGCATACTGTATAGCAGATGTTCCTTTAGCGGAAAAAATAAAAAATAAAATAAAATTGAAAATAAAAAAAATGACAAAAGTAAAGGAAATAACTGAAAATAATATAGTAAAGAGTACTATGTCCCGTCGTGGATCGCCCTTTCCGAAGAAGAGTTTGATGAAGTTGAAGACGGAAGATAATAAAGAGTATTATAATACAAAAATTGAAATATATCTACAGAACATTAAATAAGTTCCCATATATGGCCAAATCTCAACTCATTGCTAAGACACTATTATCCCGTCCATACCATTCATTGTAAGTGAATCTAATGGAAGAAAAAAATAAGAAAAATACAAATAAGGTGATAATAGTGTTCCATGGAGAACAAAGTATGTCCTCTGCAATAATATGCTTCAGTTTTTCCAAATAGATTCACTCGCCGGAAAGAACCGAAGTCCCTCTTCTCAACAACTGAGCATTTCTCCGCTCGTCACCCAACGAATAAAACTGTCGGAAAAATCCTCGAGAACTTCATAATTGCCGGACTCGTTGAGGAACAGCTCTGCTCCTGAATGATGCTGCTGTCCCTACATATTCGTAGTTGTATAAACATTGAACTACAATTTTGCGGAGAATAAAAGAAACACTCAAAGTCTTGTTAAGTTTAGAGACGAAGAAATATGAGATGCAACGAATATATGCTTTCATCATTTGGTTTTATCAGATGTAAGAATATGGGATCATGAAAAAAAGTACCAACCCTTGAGCTCGATCCACATTCACTAGCAGATGGGGTTGTTTCTTCGAATATTTCGCTGGCGAGATTTTCTGAAGACCTTATTACACTTGGTGATGCCGTTAGCATTGATCTGTGTGTACAGGAATGGAGCAGAAGTTGAAGACTAAGTAATCTCTCTCTCAGGCATAATTTTCAAACGCATTAAGAGGAACGAGGACGTACCTTTCTGACCACTCCTCTGCATACGAAGTTTCAGAGGAAGACAACCAATCCAAGTCAACAAAGTTCGAGCGATCAACCGAACCCACACTTTCTTGTTCCAGAAATCGTTCCCTTTGCATTTCGGTTAATGGTTCCTTATCAGGCATTGTATGAGAATATCTGCAGAAAGGGAAGAAGTCAGTAGTAGCGTGACTTTGGGAATTAGATAGCACAAAAGATGTCTGAAACAATGTTTGGGTACATATACAATAAGTAAACTTCAGATAAACCGTAGTAAAGCACCTTAAATTTGAGCACTCCTTTTCGGCTGTTGGTACAGCTGGTGAAGACTCGTAGAGGATTTCCTTTCCTTTTTTCGGGTCATGGGAGATGCGTGTAGTAGGAGAAAAAGCTCGTTTGATATTAGAGTTAAACATTTGCGAGCGATTTTCGTGGAGAATATGACCATCTGACCATGATCTTTCGTAGAGAGACCTGAACCAAAAGAGAAGTGTGATTTGTGTACAAATTCTCATTTTTAATTTAATGAACAAGGACGAGCATTCGTAAAAACAAGAATTAAAATAATCATGGATAACCAAATCGATACTGATTTTACCCTCGAGCTCATTCCCCAAACATCATCAAGCATATACTCCCACAAAGTTGAGATGATGCTGGAGAATACTCGATAGGACTCAAGAAAAGAGTAGAAAGTTTGGAACTTTAAAATATAAAAACTTGACAAATCCTTCATTATCTATAGTTTTACTATACCTTCCATTTTCATCCATTACTGATTCTCCGTTCCTTCCAATATTGTGATGTTGGTCAGAGTCAAGCTCCCATATAGCAGGTTTACCAGCTTCAGGTTGAAAATGCCCTAAAAATCTGCCCAAATAAAACAGAATAAACTACTACTGGAGTGGAAGATTTATTTGATCACACATAATATATTGCCCAAAGAAGAACCTACGACATAAAATCTGTTGAAAAACATTCATTATGCTTATATTTGAAGTTGGAAACTGAGAATTTGTCAAGGGGGAGAATTTATCAATCCTGCCAGAGTTAAACACTTCTGACAATCCTATTTATGAACTGAATTTTCTCGACCAATAAGTGAAACACAAAAGTGTGCCAAAAGACTTGTACCACAGCCGACTTACACGTTTATGGCATTTTGCTTCTCTACGTCCATATAGGTGTTACTGTAATATCTTTGTAGGGTTCTAAAGAACTCCTGGGAATGTGTTGCAGCTTTCCACTGACCTCGCCTCTCAGAGAAAATCTGTTGCAAACTCAGATTTCAGAAATCACAATAGATTGATATCTGGAACACAATCGATATCATCAGATGCTTGTTTGCGCATTTACGCATTAAAATTAGTTTCTTAGTCCAGCGCAATGGTTCAGTTTAGCACATAATATTCAAGCATAAATCTGGCTCTTGAATTACATTAATTAGGCACAAGACTACAATATAAGAAAAAGAATATTAATCGCTACAATGTTTTTCAAGTAAGTTTCCGATCATTGCAATGCATTTTTTTCAAGTGATCACTTTGAACCCATATTTCAACTGTAAGATAACAAGCTCCCATTTTTATTCTAAATAACTTCTTATAATTGATGCAATGAAATGACTTTGTTCCAAATAGGAAACGACAGATGGAAGTATTTACTCATGCTCTGGAATAAAAGAAGATCTACTTGCCTTGTTATGCGCTGCCGATCCACCATATTGATGCGCAAGAGTGTCACCCATTCTCTCATAACAACCCATCAATTCTTCAGCCAAAGGATCGTCCAGCTCAATCGTTGTAGATGTTATGAATCCTAAGGCATGTAGCTGATGACCCAAAGCAGCCAATCCATAAACATATTGAGCAACATTAGTACGATCAATGCAATCTATGCAATTTGTACGGAGCACTCCCTTTTGCAACATTGGTGGCTTGAAAGAAGAATCGCTGTTAGAAGTGCTGCTTAATCCGGCAGACTTTCCATCTGAATTATCCAAGTCACCACTTTCGTCGATGTTATGTGGCTCAAAATTTCTGTCAGAGTGCTCAGACGCGATTACATTGCTGTAACCAACGAGAAGATAAATTTAATTAGGGTGATTGATAGTACATATTAAAAAAAAATTCAGTGACTAATTCAACATAATCTCCAGCTGCAACCCCACAACATATGACGTAGTTAGTATCTTTTCTTTTCCAGTTGCTACTTAACATCGTCCGGCAACAGAATTCAGATAAAATGAACTGACGCACTCATTAATTAGTTTCAATTTTGGTCTATATCAACAAAAACAATTTCACAAGCTGAATATATGACTTGATCAATTTCCCAGTTCTTATAATGGCAGTGTAAACAATATCAAGACTTCACAAAAAATGCACTTTCAATGCGATTAAATAAAATGAAACGACTTACTCAGAACTGGGACATTTAAGATGCCCTTTTGTTATGAGTGCCGGTGTTACTTGACAATAGAAGAAACCTGTCAGCGTCAAAGCATACGCAGCCACCTTTCCCAAAAGTAACAGAACATTTGTTGCATTGCTGGACCGTAGAGCCAAAGAAAATATGAATAACAAATTGCATAAAATTAGGTGACAGTGAAGAAAAAAGATAATATAATACCTCTTCGAATGTTTATGCAAATCCCAGTGAAGAAATTTAAGCCGATTTTCCTCAGGCAGATCTTTATTGATGACTTCAATGGCGTTAGCAAACTCAGCACGAAGAATAGATTCCCGTGGCTTTTTTTCATTTGTCTGTCAACGAATAATTTGGATCAATATTTTATCTTCAGGAAGTAGCCTTAAGTTGCGACTACCTCCAAATATTTGTAGAATGAGTTCTAACCAAATAAAGAACACATGAAAACAGTTAAAAATACATGAAACCCCCCCAACAAAAAATATTCACCTTCACCAAATTCAAAACAATGATGGGATTCCCATATCTCCTCGAAAGGTCCTCAAAATGTAGTCTAGTTGCATGGTACCTTTGGTCTCTCTTTGACACTGAAAGACAAAAGTACAGATATTGATTAATGAGAGCACGCAAAAAGGAAAGACAAAAAACATGATGGTAAATTTTCATAGGAATAGGAAAACTGTAAAGGGTTACATATGTTCTATATATCAAACATACATATAATATCAGGCTTAAGGTTCAGGCGAGAAGTCTCTTGTGACCAGAAGAGAGGGATTGAGCCACGGTTTTGGACCACGGAACTAATCTGCCTTGGAAGACCTTCATCAACATCCTCAACTAGGATCTGCTCAGTCTCAACATCATTTGCCACTCTTCCCTTCTCATTGACACCTCGTCTAAGATATCTGCAAGATTTCGAAAAAAGTAGCAGTTCAAGAATTTGTTTTCTCCACTGTAACATAGCTGGGGTGAGGAATTTCAGTTAATTAATAGGTCGACCTGGTACCAGCATAGTGTCTCGAACGCCTTGCAATTAAAATAAGTTTGAGATCGCGCCCAGATAAAGTAAGAATAACCTATATTGCATAAGGCACACGGAATCAATGCAAAGGAAGATAAAAATACAGATTAAGAATATTAAGCTTTCGAAGTAAAATAGAACCAGACCTGCTTAAAGAAACCATATACCAATGCAACAATCCACTGTGTATTGTGAAGAATGTTTCGAATCCCACGAGTGAGAAACTCGTTCCAGACAAACATTGTTTCATACAAAATTGGTCGAGAATTATCATCACAGGTGTTCTTTTGGAGACTCCTCATCACATTATAAGAGTAACTAAAGTAGAAGTCCTTGGTCAGATCTACCATACACAAGAGTTTCTTGTATCTATGCAATTAACAAGTTGAGATAACCGTCAGTAACACATCAACTATAATTTTCAGGAGAAGAACTCAAGCGACTATGCATCTCTCTTAACTCAATGCAACAGACAGCATTTCAAGAAAGCAATTTGTAAAGAAAAAAATTGGAGAAGTGGCACCATACTTCATAGAATCTATAATTTGATATCTTCTCAATGCAACCATTTGAATGAACTTTCAAACAAGATCCACTAGAAGTTTCCAAAAGAAAGAAATTATTACTGAAAAGTACATCTGAGATGATAAAGACAGAACCTGTTCTCAATTTCATTATCCACCATCTTGGATCTAATGCTAGAACTTGGTACGGGAATTATCTCACTTTTAGAGACAGCATATACGTCATGACCACATATTTGACCAATCCGACGCCTTTTTGTGATGAGAATCATATAATAAGGCCCTAAAAATTTAATAAATCCTGAAAGGAAAATTGGAAAGCTTAGTTCACCACCACACAATAAGATTTCTATGTGAACGATTCAACTGATAATAGATGATCTACGCACCAATTATTCCATAACAACTAGTTACAAATTTAAGTCCTCCAGTAGCTTTGTTTCCTTCATGTACTCTTCTAAGCAGATCAGAACACTGCCTTTCAGTATATGTCGCAGTATCTTCATGAATGCTCAGTTCAGAGGGTTCTAGACGATCGATTTTCAGAACTTTCCAATGAGTTCTACTCTTGTCCCTTCCAACCATATAGAAGTTCTGCAATAAAAACCAAAAGACAATCGAATAATATCATGCTTCCACTTAAAAGGCATTAAAAACTATAAAGCTAGTATTCCGAATCTAGACATTACGATACTTGTACATTCTACTACAAGAATATGATTACACATTTTAAGGAACAAAATAATCACTCTTTGCATTAATAGTGCCGAATGATATAACATCACGCCATAAGAAAAAAAAAACAACGATTCCATGTAAGATAAAGAAAATAAAGCTTGCAAAGAAGGACATGCATCACTACAGCCAGCCACGAACACATTGAAATGAAACCAAGGTCTATAGATTTATCAATGTAACCAAACTAATCCTCTTGTGTAGTAGTCTATGCTGTCGTTTAATTTCACGCATCACGTGGAACAACACACGGCATATTTCTAGTTAATCAATCAGCAAAGTTCCTACGTTCAGCCCGAGCTTGAACATTTGATACAGAATACGACAGAGTTCAGAAGCCCAATCATTAGATCGAAGTCATAAGCTACTTTTGAACTCCCTTAACAGGCCACTTAGATTCTATCATCATAAAAACAAACAGAAAAACAATCGCCCTTTATTACATAGAGACAATCATACCGAACGTGTCGCATAGAGCCTGAATTTCTGCAAAAATCCACCGGGAGGCGGGGGCTCGAGCTGTGCCTCCTGCTTCTGTTGTTGTGCATTTTCCGACAACCCTGCCATTCGCCTTAGCTTCGAAATTCCCGAGCCTCAGGCTCGGGGATCACTTCAGCATTCACTTCAAAGACAGAGAAATATTCCTACCCACTAGCTAGCTAAAAAGGTAAAATCCCCTAATCTCCCAAAACTTTTGATTGCTTCGAATATGTCATTCAAAAACGTTGGACCTTTACTTCAGATTTCAAACCCTAATTTCAGAGGCTTCCTCCCAAGGTAAAGGTGTCGCCTTTTCGCCGTTGATGGGATGGGAATGTAATGATACACAACAAACAATAATACGAATAATAATAAATATATTAAGATTAATAACAATTAATGTGATAATGATAATTACTGTATGATTGAGATTGACTGTACTTTTTTATGCAGAAAATGTTGTACCATTTCGTCAATATTCAATTCCCCAATATGTAATTTTCGAAAATAAATAAAATAAATAGGAAATGCAACGTCTTTAAATTTCTTGACGACTGACTCATTATATTCCGTGGAGTCATGTTGGTACTAACGTAATAAAAAAATAATAATAATAAAAATTCCAAAATAGCCGACATACATACGTGTAAGACTATTTCGACTGGGAATTGACCACTCGAATATTTAATAAATAAATTGGGAAAAACTATTACAAAAATCCTATGAACATGAATGTGGGGGCCCACAAAGATCCGCGTAACCTACGAATTACTATTATTTTTTCAGAAGGGGCATTCAAATACGAAATACCCATATAAAAAATTTTAAGGGCAATGCTTTAAGAAATCACGACAAAGGTTAGCGTATCGAATATTCCAATATTCCTCCTTCACAAGACCTACAAAAAAACGTGTAATGTGAAAAAGATAATTATATGTTTTTGGCAATAAAAAAAGATAGTGATGGTAAGAACTTAATATAAATTTAAGATGGGCTAAATGTCTTCTTATTTCTATTCATCAAAACCGTTATGATTTGTAAATAGCGTAAAAAAATTATAATTTATTTAATCACGTGCTCCGTGCTATTTACTGACCAGGAATATGTGCTAAGTTTTAGATAATATCGGATATACGGTGCTAAGCTTAACCATCATAAGTGAATTTCGCGCAATAATAATAATAATAATAATAATAATAATAATAATAATAAACAACTTAGGGTAATAGCGTGCATTTCAATATAACCATGTTGGGAATAACATGTTGGGAATAACAAGATAAACTAGTTAAATTTAACATGCTATCAAAGTTTAGTTCGGGGTCGGGCCGGGCCGGGCCATCCTACAAGAGGCTATCAAGTTGAGCCTGCAAATCTTCAATTGAGACCATCTTGACAACATTCTCTATGTCTTCACGGCTGTATTCCGACTTGAGTAGCTTCTGTACTTGGGAATGTGCTTCAACAATGTTGGTCCTAACATAACATAACAACCCATCATCAGCCAAACAGATGGAAAAAAGGTGCATTGTGGTGATAAATGCATTGATCTCTTCGTATTTAACTTAAGACCAAAAAAAAAATGTATTGAGAAGATAATAACGCACTTGATCGGTCTGAAAAGTATAGCACGAGTTGAAGAATTTTGCAGATAAAGCTTCATTTTGTCCATTACTCTGGGCAGCTCTTGTTGAATAGCAGAGCCGACCTGCCGTATATTATTATCACAGGCCTCGTTAACCGAAAGCCAATTGCAACGAGAGAAGCATAAATAAGAGGCGGGAAATAGACAAGATTACGAAGCTTTTACCTTCTCTACAAGCTCGGCTACCTTTTCAGGAGTAGCAAAAGCCTGATCTTTGAGTGGTTTTGCAATGGCTGAGTCTCCCTTCAAATTGGAATTGCCTGACGATAGTGCGACTTTCACAGCAGTGACCTTCACGAAAGAGAAAATTTATCGAATTTGTATGTATGTATGTATGTATATATATAATTATGCATGGTGTTAGTCTAGAGGATTAATATTTGCCGATAAAGGCAAATCATACGAGACCTTGGTGACGAAAGACAGCATAGGATCCACAACTAGCTTAGTAACTGACATGATAAACTCCTCACAAGTGGTTTTGAGGGTCTTCTCCAATTCCTGCGTAGGACATCAACAGCTTACGTCAACATTTCCCATGCTTATTCTAACAGAACAAATACAAAACAAGTGAATTTTCTGCATTCACAGCAAAGCTTGGAGTGACATGAATCCATGTATACTGCCACATCCCCACAGCTAAGGCAGCGAAGATCACCTTTTTGGCGTCTATTTGGCTTTCTAAAACTCGTGGAGAGAGAGTCCTAGCCAAAGAAGTAGACCTTGACCAATCAAATAATGAGGTCTGGCCTCTCAGAATCCTTCGCAAATGTTCCTGTGTATTGAATGGAATAACAATATGGCATTCAAAGTCAAAAAAAGAAGCATACTAAATCTGTCATACTGCATATTACATATCAATATGACTTTCCTTCCACAAACACTGGATGTAGTAGTCCCCAATTTGCATATTATTTTATAATTCTCATTCCTACATGATATTGAAAGTAATATACCAAATTCAAAAATCTCCTAAATGAGTTCATGAAAGATCCCTGGCAACATTTGAAGTTCGCTAAAATGAATCACTATCAGCAAATGAGGAAAGCAGAAATTTAATGTACTGGTTCAAAAGATAAGTAATTTGGAAAAGACTTCACGGCCGTGTTTCGTGAAAGTACACAAAATCCAGAAGGGGGATCATGCATGGCAACCATAAGATTTTATGTAACCATTAATGTAAAATCACTAACCAGCACATGCGAGAAGTCAAGCTCCTTGTGTGTGACAGAGAATTCGATATCAAATGGAGCAATCTGGGAACAAAAGTTGATGTAAATAGCTTGTAGAAGCAGCAATTTCCATTCAGTCAATAATTAAAGGAAAACATTACCTGCTCTCTAAGGATAAGAAGATACTTAATGAGAAAAAGCTGCCCATCCATTATGGAAGACCTTTTTGCCACTAGTTTGCTAGCTTTCTGCAAAATTAAAAGCCTAAAAATGAGTGCATTAGGAATGACGGTTTCTATGTTAGATCATAAACAAGAACAAGAATTAGTAGTCATGAATAAGAACCAGGATTTCAGTTGCACTTGATTTACAAGGATCTCAATCATAAATGTAATAAGGAAAGGTTTTGTTGCAAAGCCAATTATGAAATCCAACCGTCGGTTTTTGAGAATTTTATGTTGTTCCTTATCCCTTCCGATTCTATCCTCTCATTAAAAAACCATTACCTGGATGGATAAAGAGCACACTTCAACAGCTTCCTGATGAATACATTAGGCATGTTAGTTGAATCAGTCCCATCAGCATGTAGTCGGTATACTCATTGTATAACGAAGGAGATCTTGTTAATGAATGGTACCTGAGCCAATCCCGTAAAAACTGCTGGCTCCAAGCAACGATATAGCTTGGACAGACAGGATATAGTTTTCTCTACTGGAGGATACCATGTGATGGATACATCCGGGCTTTGATCGCTCTGCGATCAGACATGACGCAGAAACACAAAAAATGATTGGTCTTGTATTCATGACGAACAAGGTACCAGTATAAAAAGTGGAATAAGTAAGCTGCTCCAGCAGTCAGAGAGAGAACATCATCTTCTGATCAAAACCAATGACTACCTCTGTTCTGAGAGAACCCCAATAAAGCTGGGAGTAATTCAGGTAGGAATTCTTCATGGGATTCGAAATATAAAAGAATTTCATGGAGAAAGCTTAAAATATATCTAGTAAGTCAAGGAATAATAATTACCGATGATGATACTTCTGATCTTGTCTCCGCTGATTGCTCTAACTTAGCAGGGTAGTCAAGATCTTCATCCAAAGGAAGATATTTTGCAATCTAGATGGAAAACAAAGACTTAACTTCTGACAACATAGCATAATTTTCACAAATGGACCAAGACAGTGCAATATGCATCCTTAGACTCCCTCTTGTCCAAGCCATATAAGCTAATTTGGTTGTTGCGGAAGTGTGTGTAGGAAATTATGACATTATATATGATGGGGGAAGCCATGCAAATAGCTAAGTCTTGCATAATCAGGCGAGAGATTTACCTCATCATGTATGTGGGTTCTAGCTCGGAAAGTTAGACGCTCGTGGACATCTGCCAATATCCTCTCAAATGTTGGGCGTAATCCAACAAGTGACTCCCCTCGTCTACTTAACTGTTCTGCTATGACTTCAACTTTGAGAATATCAACCAGTTCGCAGAGGCTATCAAGGTTTATCTCGTGAATAAGCTTTGGACGCAAGGTATCATACAAGTATGTACACCTGCCAAGTGAGTGAAAATCTTCAGAGGGATCACATGCAAAAGAATCAATTTAGCATATTGTACAGTAACATGCAACTTCTCCAGCTTATTCATCACAGAAATAGATTAAGGGACTTGTGCTGAACCAACTAAATATACTATTGAATAAAAATGATGAGAGGGTAAACACCCTTATAAAACAGTGATTTTGTTTTCCAATATTGAGTCCTTTCAACTTATGACACCGAACCCTTGCAGCAGTAAGAACGACCAGTCCTGTCTTAAACAGAAGATACTTGCCCAATCGAGCAACTCCAAGCTCAAAGCTCAACGACAAATTAAAGAACGACCAGTCCTTTTATAGAGGCTATATGTTAGGGTTCAACTTCTCCGTTTGACGTGAAATTAAAGAAAAAAAAGTGAAATGATTAAAAAAACGAGCAGGAATCAAAAAATGCATAATGAATCACAGGAGCATGCATATAACTTACAATGGATCTATAAGGGGAGCCAAACTCGAAACATCCTCTGATGACGATGGGAAGAAGTGGTCAAAGAGTTGATGCTCAAGCTGGCATACCTGCATATTCATAATAATCATCAAACCACAGTCTGTTACAGTATTAACATGGTCTCAACTCACAAGGTAAATTTATTGCAGAGAAAACCTTTAGCAAATAAATGTCCTGGTGCAACTCAATTAAGCATATCCAGATTATAATCTTGCATTTGCATTCATACCATATGAAGAATAAAAAACTTTTCACCCAAATTAAGCTGTGATTTACATCAAGTAATGTAGCACTGATACAAACATTAACGATCCTCCACAAGTACGACTTATAATCATCAGGGTCTGGTTCAATTCAAGTTTTTTGTGCTGAGGCGGTTTAAAAGCAGACAAGCATGTGAAAACCTCTTATTTCAGAACGAAGTAGACTTAACTTCAATAGTAATAAGTAGTAACAGCATATAATTTTTTTAACATCCAGCATTTACTATAAACCAAAGCAAAGCAGTTATTGAAATAACCTGCATCAGGTATGCACATCCAGATCTAGTCAATGATGGCAATTTTTCTCTCTTGGCAAACTCAGATATCCGTTGATGCACAATGCCCCTCACCTGGAGCCAAATGAAAGAACTAAGTGTATCAGAGAAAGAACACTGATGATGAGCAAATATAAACCATGAGGTGTCCATGGCATGAAAGTGATAGACTTTATTAGAGATATGCATCATCTTTTTTTCAGGATGTGAATGGAGGATTGGTTATGAACAAATTTAGTCCTACTAACCAATGAAAGCCTCTGATCACAGTAAAGCTTGTGGCATTCTGCGAGAAACTGGATGTATTCCTTCCTTGGTTTTCTGCTTTCAATTTCCGCTAATACTGGCTTAAGCTACAACAATCTCGAACATAATTTTTCATTAAATAGTAAAATACATACACAATAACCTCTACCTTCTAAGAACAAAAGTTATCTTTGATTACAGTAGCAATTCATGATAAAAGAATCACACACAAACAAAATTGCAATGTAAATGCTCTTACCTCATTTGCCGCTGCCTTGAACCGCACATATATTACTGATGCCTCCACAGACTCAGAGACGGATCCTTTTTCCCCAGCACTACTTCTTATAGCTGCCTGGACCTGAGAGATAAGAAAGTTTGAAGCGTTTACGACTTGCATGATAGAACTGAAAGACGACAGAAGCTGAAATACCTGAGAGGAAGCATTCTTGAGAACTGAGAGTACATGAGAACGAATCATTCCTAGAGCACGAGACTGATCCAATATAAAACTAAAAGTCATCATTAAGTTTGCAGCTATATTCCAGGTTCTACATACGAGTAACAAAATATATTCCACATGGCTGCTTTAGGAATGCTGCCATTTTTGTACACACCTGCAGCTGCCTGAACTTGACCAAATAAACATTGCACTCAGCATATTGTGGGTTACTCTCAACATACCTACATAAGAGTAATAGGAGGAGGATTCAACCACCAAAAACCACATAAACTGCAGTAACAAATCTGATGGTGTAAAAAATAGAGCGGCAAGCATCCTTCGCTTCATGCATGAAAGGTTACAGAACTATAATATGAGGACATTTAAACTCCAATAAGAGTTAGGTCATATAGTTCAGTGTCTCAAGGTTATTCGAGCTTATCCTGGGAGTCTGACATGGTTTAAGCGCCATAGTGTAAATTTAATACGGATGATCCATTTGGAATGAAATTTAAAGGGTTGATAGAATAGAACACTCTACTATATCTAGTGCAACAATGTTAGATAATGGTTGCCACAATTAAGGAGCCAGTCACTTACGATATGCAGTCATCAAGTCTTTTGAGCAGAGGGAGAAAATTTTCATCTCCGACATTCATGCTTGGAGAATAAAAACTGGTAGCAACCTGCATGGACAGGAGCCCAGTCAAACGAGCAACACGTCTGTGGCATAACCATCTAGCTGATGTTTACAATTGAAAATTTGAAATCATTAAAAGACTATTCGTTTTTTTTTTTAAAATCTCAAATATGGCAACAACATGGCACGGATGACATGGCTACATTTCTGTTTTCCGACATTAAATGGCATCATGAACCTTGTGGTATAAAAAATTCCAGCGTCTACTCCAAATTTTTTGCATTAAAAAAAAAGGTAATTTGGCCTGTTCAGAAGCCAAGCTTTCAGCAGAAAACTATTTGAGAGTAAGCACTTCATGATTTCACGAGATAATGCAAGTTGCAGGCAAGATTCCCTTCTTACAATAACACAACCAATTGCAAACAAGTGTCAGGTGTTACAAAATACAAGGCATGGCACTTTTCCTGCAATATATGTATTTCCATTTGATCTATGTTTAGCTCATCACTCAGGGTATGGGGCAAGAAACTTCTAATAAGGTGAACCCTCATAGAGAAGTACAAAGTGACTAATCAAATAGCACATGATTAAACTGAATCACCAAGTAAATGTCATTCAAACCTTACATTCTCCAGTTCATCAAAGTAGTTGAGCTTAACACGAAGAGATTCTGCAAATTCAATCAGCCTTTGCTTCTCCATTACCTTCAGCATTAACGACAAATGGAACATGCAATGGCAATGGCATAAACTTATAAGATGTTTAAACAAGAAAAAGAAATTATCAATACACACATCCTCCGTTTGTATTGGTGGACAATTCGATGGACTACAGTTAGTTATGAGACAGTGGCAAACAGGCCATGATGTAAGTGGACACTGATTTCTGAAGGAGGAAACTTTGCTTCACAATTATGGAAAAATACAGATGGCATAACAGAGACAACATACCAGTCGATCACAAGCATCGTGCAGAGTTTTTGTCTTTGTAGCAACTGCGTCATGCTGTAACTGCAATTCATTAAATAACTCTAAGGTTTCATCAACCTGCATGATCATTTCAGCAGAATGTTAGTTGATCATGGCGGCATGCATACATACTGGAATCAGCCAAAACATTGTGGCAAATACAGTTATTCTGCAATGATAGTGACACTATCTTGCCTGATTGAGAATACTGTCACATGTTTGTATTCTTTCCGTTAATGTCCTCACGTAGTGCTGGTACTTCTCTTCTGTCTATATAAACAATCAAAATGTTAAATGCTTTTGATAAACTGAGTCCGCCAGATGGAACATTTTGACCTAAAATTTGGAAAACCTCTGATTTCATGGCAGCTTCCAGTTCAGCAAACCATTTGTAGAACTGCAAGAAAATTAATTGGCTTAGCAAACAAAAGAAAGATTTGATATCATTTTCAGGTATGCCAAATGGAATACCAGAATCTACAAATCATGTGTTATAGTAGTAACGTGAAAAAGAAAACCCGAAAGATGCACACACAGGTCCTCAAAGACGAAATAAACTTATGTCCATAGTATCAGCAAAATATTTCATCTGTCAAACAAACTTAAAAAGTAATAGATCGGCCCATTCCCTTTAATGACGTTTAGTTCAACAACTACAACCGTTACAGAAAAACATCTACAGAAGTTCAAATAATACTATTAGATGTGCCAGAAGATTTGATAAAACTATTAAACCCATCAAGCACAGACCTCATTAGTATTAACTAAAACAGTCTCAATGGCCCCTGAATCCTCAGATGCAGCATGCTTTGTTGAAACAGAAAGATCATTTTCCAGTCCAGCACCTTGCTCTTGCGCCTGGTGTTATGCAAGAAAAGAAAAAACCCAATGGTTGATAGCCTCAATTCATTCAACCAATACAAAAATTACTAACGAGAAAGCAGCATATCTGCAAATGGAATACCAAATTAGTAGGATAGGGTCGTTCCGCAATCACATGGGATAATGCAACAATCGCAGCCTGCTGTTGTTCCGTCAATGGAGCATTCTGTAACGAATGAACAAGTACCCAAATTGAACATTTGTGTGGAGATGAAGATGATATGTTCATACAAAGGAAAAATTTCATATTGCAGAGCAGATCTCCGTATGCCCCGTAAAACACAAATCGTGAATTTCAGATCCTAATTCAAATGTGCAAATTAACTACAACGAGATCAACTACGTTAATCTACTTCTTCAATTCATCCATCGTGAAGATGGTCTTAAGGTAGTCTGCATAACAGATGGGACACATCACAGAATCACAGACTAAAAATGCATCTAATAGCAAACAATCAACAGAGAGCTCACCAGATCCACTACACTACACTTCCGATCGAAGAAATTTCACAAAACGAAAGCACATATGCCAAATTGCTCCGTAGAAAAGATAATTTAGAAAGAAAAAAAAGAAACCTGCTCCCAATTAGAAGCAAAATTGTAGCCTTTGGAGATCGCGCCAGATTTAGGCACCGCGCTGGACTTATTCGCCGCCATTTTTCAACTTCGCTAGGAGATCGTCAGCTCCGCAAAGCTTCAGTGGGCGTCGATGGGAACGAAAATACGAACCAGGCCCTCTAATACGTTGGGCAAAATAGGCTTTTTACTAAGCGGTTGAAATCTAACCTCCTTTCCTTTCTCTTAAAATTTTATCTGAGTCATAATGTCATCAACTAATTTTTAATCCTTCGACCATAACATAGGAAAAATATTTGAGAAAAATTATTTTGATATTCTTAATATAAGTATAATATGTGCTATTTTAAATAATACGAACTAACAATGTATATTATATTATACGTATTATGAAATGATAATACGTAGTAAAAATCCATAAGTAAGCCGACCAATTTTCTAGGCAAGAGCTTAAAAATTAAATATTAGATTCAAGTTCGACAAGTTATATATTTTACTACTTGAGATCGAAGATAAATAATTAAGATTGGATTCGGCTTTTTGCAAAAGCTTAAAGCTCGAAAGTTTAAACTTAGATAAAATTGAATAAAATTAATAAAAAGCTCAAGCAGGCAGTTTTCGGACAATCACGACAAAATTTGAGTTGGAGCTCGACAGTTATAAGCTTGAGCTCAATAATCATTGTGTCTGTGAGTCAGATCGACTCATCTTTTAACCCTAGTAATTACATAATTTATATCTCATTGTCTTTCTCTTATATTGATAATGGGCTTAGCTCCGATGGGCCTAAACAATTATGCCTGCAAAATACAATGGGTTATATTTAAACTCGAAATATTCCAACACAACACTATTACTAATCAAGTTCAACCTTGTAGCAAGTGCGCATTTTCTTACCATTTAATGCATATCGTAGGGTGTTCCCACTTGTTGAGTCGAGTGATCAGGTCGTGATATATTCAGAAAGAGGTCAAGGGTTCGATTCTACTTAGTCGTCTTGATTATTGATGAGGTTTAGATTCGATTCAAGCTGAACGTGATCGAAGTATATGGATTATGGCAGCGTTGTGTTTGGAGATTCAAGCTGAACTTAGTTGAAGTATATGGATTATGACAGCGTTGTATTTGGAAAACCTCCGACAAAAAAAAAAGTTGCATATCGTAGGCTTGTAACATATAATTACGTGGGATACGGATACTTAATATAATAAGGGGTAAAACCTCAAATGGTCCATAATGTTTACCATATGAACCAAGTTAGTCCCCGATGTTTCGTCTAAACCAATTTAGTTCCCGATGTTGTCGATTTTGGACCAATTTAGTCCTTCCGTCACGATAAAAGTCAATTTTAACTTAAATATCACATGTGTCTCACAATAATCATGTCTGGATCGATAACATTGAAATTGTTATTCAAATTATGGCACGAAACTAAAAATTTCTCCTCCAAAATTCGAACACGAGCTCTTGATTGCCTGCTTCGTCGAGCTTCATTGACAGTAGAAGAAAACAGTACAAACCCCCCTAATCCTGCAAATATTTCAAAATCCGACTCAGACATGATTTAGTATGAGGCACGTGCGAAATTTCTGCTAAAATTGACAGAATGATCAAATTGGTCCAAAATCGACAACATCGGGACCAAATTGATTAAGCAAAACATCAGTGACCAAATTGGTCGACATGGTAAATATTGGGGACCGTTTTCTCTTATATAATAAACAATATTTTCTTGGATGACAAAATCACAACTAAAGAAATTCCCAACTAATTGCATTAAAAGTATTCTAATAATGCTGCAATGACTTTCGAGCACGACCCTAAATGATTTTAGTAGAAATTTAAGGACCATAAGAATTTTAAGTTTCATTTTCATGATAACTGTTCGATTATTGCTGACGTTCGATAAGGGATAAGGATTTCAATGTCTATGCATTGCGTAGAACCATAGAACTTCATTGCACCTTATTAGAACGTGTCTTAATATAATACTAATCACTATATTACTGATATGTAATAATATAATACTTTGGATAACATCATGATGGAAACTTACTTGTAGATAAGTGACTGTTGTTACATAAATTATTTTTTTTGCACACAATTAAATAACTACCACAATGTGATAATTTAAAGTTTTAACCATTTCAGAAATATTTTCCAATGGAATTAGGAAGTATTTTTAAATGAATTAAATCATATTTACTTTATATAATTTATAAATGAATTAAAAAAAATCTCTCAGAATGAGGGGTAAGTTTTAAATGAAATAGAATTTATAACATTTATGAATTAATTGAAAAAAATATATTGTGATCAATATTATATTTTAATTTAATCGTATGCTATCACTTCTCTTGCAGGCATTACTAGAAAATAAGGTCACTGATTGGATCGAAGAATACTATTGGTAAAGTGGGGAAAGAAATAGACTGATATGTCTTTATTAGTTTGAAGAGTAGAAATGAAGTTAAAGAAAAGGTATTACCTAACATGAAACGACATGAAGCTCTCTCCTTTTCAAAATTATCCAAAATAATATATATAAATATATAATTATTTCAAAATTAGTTAATGTTGGAAGTCGGATCCATCCTATAATCAACAATAATATTCAAATTCGCTTCATATTGAACTTAATTGGAATGTGAGACTACGATGACATATTTATCTCTATGTGAGAGATGGTTTGAGATCCTCTATTCCAATTTTAATATTCCACTTCGTATTCCAACCTATGAAAATCGTTACAAATTCCTCCGTTCAGTGTTACAACACCCATACACATCATTACACCCATGAATATCATTATACCAATTGTTTAAATAACAAAAAAAGTCAATATTATATATTTTTCTACTTTGGTGTAGAAAAAATTACTATTATATATTAAAATATATATTGATCTTTTTTTGTTATTTAAACACATGGTGTAATGATATTCATGGGTATAATGATCTTTACGGGTGTTTTAACATTGGGCGGAGGAAAGTGTAACGATTTTCGTAGATTGGAATAAAAAGTGGAATACAAAAACTGGAATAGAGATCCAAGCCGTGAGAGATAGTGTGCAATAATATAGTTAACTTTATACCATGTAGAAAACTTGCTGTTTTAATTTCAAATATTAAAGACAATATATACATATAAAGACGTCTGTACAATTTAAAAGCAACCTTACATTGTTCGTGTAAAAAAAAAATATCAAAATCAAAATCAAACCACGCAAGGCGATCACGAAAAACTGTACTTTTGTTTTCTGACAGCGATGTCATAATCGTCGTCAGCACCAACGTCATCAAACGCAAGCAAGCATTTATTCACAGGCCAGAAGCAAAGGCGACCCCAGTGGAAGGCAGCCAAACATTCCCACCAATGAAATTCCCGACGGTAAACTTGGTAGCATCCGCCACCCCCATCACCTTGAACCCGGCCCACCCGACCCGCCCCGACGTCCCCGACCCGGGACCCATGTTCTCGTACTCCGCGAAAAACAGCGTCCCGTAGGTCGACCCGCCCGCCCCGTCCCACTCGACCCACCCGCGGGGCGAGATCTCGGCGTCGATGTTCGACTGCATCACCACCGCCCGCGAGTACGCCTTCCACGGCCTCCCCAAGTAGGAGTCGAATGAGTTCTTGACGGGCGCGAAGTCCGACCCGACCGTGATCCGGCAGTTCTGGACGGAGAAGCCCGTGTTCTGGCCCGGGTCGCTCCGCCCGTTCGCCAGGATGGCGTTGTAGGCCCCGCCGCTCCTCGGGCGGCGGAGGACTATGTTGCAGCTCTGGAAAACCGCGGCGGCGTTCCCGAAGATGAAGTCCACTGTGCCGTAGATGTCGCACTCGCGGTAGAACTGCCTGAGGGAGAGGGCGTAGAGTGTGTCCTGGTAGCCCGTGAAGCTGCATCGGTAGAGGACCGACCGGTCCGATGCCACCGTCAGGGCTATGGCTTGGTGGTTCTCCGGGCCTGCAGTGTTCTGAAACCCGATGTCTCGGGCCATGAACCCATCTCCCATGACAGCTGTAAAATTACACACGTTCGTCAATATTTATTTTTCTAAATTAATTTTATTTTTTGTTCGGATAGAAAGAAATCAGCCTACGCGTTTAACACGTGTTGGGAATGTTACAATTTCGATTGCGACTTTTAATCGAATTTAATGAAAAAGTGTATATATTCTGACGGCGGTTCTAATTACGTTTGCGACTATTAAATCGAATTTAACAAAAAAAAAATTCTCTATATATAATATATAATGAGAAAAAGACGGAAATGAGAACTTACTAAAAGTCGCAGAGCCACGCAGGGAGGAGCCGCCGCCCACGCTACTCCCGGAGGTAATGATCGTCGAATATTTCCCGTCGCCGATCAGCGTTATCCCGTCCTTACTCGTGCTAATCTTCTCGTTATAAGTCCCCGACTTCACGTATATCACGAAGCGGCTCCCCGTTGCGGCCGCTATGGCCTCCGAGACCGTCTTATAATTCCCGCTGCCGTCCTTAGCCACCACCGCATTGGCCTCGACCGGCGCACCGCTCTGCAGAAGCTTCCTATCTTTCCCCGAGACCCAATCGGGGAACCTCTCCAGCCCGACGAGGAGGAGCCTGCGGTGGCGGCTCATGGCGGTGGCCGGCTTAGGGTGGCTCGTGATGCGGTTCGCTAGGGACAAGGGGATGCTCACGAGCCGGGCGAGACCGTCCATCCTATCGTAAATCTCGGACATGCCCGAGTTCGAAGACGTCGGCTCAATGTGGTCCTTGACGGCGTCCTTGCACGTTTCATGGTACGTTAGGGCCGCGCTGAGCCACGTTTGGATGTCCGCTTTGTTCTTCTGCGGGGACCTTCGGAGGGATTCTAGGGCTTGGTTGAGCTTCTTGTGGGACAATTCCATCAGTTGGTTGCAATAATCTGCCAAATGTATAATGAATTTTGAATACATATATATAATGTATAATATAGCAATAAATAGAAAGAAAAAAAATTAAGTAAAAGAAGTAACAACCTTTAGCCTCTCGGGCAAGGACGGTATTCTCGTCGGAAGAGGAGGCGAGCATCTTGCTGGAGCCGACGTTATTATTATAGCGGTAATAAGGTTTGTTGTTTTCGGAGATTGTCTTGTTGACGAGGAACGACAAGACATCGTCGGCATTGTTATTGCTATTGCCATATAAGCCGAAGCCCGCGGCTAAGGTTCGGGCGCACAACGAAGGGTACCGAGTGAAACCACACTGAGTTGTTCTAACATCAGCAGTTGCTGCGTGAGAATATGAAACTGTTGTAGATAGTAATAAGAAAAGGGTTGAAATCAAGAATCCCATTATGAATTATTAGGGTTTATGGAAGATAGTATATGATTTATTTGCTTTGTTTTAGAGGGTATTATTATTGGATGATATGAATATTATTAAAGTGCATGAGCTATTTATAGAGAGGGTTCGTAGTAGTGTGTGAAGTGTGCTTAGGGGTCATACCCTTAGTTGACGTTATTACATCATTCTACCATCTAGAATTTGGATGGAAATTTGTATTTTATTTTATTTTATTTATAGAATATATTTGTTAATTGACTGTTGATTAGAACTCCCAAGAAAGAAAATAACGTGATTTGAATGTAAATGACGCATCTCTCAATACGAACCACTAATTGTAATAAAGTATTAAAATATTATTTTCTAATGTGTCTTTGGCTTTAGTGGTCGTGGCAAGCAATACAGTTTGTGATTAGAACAAGGCAACCAATGATTTCATTCAAACGGTGGTTACTAGTTACTTGTATTATTAGCCATTAGGGATATACATACATATATATTATTTTGTTATTGAATTTATTATTCCTAAATAAACTAATGGCCACACAATCACACACACACACACACACACAAATTATTCAATATAGTTAGTATGTTAAATCATATTAATGTATAATCTCCTTGATGATTACTTTCCTAGGTTAGCATTCTATTCCAAAATCCATGTATGTTTGTTTGATAATAACAATAATTAATAGTCAGTACCATTTTTCCTATAATGTCAATTGCATGCTGAAACTAAAATGCATGCAAGAATTGAAGTGCTAATTAACTTGTGGATGATATTGAGTCGATGAGTCTACTAAAGAAAGAGATTTTCAATAGTTACGTAAAGTGGTCATAAAGGACAAAAGATACCGTACGGCACTGTACTGTAATAACGTTATGTACTGTAATAACTGTAATAAGACTTTGTATATATTTCTCTCAGTCTCTTTAAAAGTCTAATCTATTTATATAAGTACTAAAATGTCACTTATTTATCAAATTACTGTATTCATATCGATAATAACATCATATAATTCCTCTCAAAACATAAAATTGTTATATATGATCCTTTAAACTCAATTAAAAAATGACAGAAGATAATAATAATATAATACCACTCCATCCTACTCAATATTAATTTTATGACGCGTTGTATATATATATATATATATATATATATATGGCTTTTGCAGTGCCAAATGATAATGTCATGCCATGATAGGAAATATAGAGAACTACGTCGAACATTGAATAGAAAGGTTGATGTATACTAGCTTCCATCGATCGGCCTTAAGAAAATATATATTTTATTTGTTAATACTTTTTAATATAATTTGAATATTTTCAATTTTTTCTACCAAAAGCCCTGCGCCACGAGTTATGGCTAATCGCAATTATTAGCGGAATACATATATCAATTATTCTGATAGGTGTATTTAGTACTTAATAATATAATCGTGACATTCATTTATGAATGTAATGAGTTGCATGCATTTATCACATTACATCACAATGAACTTAATCTCTGTCATATATATATATATATATATATATAGACATGATGATGTAGTTCTGAACTAAAGCCCATCTTGACTTCATTCGATTACTGTCTATGAATACGTCATAGATGGCCTAGCCCTAGTCTTTGTTTTGTACACACTAAGCCAAAGAAAATTTGTAATAATTTTATTTATTTATTAATCATTAATAACTAATGGTAGATAATGGCTCTTGAATTAGGACCATGTAAGAAAAACAATAATGATGATGATGATTTGAGAATAGCAACAACCGATAAATCAAACTACGAGGGGAAAGAAAATAATGTAAAGATTATCAAATACCACGGTTATAATAATGATAAGTAAAACTTTATTTCAGTTATATATATTTCAAAAACTCCAATGATATTTTTTTTGTAGAATTTTGATAGATTTATCCGACCACTTTGGTGTTTTATGGAGAAGGGTTTAAATATTAATAACTAACTAATCAGCACGCATTTGTGTTGACAATATCAGGAAATTCTTAAATGAACGTTATATATATATATATATATATATATATATATATATATATATATTATATCTATTTTATTAAGTGTCAAGTCAAGTTAAAAACGGTCTAATATAGTCTGTCAAAATTAATAAAGTATAAAATAATTAATAAATTATTATTAAAAAAACCACCCACTACGTTGAAAAAAGTTGGGTAATTACTATTTTGATATAATTAGCCAAAATCGAAGTGACCAAATTTGTAATTTGCCCCAAGAAGTTCTATTTTGATAGTGTTAAGGCAAAAAAAAAAAAAACACGATTGTAATTTTTTTTCTCTCTAAAAAGTATGAACGTTCGTTTGGTTCGTGGGTTTATATTTAGGAGGGTTTAAATTAGTGAGGTTTATATAAAACTAATTAGTGGGTATAAAATAAAATATGTGTTTGGCTAACGTGTTTAAATAAACCCATCTGAGAGGTGTGTTTATTTAAACCCTCGTACATGGGTTTAAACTTGATATATGTAAACTCATACTTTATATAAACCTATGAACCAAACACCTCAATATCATTTAAACTAACTTTTAAAATATCTAAACTCATGAACCAAACAATGCCCAAGTATTTCAATAAAAATTTTCTTGTTTCGTTCGATCAAATCAGAAGCTAATTAAAGTGACAAATGGAATCTATTCAGACAACTAACTAAGAGCATCTCCAATGAGACGTAATAGATCACTGTTCAAACGCTAAGCTTTTATTTTTATGTTTTTTTTTGTTTATTTAGATTATAGATTATTTCATTTCTGTGCGATGTAGGAAAAATGAGTGAAGTGAAATTTGAGAAGTAATTAAACTTGAACATATGGATTTTGTGTATTGGCAGTATAAAAGCTCGAGCAAGAAGACGATGGACAACAACCAAATTGGGGAAAATTAATGATAATTACAATTATACCCATGGAAAATTAAAATTGTAGAAATTGCCCTTATTAATGATAATTACAAATTATACCCATGGGAAATCAAAATTGTAGAATTGCCCTTTCGTACCCATTCTTTAATCTTTTCTAATTAAATAGTGAATTAGGATCAGGATTTATATATAGTGAATTAAATATATTACTTAAATTTATTTTCCATTAATTTGTTTAATTAGATAACAAAATAATTATTTACTATTTGCCTAATTTAAATATTATATTAATAAATTATAGTAAATTTAAAATAATTTATTAATAAATTTATTTTCAATAGAATAAATTATATTTATAATATAAACTGATATAAAACGAATATTGAGAATATTTTTCAATAGAGGCAATATAGAATTTAATATAATATTTTTTAATAAAATCAATAGAATATAATGAGAATATTGATTTTAGAGGAAAATATAGAGGAGATGATTGGAGTTCAAAGTACTATTTAAACTGTATATATAGAGAATTTTGACTCTAGCAACTCTATATATAGAGGAAATGGTTGGAGATGATTCAACACAAAGATTTAGAAGTGGTAACTAAAAGTGCAAAGCTGTCAAATCACCATTTTAATTCGAAGCATTATCCAACAAGTGGCAGGGCAGCTAATTCAATGTAGATATGCTAATGACATGATGAATAATAAGCATATGATACGACCATTCATTCAATATATGTTTGTAGCTTTATCATTCTTTTTCCTTCTAATTTAAGTTGAAAGTGCTAAACTATATATACTTATCAGTATTTCAATTCAGACCCTGATAATTTTTTAAAAGAAATATAATTTATTAGATGTAAATGTAAATAAAATATAATGTAACATTCTTATTAGTTATTGTATTTGGTATGTCAAATAAATTTTTTTTGCGTGTATTACTACTAAAAATTGCTATTATTGACAAAGTGGAAAAGAAATAATATGATGTTATTAGTTTGAAAAGGAGAGATGAAAGGTAAAAGGTATATTACCTAACATGTAACGACATAATGAGCCCTCACTTTCCCGAAGTTATCCATATATATATAGGAATTTTATGGTGCTCACCTTACGTGAACACCTTGCGTGTGTATCAGTTGATGTAGTACTTATTCGTGCTGGCGTCAACATGCCACATCAGCATCATATGTGTCGAGAAATTGCACATATTATGTGTCAACTAATGCCACATCACCTCTGATTTTGATGTGGCACGTTGATATGGCACGAATCAGTGCCACATCAACTGGTGCCCACGCAAGGTGCTCACGGTGAGCACCCATAAAATTCATCTATATATATGTGTGTGTATTTGTGTGTAATAATGTAGTCTTAACTTTTGTGTAAAAGACTTTCTGTACTAATTTCAAATATTAAAGACATTTTATACACAGTCTTTGTACAAGATAAGCATCTTTTTACATTACGGACAATTGTACTTCTAATTTGACAATGATGTCATAATCGTCGTCACCAAAAACGTCACCCAAACATGTAATAAGGGTTTTATTCACAGACCAGAAGCAAAGGCGACCCCAGTGGAAGGCAGCCAAACATTCCCACCAATGAAATTCCCGACGGTAAACTTGGTTGCATCCGCCACCCCCATCACCTTGAACCCGGCCCACCCGACCCGCCCCGACGTCCCCGACCCGGGACCCATGTTCTCGTACTCCGCGAAAAACAGCGTCCCGTAGGTCGACCCGCCCGCCCCGTCCCACTCGACCCACCCGCGGGGCGAGATCTCGGCGTCGATGTTCGACTGCATCACCACCGCCCGCGAGTACGCCTTCCACGGCCTCCCCAAGTAGGAGTCGAATGAGTTCTTGACGGGCGCGAAGTCCGACCCGACCGTGATCCGGCAGTTCTGGACGGAGAAGCCCGTGTTCTGGCCCGGGTCGCTCCGCCCGTTCGCCAGGATGGCGTTGTAGGCCCCGCCGCTCCTCGGCGGCGGAGGACTATGTTGCAGCTCTGGAAAACCGCGGCGGCGTTCCCGAAGATGAAGTCCACTGTGCCGTAGATGTCGCACTCGCG
This sequence comes from Lindernia subracemosa, assembly GCA_028392965.1. Taxonomy (NCBI): domain Eukaryota; kingdom Viridiplantae; phylum Streptophyta; class Magnoliopsida; order Lamiales; family Linderniaceae; genus Vandellia; species Vandellia subracemosa. The sequence goes on along the minus strand of JAQPCC010000085.1, from coordinate 11,012 downwards.
GTAGAACTGCCTGAGGGAGAGGGCGTAGAGTGTGTCCTGGTAGCCCGTGAAGCTGCATCGGTAGAGGACCGACCGTCCGATGCCACCGTCAGGGCTATGGCTTGGTGGTTCTCCGGGCCTGCAGTGTTCTGAAACCCGATGTCTCGGGCCATGAACCCATCTCCCATGACAGCTGTAAAATTACACACGTTCGTCAATATTTATTTTTCTAAATTAATTTTATTTTTTGTTCGGATAGAAAGAAATCAGCCTACGCGTTTAACACGTGTTGGGAATGTTACAATTTCGATTGCGACTTTTAATCGAATTTAATGAAAAAGTGTATATATTCTGACGGCGGTTCTAATTACGTTTGCGACTATTAAATCGAATTTAACAAAAAAAAAATTCTCTATATATAATATATAATGAGAAAAAGACGGAAATGAGAACTTACTAAAAGTCGCAGAGCCACGCAGGGAGGAGCCGCCGCCCACGCTACTCCCGGAGGTAATGATCGTCGAATATTTCCCGTCGCCGATCAGCGTTATCCCGTCCTTACTCGTGCTAATCTTCTCGTTATAAGTCCCCGACTTCACGTATATCACGAAGCGGCTCCCCGTTGCGGCCGCTATGGCCTCCGAGACCGTCTTATAATTCCCGCTGCCGTCCTTAGCCACCACCGCATTGGCCTCGACCGGCGCACCGCTCTGCAGAAGCTTCCTATCTTTCCCCGAGACCCAATCGGGGAACCTCTCCAGCCCGACGAGGAGGAGCCTGCGGTGGCGGCTCGTGGCGGTGGCCGGCTTAGGGTGGCTCGTGATGCGGTTCGCTAGGGACAAGGGGATGCTCACGAGCCGGGCGAGACCGTCCATCCTATCGTAAATCTCGGACATGCCCGAGTTCGAAGACGTCGGCTCAATGTGGTCCTTGACGGCGTCCTTGCACGTTTCATGGTACGTTAGGGCCGCGCTGAGCCACGTTTGGATGTCCGCTTTGTTCTTCTGCGGGGACCTTCGGAGGGATTCTAGGGCTTGGTTGAGCTTCTTGTGGGACAATTCCATCAGTTGGTTGCAATAATCTGCCGAATGTGTGTAATAAATTTAAATACGCATAAAAAAAAGAAAGTAAAAGAAGTAACAACCTTTAGCCTCTCGGGCAAGCACGGTATTATCGTCGGAAGAGGCGGCGAGCATCTCGCTGGAGCCGACGTTATTATTAAAGCGGTAATAAGGTTTGCTGTTTTCTGAGATTGTCTTGTTGACGAGGAACGACAAGACATCGTCGGCATTGTTATTGCTATTGCCAGATGAGCCGAAGCCCGCGGCTAAGGTTCGGGCGCACAACGAAGGGTACCGAGTGAAACCACACTGAGTTCTAACATCAGCAGTTGCTGGATGAGAATATGAAACTGATGTAGATAGTAATAAGAAAAGGGTTGAAATCAAGAATCCCATTATGAATTATTAGGGTTTATGGAAGATAGTATATGATCTTTTTCCTTGCTTTAGAGGGAATTATTATTGGATAATATGAATATTATTAAAGTGCATGAGCTATTTATAGAGAGGGTTCGTAGTAGTGTGTGAAGTGTGCTGAGGTGTTGTACTTAGTTAACGTTACTACATCATTCTACCATCTAGAATTTAGATGGAAATTTTTATTTTATTTTATTTTATATATGGAATATAATTGTTAATTGACTGTTGATTAGAACTCCCAAGAAAGAAAATAAGGTGATTTGAATATAAATGACGCATCTCTCAATACGAACCACTAATTGTAATAAAATTATTAAAATATTATTTCTAATGTGTCTTTGGCTTTAGTGGTCGTGGCAAGCAATACAGTTTGTGATTAGAACAAGGCGACCATTTCTAATAATATAGTATGCATGCAAACGATAGTTCCTCTTTACATTATTATTAGCCATTATTTGGGATATTATTTTATAATTTAATTAAACGCAAATAAACTAATGGCCACACAATCACACACACGCAAATCTTGTTTATGTCCTCATGGCGATTATGTTAGAGGATTTGTATGGATAAGCTATATATCTTTTCCTCCTAAAAATATAGCAAGAAAGTTTGTTATATACCTAAAGAAGTAATAAATATTTCATTAAACTTTATATACCCAAAGAAGTAAATAAATATTTGATTTAAAGTGTCTATATACCTCTTGAAATTTTTAATAATGCTCTGCATGAGATTGTTCTATTGTCTCATTCATATTGACAAGTATTATTACCATTGTAGTCATTGATTGCATAGATTGCATATTTGCATTGGCAATGTTATAAATTTGGATCACTGATTATGCGGATTTTCGATTTTGGGTAACTGTATTTGATAATTATAAAAATAGGCACTAACTTCATACGTAAATAATACTGTCCATTAATCGGTAACCAAACATCATATAAATGTAAATAATACTACTCGTTAATCAATTAATAAAAAGCCTAATCCACATTTCTCTAAATGTTATTTCTTTTGATTTTAGGTGATGTAGAATATCCGATTTGACTCCTCAACCAATATATCTAAGCAAGAGATATTGCTTTTTCTCTGTCTTTTTCTTTTCTTTCAATATAGTTACTATGTTAAATCATATCAATTTATAATCTCATTTATTATTATTTTTAAGTTAGTATTATAGTCCAATCCATCTAAAAGACATGACCTTTTCCCGGAATCACTTTTTACTTTTTTTTTTTAAAGTTTAGATCACCAATAAAGAGATGCAAATTTTATTTATAGTTTGTCAGATAATAACAATAATTAATATTTACGCTAAATTGCATATAACCCACCTGTAATTTAAAAAATAAACACCAAAACACCTATGATTTGTAAATAACGTAAAACACCATCGTGGTTTATTTAATCATGCATTCCTTGTCATTTTTACCACTTAATTGGAGGGTATAATGTTATGTTTTAGACATCATAGGGGATATGATGCTAAGTTTTATACACCACAGGGAAGTTTCGCGCAATAAAAAAAAGCATAGGGTAGTAATACGCATTTCAGTATATCCATATGGGGTATAGTATAATTTACCCTAATATTTATTACCATTTTCCCAACTACTTCAATAAGCTAATAACTAAACTAAGGTGCATGCAAAGCATATGTGTTTCAATAATTTTAATAACTTGTGGATGGCATTGAGTCAATGAGTCCACTCAGCTGTGAGGTTAGTTTTAAGGGTTGTGAATTAAAGAAGAAAAATAATTTCCACTTTCAATATTATGCACTCTCATGTCAAGAAAGAGATTTTCAATAGTTACGTAAAGTGGTCATAAAGGACAACAAAAACGTACGACATTGTAATAACGTTTTGTTTTGTTCTTTTCATGCATATATGACTTAGTATTTCTTTCGAGGTTTACTATAATCAATCTATTTAAAAAGTCTAATCTGTGTGTACAAGTATTAAAATGTCACATTTATTTATCAAATTATTGTATTCATGTCAATAATAACTTAGCATATTCCTTTCAAGATATAAAATTGTGTGCGATGATCCTTCAAATTCAATTTAAAAATGACAGAAGATAATATGATACTACTCTTTCCAACAGTACTTGATGTTTTAGAAAATTATATATACTAATTTACATGAATATATATTTTGGATTGCTCATACAATAAAAGAGAACATAATTTCACTAAAAGATGACATGCATTTTCAAACATCTTCTATTATATTATTGGAGAGAGCCTAATTGTAATTAAAATTGATTTTGGGTGTCAATTATAATTATTATTTTACCCTTAATATTTTTATTAATTATAATTATATAATCCAAATCAATTTTTTAACACCCTCATTTACAAATTAACCATTCATACTGTTTATTCCAACTACATCCTTATAAATATGTTTTTTACTAATACACCGTAAAAATAAATTATAATTTCATATATATTAAATTAAATTTAAAATAAAACGTACACTATAAAATAATATATATTTATAAATTAGCACACACATCGGGTGTGCTTATAAAACTAGTATAATTATATGACGCGTGTCAATATATACATATATATGTATATATATATATATATATACATATATATGTATATATTGACACGCCATGATAAGGAAATTTAGACTATAACTACGTCGAACATTGAATGGAAAGGCTGATGTACACTCGTTTTTTGATAATTCGGCCTTAAGAATATATATTATATATATAATTTATTAATTCTTTTTAATATAATTTGAATATTTTCAATATTTCTACCAAAAAAGCGCTGCGCCACGAGGTATAGCTAATCGCAATTATTAGAGAAATACGCATATCAATTATTCTGATAGGTGTATTTAATCCACTATGTAATCGTGACATTCATTCATTAATTAATGGATTGCATTATCAAGACTTATGTAATATATATATATATATATAATATTCAGACATGATGATGGTTATGGTTAGTTCTGAACTAATAAAAAACCAGTCTTGACCTCATTCGATTACTGCCAATAAAATACGTTATAGGTGGCCTAGCCCTAGTCTTTGTTTTATACTCAATAAACGAAAGAAAATAAAAAAAATAATAATTATTTTAATGATTAATAACTAATGGTAGAGAGCATCTCTTCAATTAGGACCAAGAAAGAAAGAAAATGATGATTTGAGAGCAACAACAACAACCGCTCAATCAAACTAAGTGTGGAAAGAATATATTAATGAAAAGATCATGAAATAACGGTAACTAATATTGGGAAGTACGGTTATAATTTGATATGTAAAACTTTATTTCAATTATATATACATATATATTTTAAAAACATTAGTTTGTAAACTTTAATGATTATTTTGTACAATTTTGGGCTTTAATTGAGAAGGGTCTAAATATTAACTATATCACCATGCATTTGTGTAGAGAAATCATTTATACAAATAACTGAAAAAAACCCTCAAATTTAATAATTTGAAATGACACAATAAATAAAGTAACAAAAAAAACTACGTCAAGATGCATTTGAACAACGTTCAATTGGTTGATGAACTTAACTTTCTTTCCCAAAGAGCAAATAGAATGTTCAATTGTAATATATTTTTCGAAAAAGTATGAACATGAAGTATTTCGGGCTTTTTTCATTTTTATTGTTTTTTTGAAAATAACTTTCAAAAATAGGATTGTTTTTTAACCTATTTCACAAATAGGTAAACGCGTCATTTGGGATGACGCCTTGCGAACGCGCCACTCCCACTGGCGCGTTTTAGGTTTTTTCTTTATTTTTTTTTATTTGTTTTTTCATTTTTTAATTTGTTAAACTTTTCTATTTTAGTTTCAAGCCTTGGGGACGTGGGCTTTCCGTTGTTGTCTGTTTGTTTTTTTATTCATTTTTTATTTTATTTATCCCATTTATTTTTATTTTTTGTTTTTTTGCCACAATTATATATATATATATATATATATGTGTGTGTATTTCATTTTTTATCCCCTATTTTTTTTTAATGCTTATCACCACCGTAACCAAAATACTTAAACTTACATAAACAAAATTATGTCTAACCAAAATAGGCTTAATGTTTTTTTTTGTCCCGTAATTTAGGGGATGGCGTTATAGGGACAATTAATTTAGTAGTTGGCAAAATACGGACAATAACTTTTGAAAAAATGCAATTTAGGGACATTATACGCTGTGACCCTGTATTTTGACTCAAATCCGCTGATGTAACGCTCGATCCGCTGACATGTGTGCTTTAATGGTTCGACACATCATTAAAGTATCCGACGTGGCGCCACGTCATCGAATAAAATTAAAAAAATAAAAACAAAATCGATTTTTTGTTTTCGTGTCTCAAACCCAACACCGTCGATCGCCTGAAGCACCCCGACAAACATTTTTTTATGTCAAAAATCGATTTTTTTTTTTAATTTCAGACAATGACGTGGCGCTAGGTCGGATACTTTTAATGACGTGTCGAGCCATTAAAGCGCACATGTTAGCGGGTCGGGCATTACATCAGCGAGTTTTGGTCAAAATACAGGGTCGCAGCGTATAATGTCCCTAAATTGCCATTTTTCGAAAGTTATTGTTCGTATTTTGCCAACCCCTAAATTAGTTGTCCCTATAACGCCACCCCCCTAAATTTCGGGACCAAAAAAACATTAAGCCAACCAAAATACCTAAACTTACATAAACCTAACTTAAAAATATTGAAACATACATAAATCGAAAATTACATCCAACTTGTATAAAATAAAAATAATTAAAGTTGCCGAAAATTACAAGTTATAGAAGTAACTAAGAGTTCTAAGTGTGTAGCATTCGATTCTAAGTTGGGAGTTGAGTGCTTTTGTACGAGTGTGTTGGCTTGTACTTCCCGAAAGGGCCCCGTTCGACATAGTAGTAGAGTGGGTTGGGGATCTTCCCGTAAATCTCGTGTCTTTACTTTCGTGCTTCTACTTGTTGGTGTGAGTCAAGTTCGAGAGAAAAACACAATACATGCATACTCGAAATTGGAAAAGGATTCGGGACTTTAGATGCACTTCCGCACACTTCCACAATCCGTTCAAAGGCTTAGTGGCGGAGCAAGGCACAGTCAAAATCGTACAAGGTCTGTCATTTTGGGTCGTGAAATAGTTGGTAACTTACATTTGACTTAGGATTATGACCACCACTTCGTCGTTCGATACTTATCAATCAACACATAAAATCAACTTTATTTTTTTTTTGTCGACATATCATGTACTGATTAATAAAAATAAATTCTAAAAAAATAAAAATATAATATAATAATTAACATGAAATTAAAATAGTATTATTTTGAATAATATAAAAAATATAATAATCAACATGAAATTAAAATAATATTATCGTTAATGATATAAATAAAATATATTAGTCAAACGTGAAATTAAAATAGTATTATTGTTAACAATATAAAAAATATATATAATAATCAACGTGACATAAAATATATTCAAGTACAATTTTTCAGAAAAATTGCATTGATAGGTTTTATTCGCATAAAACAAAAAAAAAATAGAGGATAAAAAACAAAAATAAAGGAAAAATTATATGCAAAATAGCTGAAGAAAAAATAAAATAAAAAAGTGAATAGAAACTAAGCGCCACAGGCCATATGGCTTTAGGAAATAATAAAAAACATATATATAAGGTTAACAAATTAAAAAATGAAAAACAAATTAAAAAAAAAAAACCTAAAACGCGTCATTGGGAGTGGCGCGTTAACCTATTTGTGAAATAGGTTAAAAAACAATCCTATTTTTGAAAGTTTTTTTCAAAAAAATAATAAAAATGAAAAAAAGCCAAGTATTTCAGTTATATTATGAAATAATTAAATGTGGATGTTTTAAATAATAATATTAGTTAAATTATTGATGATTTGGAAGTATTATATTAAATGATGATAATGTGATAAGATGATAAGATGAGGTGTTTAATTGAAGAGTTTGTATTTTAGTGTGAGGTGTATAATTGTAATTAATGTGATTAGTTGTAATAGTGAATTATTAGTAGTATAAATAGGTGATTAGAGTTCATTGTAAATCACACCAAGTATTGAAATACTTAATCTCTCTCTAATCTCTCTCTCTTTATATTATAAGCTATATTATCATTATAATCTTAATATAAGTATAACTATAATAAAATAATCTTAATATAATATTAATCACAATTAATATTTTATAACACGTTATCAGCACGACCGCTCTCCGTCGTCAAGATCAACCTCTGTCGAAGATCTCGTACGAGTTTAGTCAAGGTATGGTAATTTAATTTTTAATTTATACTAATCATATATTAATTGTGATTAATTTAAAAATATATTTATAAAAGTATTATTTAAAGGTTTTATAACTAAACGCCAATACCCGAGTGGTTTCGCGGAATATCGTTCACTACAAGTGACGAGAGGTCCAGGTTTCGATCCCCGTGGAGGCGTGTGATTTTTTTTATTTATGCACGTACACAACACAAGCCCACGAGGTCTTGCGGTAATCCCAACCTCAGTAGCGGCATATTATTAATCTTTCTTTAATAAGAAAAAATATCGTTTTATACAAAGATGGATCTTCTACTCCTTACATTATTTACGGTGATCATTTCCGCTATGTGGATAATATTTTTACCAATGTTTTTAAAATATAATTATTAATTGTAATTTCTTTAATATTATAATTACTGAAATATATTTTATTTTGAAGGATGTCGCTATGTCCGATGTTTTGATCTTTTACTTATGATTATGATTACGGCGACACTGATCTGGATGTGGATTTCATTTTTTATAAGAACTTTTACAAAAGAAGATTTAAAAGAAGATTAATTATAAGTTTTTTTTTATTATGTAATGTTTTAATAACATGTTTTGTATTTTATTATAGTAATATGTCGAACTTGGCGAGCCTTGAGTTTGTTGCACTCGATATCACTGGAAAAAATTATTTACCTTGGGTACTAGATGCTGAAATCCATTTGAAAGCAAAAGGCTTAGGTGACACCATTGATCCCACGAAAACCACAACTGAACAAGACAAGGCGAAAGCTATGATTTTTCTTCGCCACCACATTCACGAAAATCTGAAAGTTGAATACTTAACAGAAAAGAATCCAGCTGAGTTGTGGAAAAACCTGAAAGAACGATATGGCCACTTGACAACTGTTATTCTCCCAATGCAAAGTACGAATGGCTGAATTTACGATTGCAGGATTTTACGTCGGTAAGTGAATATAATTCTGCCGTTTATAGAGTTACTTCCACGTTGAAATTATGTGGAGAGACAATTACTGATAACGATATGCTGGAGAAAACATTCACCACATTTCATCCACAGAATATGATATTACAACAGCAATATCGGGAGAGAAAATTTAAAAAGTATTCAGATCTAATTTCTTGCTTACTTTTGGCTGAGCAAAATAATGAATTGCTGGTGAAAAATCACGAATCCCGAACGACTGGTTCTACTGCACTCCCTGAAGCGAATGCAGTCAAAGTTAATAATGAAACAGTCGAGGTAATGATCGTGGACGTGGTCGTGGTGGATATCGCGGCCGTGGACGTGGTCGTGGTCAAGGTCGTGGTCAAGGCCGTGGTCGTGGCCGAGGATATTATGGTGGTGGTTATCAATATTTCCGTGGTGGTTATCATAATTATCGTGGCGGTCATCAAAATATTCCCCAGAAGAGGAAAAGTTTTGATAATAAAGATGAGAAGAGGCAAACTGAACAAAAGAATAATGATGAAAAATGTTATCGTTGCGGTGGTTCTGGCCACTGGTCGCGCAATTGTCGTACGCCCAAACATCTTGTTGAGCTATATCAGGAATCTCAAAAGGGCAAAGGAAAGAAATTCGAAATGAATTTTGTTCAGGGTGAATTCGCCTCTACCTCTGAAGCCAATGATGAAAATGCTCATTTGGAAGCTGCGGATTTTCTGATCGATGAAATTAATCTGCTATGATTTTATTTATGCATTATGATTTACTATTGTGTGTTTTATTATATATCGTTGTTTTAAGTTATCTATATGTTTGTAATGCAATATTTCTTTTTCAATAATAAATATTATGTGTTTGTTTATAAAGGATATTATTTGATGGATGCGGGCATGTGCAATGAAGAATTGTGTCTTGCAGACTGTGCAACGACGAATACGATTCTAAAAAATAAGAAATATTTCGATCATCTTGATATGAAAGAAGCCAGTGTTATTACTATATCGGGTAGCACGAATATAATTGAGGGCTCCGGAAGAGCTAATGTTTTACTGCCCAGAGGAACAAGGCTGATAATTGAAAATGCTTTATATTCTCCTAAGTCTCAAAGAAATTTATTAAGCTTTAAAGCTATTCGACATAACGGATATCATATTGAGACAGAAAAAGGAGATATTGAATATTTGCATATTACAAAAGTGATATCGAATGACAAAAGAATTGTGGAAATATTACCATCTTTTGACTCTGGGCTATATTACACATATCTTAAAACAATTGAATCACATGCTATCGTAAACCAGAAGTTTACTAATGATAATACATTTGTTGTTTGGCATGACCGGTTGGGCCATCCCGGTTCAATTTGATGCGGAGAATAATTCAAAATTCACGTGGACATTTAATGAAGAACCAGAAGATTCTTCAAGAATGAATTATCATGTGTTGCTTGCTCTAAAGGGAAGTTGATATTCGTCTATCACCAATAAAAATAAAGAATGAATCTATAAGATTTTTGGAACGTATACAAGGTGATATTTGTGGACCGATACATCCATCGTGTGGACCATTTAGATATTTCATGGTATTGATTGATGCATCAACTAGATGGTCTCATGTATGTTTGTTATCAACGCGGAATGTAGCTTTTGCGAGATTGCTTGCTCAGTTGATTCGATTAAGAGCACATTTTCCGATTTCCAATAAAAAGAAAATACGCCTTGATAATGCTGGTGAATTTACTTCCAAGGCATTTAATGAATATTGCATGTCTATTGGAATTGATGTTGAGCACCCCGTGCCACATGTCCATACGCAAACGGTCTTGCAGAATCGTTGATTAAAAGGTTGCAATTAATTGCAAGACCATTATTAATGAAGTCGAAACTTCCCTCTTCTTGTTGGGGATATGCTATATTACATGCAGCGGCACTAATCCGCATCAGGCCAACAAGTTATAATGATATCTCCCCGATACAAATGGTTTAGGTCAGGAACCAAATATTTCCCATCTGAGAATTTTTGGATGTGCGATATATGTTCCAATTGCTCCACCACAACGCACGAAGATGGGACCTCAAAGGAAGTTGGGAATATATGTCGGATTTGAATCTCCATCGATATAAAATATTTAGAACCTCTAACTGGAGATTTATTTACGGCTAGATTTGCCGATTGTCATTTCGATGAATCGAATTTTCCGACATTAGGGGAGAAAGAAACAGCTGGAAATGAGTATTAGTGGAATGAATTATCGCTAAATCATTATGATCCTCGAACGAAAGAATGTGAACTAGAAGTTCAAA